>OX402056.1:605000-995000 GCA_947859365.1 Archips crataeganus
AATTAAGCCTACACAGCTCAGTAAATGTACCTATACAAATCGTTGACATTTTTGTTTTTTAATATGCATTAATAACCCTGTCATAAGTGTAAGAACCCACCCCATCTCACACGAAGAAAAACCTAATACAAAAGAACACTAATCTCACTAATTACTGCTTGGAAACTCTAGCCCCTAATTAAATTAATTAGGGTGAGCGTTGATGGTTCCAGTATCGCCTGTATCCCGAAGGAATAATAACTTAAAAGTGATTAGCCAAGCATCACAGTATCTTCCTGTTCCGCAAATGATTTGATAAATTTTATATCCCTAGTCATACAACCATTTATGTCATCAAAGGTACGTAACACAATCACACCGGGTCACCTCGCTTGATCCCAATTCTATCCTCTCGAGCCTCAACGGCCAAAGAGAATATCAAATGTTTTCATTATGAACTTAATTGGGTCGGAACAAGATTGATTTCGGAACGAATGTCCTTTTACCTTGTTACCTTTCAATTCGTCCGAGTGTGTTTTGATTACTTTTTCCGCGTCTATACAATGAATGAAAAAATATTTCTCTTCCGAAATTTCCCTGATTTGTATTTCGCACGTTTTTGTTTTACCTGAACAACGTGTTATTGCTTGGTTGTTATTTTAATGCTTACAAAACAACGAATAAGCTTCATCCTAAATCTAAAAAGTGCAGTACCTAAATCGTATAGCGGACGTTAACAAAATATAATTGTCAGCCAACCCTGATCGATCACAAACGAGACAAAGCTGGGTGAAAAAAATAATATAATAAAAGCTACACATCTAAATCATTCAGTTCAACTTGTGTTGGATTAAAAGATGACAGGATTTCCATATCTAAGCTTAAAATTTAGACCGGATAATGTAACAAAAAATTGAAACGAACATTTTTACTATGCCGAGGTTTGCAGCACGTGCAATGTGTTTCCATAAAAGCGCATGGAGTGGAAACGTGTAGAATCAGTAAATCGCATTCGCTGAAAACCACATCACATTATCAAATCATGACCATGATCATCAGAGATTTAACTAATGCGATTAACTTTGCATGTCCTTGCCCGTACCGCTTCTGAAACTCTATTTTCTTTTCATTTCACGGTAACACTGTATAGGCGGTTTACCGCCTAATAAAAATAAAAATAATAATAAAAATAATAATAAAATAAGCAACGTATCACTAATTGAAAATCAATTAGAGCGGCCTTGCGAGGCGACAAGCTCACATCTAATAACTCGGTGTTCATATTCGTCGGATTTCCTCCTACATACATACCTAGTAGTATTTGCATAGGGTTTCCACCTACATTGATATAAAAAACACGCTTTTGCCCACGAATTCGGCCGCGTAGTCAACTCATAAATGAATGGAATGTGCCTAATGCGCGATTTTCGTGGTCTTTTTACGTAAAACTGCCCCGTGATTGACCTAGTGGTCTCACCTGATGAAAAGTGTAGATGAGGGCAAACCTTTGCCGCACACACACCTCTGATACACCTGTATCTCACTGGTTCAATAATAGGCTTGAAGAACCCTATTTTCGAATTATTGCCTTTTAAATTAAACCGGTTTGGGGTACATCAGTTATACCTATGGTTTCCAAGTCTATACTAACAGACATAGGAGAATAAATTTAAAAACTAGGTTAGGATTGCAAGCCATATTGAAACCCATAAAAATAGCCCAGATTAAAATATAATAGCAGCCGCCGTTGCCGGATTCGAAGTGGATGATGATGACGATGATATTGACGATGAAACTTCAGGGAGACTTTGTAGTTGTGTAATAAAGCCTGCACTTCACACTGCACCCGCGCAGCTCGTACTATCCTTTACGCGGCATTACGGACGCCATAACGAGGAATATCGCGAGCGTTCCGAACGCAGTTTATTACTTTTTAAAGCATTAAAACATGCCCCAGTTAACCGACAGACATTAACACCCTAGACGGGCTAGAGCTTGATACAATCTCGAATGAGCAATAAGCAACAATATTACAGTTCATATTTTGAAGACATGGTCGCCATTTTTACATTGAAAATAACCGCGTGAAACGCATAAAATATCAACGTTGCTTTACATGGGTTCAATGCGAGTAAGATTGTTTATTTGAACATTGCACGATCCTTTTTATGCGTTTATGTACACTCGGCGTCACGGGAATCGCACACCTACGGATTTTGCTTTCAAGCGAATATAACTCTTTATCTTTATAACTTTTATTGCTTTTTTTACCGATTTTGCATTGTTATTAAATGGAGGATTAAATAACCTTTCATATGAATCCACACACCCATACTTTACCTTTAAGACTGTATAAGGTTTATAACGGCTTGACACAGAAATCCGTGGGTGTGCGATTTCCGTGACGCTGAGTATATGTAAATGTCTTTATTGTATAAAAATAAAAAATCAAATACAAATGATAAACGTTCAGGTGCACATGCACCTTTGTACATCAAAGGCTAAACTATGTCTATGATTGATTTATGATGTAGACTTCGAGTGTAAAGGCAGGTTTAGACAGGGTCAGTAACAGACTTCGAATTCGAGACAAGTCAGCGCTGACCCGAGAAATACCCAATGTAAATTGAAAGTCAGCGCTGACCCCCACCGCTGTACTGACTTCAAATCAATTTACATTAGGTATTTCTCGGGTCAGCGCTGACTGGTCTCGAATTCGAAGTCAGTTAAACCTGCCTTAACTCTACTACAATACGTGAGTGACCCGTCTGCGACCCGCAAAATCTTTGCTCTTATTATGCAGCAGGGACAGTTTAGCTTTGTATCTACTTCACGGAAGACCAAATCAAGTTTATCCATTTTATTTTAATTGCTGCCTTAACCAATATACACGAGTTGAGCTCGTTTACTCGCAATTAGAAACACTCTGGGACCCAGGTTAAAGCTCGTATCGTAACTCGTCGTAACATTTGATGTCCTCCAGTTAACGAGACCATCGTACTCGCTCCAGAGGTGGAGGATTATGGCCAAGTTTTAGGACGTGCTTCGTTGTTTTGATATGTGCCGTTGCTGCGCCATCAGAGACCAACACGTCTACTTGGCATAACTTTTAACATCCTGAACACTTCTAGCACAAAACTTGGCATAATCGGTTTTATAATGTTAATGTGACAGAAACCTTATTTGGTATACCATTGTTACGACCGATATTTTATCATCATAATCATTTCAGCCGAAACACGTCCACTGCTGAGCACAGGCCTCCCCAAGGTTCGTAAAAGACTACCTACACCGCGTCTTCCGGGCTGTGGACGCCACTCTAGAACCTTTTGAACCCATAGGCCATCAGTTCTATGAGCGACGTGCAACAAGGCTGTAACGTCAATCGGACTTCACGATACTAAAGCCGTTTAGCGTATTCCATTGGTCTGGCAGTCCTGTCAGAAAAGCATCAGTTCATTAGCATACTAATCAACACGTCTTCTATCTCGGGTCCAAAGTAATTTCCGGTTCTTTCGAACTCGTTAATTCAACGTGCTCTAAAAAACAACAAAGTAAAGTCAAGCGTTGTCTTTGTAGAGGGGACAATAAACTCAAAGACTAGGAATCTACATAATATCTGTTATATAGATCTATCTTTTCACATAGGTAAATTTTTAGGTAATGACAATCATTGTAGGTAAGTACCAGTTTCGGACATATCGCGTTCTAGTAACTTCTTTCGCTCTTACTGAAGACATTGCAGTAAATGAAGAAACATTATGGGGATAGTTACTTTGAGAAGATTAGTAAGTCCAAATATCTTAATATCTTAAGAATATCTTAAAGTAACACCTGTCCAAGTCACGCTTACCTACCACTTAAAAGAAGTTGTATTCTCCAACAATTTTCTCGGCAAAAACCATGTTTGAGCGACAAAAAAACAGGTCCCCAGATATCAAATTTACAATTATTCAAATTCTCAGCAATAAAACAATAATTCTTCAACATTCGCAGGGTTATGGAGTCGTAAAGACACGTTTAAGTGGGCCTTAACAGTCCGCGGCATAATACGGCGATATATTACTGTAATGTCACTTATTACGAGACATTATCAGTCCCGTGTTCCTTTATTCCCTTCATTTGTTAGGATTCTGAGGATAATTAAATATGAAGGGCTGAGGTGACCCTAGGGGCGTGTCCGACGCAATTCATAACTTGTAAAAGAGTTTAAGTTACTTTCGCTGCTTGTTTTTACAAATAAAGAGAGAATGCCTCATTATAGAGAAAACAAATTTCATCGTGATATTGCTTCACCAGAATGGTTCCCCTGGCATTTAGTATTTGACAATTTAATTGCCTTATCTAACCTACCTACCTACCCATTATATTTTAAAGGTGAAAGTTTGTATGGAAGGATGCGGACGTTTGATACTCTTTCACGCTAAAACGGTTCTAGGGATTCTAATTAAATTTGGCAAACAGATAGGTTATAACGTGGATTAACGTATAAGATACTTTTTATGCCTGAAGCAGCAGTAGCACCTGCTCTTGCTCGGCGTCGGGCATGTTCATGGCAGCTCGCACGTATAGTTTTCAGACTATAATGAGGAAAAATATAGTCTCATTACTAAGCCGTGTGAGACGTAGTTCCAATAGCATTCTAAAGGAAATTGCTGACAGATTTGATTGTCCGGTCCTAAAACATTGGACTGAGCAAAAAAAGTGTGGGCAATTTGTAGTATAGATACTATTAGCGTGTGTACACGTATTGCAAATTAGCTTTTACATGTTTATTTGTCAATTTTGTATATTATTCTATTTTATGTTCTGAAATACTAACACAAGATTAAGATTAAAATGTTATTTGTCTGCTTGTTTACTTACAATGTATGAATAATCTGTTTGTCCGAAATAAAGAATTGAATTGAATTGAATAACGATAAGCGAATTCTTCCCTGGCGGAGTCGCGGGCAACAGTTAGTAATTTATATCACGGCATAATCAAAATTCGCGTATTTTATCAGTTCCAATATTTTATCTCCGATTAATGCAGAATTATCCTTTCGTTTCTATTGGGGTCGCCGTTAGAACCTAATCTGGGCTAGTGCTCATGTCAACATAATGCTAAGTTAGTTTCGGACAAGTAAATTGTGTTTACCAAATAAACTGATTATGCCAAATCTGTTATGCTAAAAGCGTTTTGGACAAAATTATCCCTGCCTGATTGGGAAGATGTACAGGAGTTATTGTTGCTCCTTTTACAACACTAACTGTCGGAACATGCTGAAAATACAATAAAAACCTTGTTACTTGCTCCCACCGAAATAGTGAAACTAAAATGCAGTTTTGTTAATTCTTAACTTTCATAAGGATTGCAGTTTTGAATTTAGAGTCGTTCTATTTGGGTATACCGCTAGAAGTATCTTAAATAAATAAATAAATACTAGCGACCCGCCCCGGCTTCGCACGGGTGTAACTTTGAAAAATAGGTGTGAAAAATAAAGAAAGTCTATAATTTAAGGTGGTAAGTTTATATATTTACCTCTTTTTCCCCAAACTACACCCACACGAAGTCGGGGCGCGTCGCTAGTTTTATGAATAAAATTTCGACCCGTACATTTAATTTAAACGATCGTATTCTGTTAATCACGCCAACTGTCAAACGACTGGCAGTCATGTCAAACGCCATAAGGTTACATTAGAAAAGTTATTATGGACGGTAATTTTTCTTATATTTTCTAATTTTCCGCGCAATTTTCTTAATTTTTTCTTTCATAAGAACCTTCTCCTGACAATGACGAACACAACAATAAAAAAAATTTAAATAAAAAATAAAACCTCCTTCAAAAAACCCCCAAAAAAACATAAAATAATAATTGATTGAACCGACCACAATAAGCATGAAAATATCTTTCTACTAATCTATTTGAAGTTGGTGCCTCAGCACGAGCCAGCAGGAGTGTAGAAGCCCTATAATAGGTATGTAGGTAAGTTAGATTACTAGGTCCACTCCTGCTGGCTCGTGCTGAGGCACCAACTTCAAACAGATTAGTAGAAAGATATTTTCATGCTTATTGTGGTCGGTTCAATCAATTATTATTTTATGTTTTTTTGGGGGTTTTTTGAAGGAGGTTTTATTTTTTATTTAAATTTTTTTTATTTCCAAGTTTTTTTTGGGTGTTTTTTGAAGGCGGTTTTATTTTTTATTTAAAATTTTTTATTTTTTTCTTTTTAGTTGTTGCTAATGGCCTGGACTGGCACTCTTTACTGACTGTACTTTTTGCCTCTGGTTACCAAAGTACTTATCAAGACGAATCAAACGAGACCAAACTTGATGGGGTTATGTCGTTTTACTACGGAGTTCTTATGGTCACCATCCAACTTCATTGTCAGACCCTGGTTACCATCTAGGACCAAAGTACTCGTTGAGACGAGTCAAATGAGTCCGTACTCGATGGGGTAAGTGCCGTTACTTTATGGAGTAACTTTGGCCACCTTCCAGCTCCATCATCAGACCCTGGTTACCATCTGGGATCAAAGTGCTCGTCAAGACGTTTCAAATGAACCCAAACTCGACGGGGTTGTGTTGTTTTATTACAGAGTTTCTATGGCCACCTTCCAACTCCATCATCAGATTAGCTCCATGTCACAATAATATTGCATTGTCACCTGATTTACACATGCATGTAAAATATGAAATCAATCAGAAACCGGGAAGTGAGTCAAATTCAACTTGCAAGATTTGACCCGTTGAGGAGTTCCGTTGGCCATCTGCGGTCTTCTTCATCAGATCTAGTTTACCAAATGACACTTTATGAATGCAAATGCTCGATTTGTCACTGAAAATACTAAAATCGCTTTACATTTCCCTTGAACTTTTGAAGAGTTCCTTCAATTCCTCATGGATCCCATCATCAGAACTGGATTCCGGTAACAACGGGACCAACCTTGAAGCATATGCTTTCAAACAACGAAAGAATTTTCCAAATCGGTTCATAAATGACGGAGTTCTGAGGTAACACACGTTAAAAAAAAAAAAAAAAACAAGAACATACAACCGAATTGAGAACCTCCTCCTTTTTTTGAAGTCGGTTAAAAAAAGAATTAGTGAAATCGGTCCAGCCGTTCATATGTGATGCCGTGACCAAGGGAAATAGGGATTCATTTTTATATATTCATATTACACAAATCGACCTAGTCCCAAACTAAGCAAAGCTTGTATTATGGGTACTAGACGACGATAAACATACTTATATAGATAAATAAATACTTAAATACATAGAAAACATCCATAACTCAGGAACAAATATTCGTGCTCATCACACAAATAAATGCCCTTACCAGGATTCGAACCCAGGACCTCTTGCTTCGTAGGCAGGGCCACTACCAACTAGGCTAAAGCGGTCGCTAAGCGGTCGTTCTTGTCGTATATATTGAAGGAATGAGCCACGAACGGAAGGTTTTTACAAAACGATGCAAAGTGCTCACTTATGCTTACTTACGATGCAATTATTAATTAAAATGTTATGCTAACTATTGTCCATTTCTTTAATTTGTGCGACACGAAACTAATAGCGGTTAAAACGCTAAGAAAAATATCCTTTAGCATTTAATAAATCGATTCTATTTAGACAAAAGCGAAACAGCTAGGCTCTCTTAAAACGTATTGAACACAATCATTTACTGTCATAAGTCATAACTCACATTGAGCCGTTTTATGCTCATAATGTGAATCTGGAAACGTCTTCATTTCGCGCGGCGCCGGCGACAGCTAAACTTTCATTAAGAATCATGAAATATGACGATGCTAATAAAGGGTGATTGTGAACGCTCTGGCTGCTGCGTATTGAAATAACAGAAATAAACGGGTCTTGTCTCGCCTTTTTTCGTCATGAGTCGTAAGCTAATGATAACATAACAACATTAACAACAGAGCAGAGGAGTCATCTGAAACAACTTCATCATCATAGCCTTTAAACGTCCCACTGCAGGGTACAGGCCTCAGAATGAGAGGGCTTGGGCTATATAGTTCCTACACGGGTCCAGTGCGAATTGGGAACTTCACACACCCCATTCAATTCACGTACGAGTATACAGGTTTTATTACGCTTTCCTTGAC
This sequence comes from Archips crataeganus, assembly GCA_947859365.1. Lineage (NCBI taxonomy): Eukaryota > Metazoa > Arthropoda > Insecta > Lepidoptera > Tortricidae > Archips > Archips crataeganus. The sequence goes on from OX402056.1 coordinate 613,081, forward strand.
CGTAAAGCTAAAGTTATTTCACATATAATATCGCACATAAATTCCGAAAAACGTAAGAATTCGAGGCGGATTTTGAATCCACGACACTGCGTGAGAGACCATAGGTCCAAGCACTAGGCTACCCACGGCTTAGCCTTAACACTTGCACCGTAGGTATTCATTCACTAGGTATTGCTAAAAACGGTGCGGGTAAATACTGTTCAGATACACTACCAATTTCATTACTATTTTGTTACGAAATGACGAAATGGGAATGTGGACGAAGTGGGAATGTGAACGAAATGGGAATGTTGACGAAGTGGGAAGTGGACGAATTGGGAATTGATTGTGGACGAAATGGGATTGCTGACGAACTAGGAAGTTGACGAAATAGGAATGTGGACGAAGTGAACCTAAACGCACTTGCATACGGGCAGCGTATTAGGTATAGTCGACCAAGAAACTCCTTTACCACCCTAAAGTTCAATGTCAGTTGTATGACTTAAGACATCAAAGGCTATTTTCACTTACAAGTCAATGTGACAATCAGCCTTATTGTTTTTATTCTGATGTAGGAACTGTCACAAAAAATGGTAAAGCACTTACTTGGTCGACTATACTTATCCTTATGCAACTCTTTAGGAGAGGCCTTTGTCCAGCGGTGGACGTCTTTCGGCTGGTATGATGATGATGAAGAAAGATTTTATAATAAAATAAGTATGTTTGAGGAATGTGGACCCAGTCGCATTCAAAACCCCTATTTTTACACATCAGATAAGTCTAATTGTAACTAAAACATCCTACCTTTGGACAAACACTATAGAAAGGGACAGATAGTAAATACCCGCGATAAAAGTAACAGCCCCAGGTAATGTGTTTACAACTATTATAACCAAGCCAGCCACTGATAAACTAATGGGACTAAACAATACAGTAATTTTCTGAAACAATGTTTCTCGTCTAACTGATTCAACTAATCTTTTATTTTGAAAAGGGACGGACCGTAGAGATCGTTTTCGAAAGATATCTCAACGCTATTTAAGACAAGGTAAGGGTTTTTATTACTTCAAAGGGAGTAAGTTGAGGATATTTCTGATGACCGAGCAAGACCTGGGCAGCTTTTCGAAGCACGTAGCAACGTTACATCGACCGCCATTTTCAAGGCTTGGCGGTATCTATCAGGGGGCAAAATCTAGAGCCTATCAGGGATAAAAGGGTAGGGGAATAAATATTCAAAATACTTACGTACATATACAAATACGCATGCTATCGGCCTTCGTAAGAGGAATATTTTTGGCAGCGGAAGGAATCAATTTAGAAATAGATTGAATTGTGTCTAAAAACAAAAACGTTGCGTATTTTTGGATTAAATGTCATATGGTATTAAACAAAGTATTTATTAAAGTACAAAAATGCTGATTAAAATTGAGGGACGCTGCATCGAATTAAGCATTTTATTTAATTGGAAATTTTATTACAAAAATGCCGAGTAAGAAGAACTTGCAATGAATTTATCACAGTTTATTTAAAAGAAGAACAACTCCCATCCCACCCTGTTCAATCCTTCTAATTCCCACCAATATTATAAATGAGAAAGATTGTAAAGACGTTTGAATGTTTGTTAACCAATCACGCAATAACGATTGAACGGATTTAGATGAAACTTGGTGAAGATATAGACAAAGACCTGAATTAATATATAGGATACTTAATATCCCAATAATTTAATAAAACAAGAATCGATGGCGTGGTCCGAGCAAAGTTGGGCTTTAAAAATGTTACCGTTACGTTTTTCAGGAACAACTCTAGGATTGTAAATATTTCTTGTTGAGGCATTTCCAACGTTTAGCCCCGTTAATAATAAAACTATTAAAATAATAAGTTAGCATAACCGCTGACATATTTCTTTTAGTTAATTTATTTACCAACAAAAACATTCACTACGATTTGATAATAAATAAAATAAATATAAAAATCATCCTTAACAAAAAAAACTCAAAGAGTGGAAGGAGTGGATTTTTACTACAGAGTCGTCGGTAAAAATCTAAGGCCTACACAACAGATCTTAGACGAAACCTTTTGTATCTTTTCTCTTATTGAAATAAGATAGCTTCAAAGCCTTCAAAGGCCTCAAACCTATCCTTTTACAAAGCCGAAAGGACTTGCTCTCACAAATAATCGAATCATTTTCAGATTATGAATAAATATTGTAATAATTTTGAAACCCTCGAAACTTTTAGGGTGAGGCTCCACTGGTGTGTCGCATCGCGTCATCGCAACGAATCAACGCATTGTATGTCACAGTTCCCACGCTGGCCCAGTGCGAATTGGGAACTCTCAAATGAATTTTCGCACAAAACTTTCGAAAAACTAAAGTGGTGCAAGGCCGAGCTAGAACCCACGACCCTCTGCTTGAGGAGGAAAACACTAAGCTACCACGGCTTGTGTTGCAATGAAAGCGAATAATTGTGTACGCATACCTACTATTTGTCGCAAAAAAGAACCCTTTTACACAATTAGGATACCTAGGAGATTCTGATTCTAATTAAACATATTAATCAGATTTATAACCAAAACGTCTTGAATAAAGCTCGTTAGACGTTTAAGAGCGAAAATAAATTATTATAAAAACCGTTCCTAAGCTATGAATAATCCCCACCATTAATTACTCCTTCGAGGTTGTAACGGTATTTGTCTGCTTTTTATTTTTAAATATAAAAATGTTAGTCGAACGCTACAATTTATTCAAGACACCGTTTAATAAAAGATTATCTTCTAGATAACGTCACTCAAAACTTAATGCGATGCTCGTCGACCCATATCGTAGATTTCATAAGTCATGACATGATCATCATTCATCTCATCATTTCAGCTGAAAGACGTCCACTTCTGAACATAAGCCTCCCTTAAGGTTCGCCAAACATACCTGTCCCGCAACCTTAACCAGGTGGTTATTAGAGGCCCACGCTGCGGCTTTCGGTCCGTGGACGCCATTCGCGAAACTTTTGGCCCCATCGGCCATCAGTCCTACGACCCACCCACCGTACCGTGCCGTACCCACTGCCACTTGAGTCTGGCGATTCTTCGAGCTATATCGGTTTCTTAGTTCTTGGGCGGATTTCATGATTTCTAATGTGATCCAGCAGAGAAACTCCGACCATAGCCCTCTTTGTCGCCCTGTAAGCTTTCTTACGAGGCCCGTCGTTAGCAGCCACGTCTCAGTGTCATAAGTTATCACTGGCAACATACACTGGTCAAAGACTTTTAACTTAATAAAAGTTTGAAAACATTGTTACCTACGAAAATAACCTCATTAACTTTTCATCTCTTTGCGTATATTCTTCTAACATAAAAGCTTTCATCTTAAAGCATTCTTTTAACAAAGATTGCCTACGTAATTTAGTATCAAAGAGAGGAGAAATCAATAACCAACAATGCATGGTTCGCTGGTCTCCATTACTGAGGGAGTAATTGCAAGAATGGGGAATTGGATCGTACCTAAGTATGCCGAGAATTTTCGAAGTGAAAAAATTGCTCTATATTTTTATGGAATAAGTACTGTGGGTTCCGTACGTGCATGCGTTACACTCGATTTAGATAAATTATTTTTCTTTAATATATCTACAAATTCCCATTTTGTCAACATTCCTACTTCGTCCACATTTCCATCTCGTCCTAATTCCCATTTCGTCCTAATTACCATCTCGTCCACATTCCCAAATTGTCCATATCCGTACTCGTTCGCTGTAGGAATGTAATGTGCTTTTTTAACCGACTTAATAAAATGAGTTAGTTTTCAATTCCGTTGTAAGTTTTTTGTAAATGTTTTTTACCTCCATGGGAATATGGATAACTTGGGAATGTGGACGAGTTGGCAAATGTAGACGAGATAAGAAGTGGACGATTTGGGAATTTAATGTGGACGAAATGAGATTATTGACGAGCTAGGAAATTGTCAAAATGGGAATATGGACGAAGTGAATCTAAACGACTAGAACACATTAAAAAAATAGAAAACGAAACTTACAAAGCCGCTAGTTTTAGCTAGATTGCCAAGGGCACGCATTATCAGGTCGTACAGTAACCCGAACCCAAGCTAATCACTGAAAACCCACTTTCCTTTATAAAAAAAAATCCAGTAGCTTGACCAAATAGTAACTGATTGATTAATCTAGTGCTAAATAACAGAGTCGGACGTGTCTAGGTGCTGAAAAAAGTGAATTATGACCGTCGATTTGAGAATGCTTGAAGTTGAGTGATGGCTGCAAATGGTCCACCTGTTGAGCGGAGCTCGGATCAAGGGGGAGTGTTTGAGTTTAAAAATCTTCGATCAAAAAAATAATTGGATGGTAGATATTGCGCTTGCGACAGTGTCGATTTATTACGGCGATCAAATAGTAATAGTGCCAGATCATCAAGACAAGATAACCAAGGCACGTGGAGCTGCATTGCTTGTTTGTAGTAGTTCGTCATGTAGATTGTAATAATTGTGGATGACAATTTCTTGTAATTAATAAATAGAAAAATCCTAAATGTTTGGCACGAATACCATCCATAATTCATGTACATATTGTTTCAAAAAAGAATTACTACTCCCCGTTTCTTATGCAAATAAATGAAGTTACAGAATAACAGAATAAAGCTCCAGTACAATATTACCATAATGAAAACGCTCCAAGCTCGAAGAATGGAAAGTAAGTTGATACAGTAATATAAACCAATAGAGTTGCACTCAATAGTAGTCGTATGTTTTATGTAGTTCAATTGAATTCATTCACTAATAGAGAAAAATTATAAATAAATAAATAAATAAATAAATAAATATCACAGGACAATTCACACCAATTGACCTAGTCCCAAAGTAAGCTAGGCAAAGCTTGTGTTATGGGTACTAGGCAACGAATAAACATACTTATATAGATAGATACATACTTAAACACCCAAGACCCGAGAACAAACATTCGTAGTTTTCATAAAAATATCTGCCCCGACACGGGAATCGAACCCGGGACCTCAAGATTCATAGTCAGGTTCTCTAACCACTAGGCCATCTGGTCGTCAAACCTATATTCAATTATTGTCTAGTTGAAGTTATTCTAGATCTTACAGGGATCACCCCAAGCTCATCCCAGCCTACCTACGTCCCACTGCAGGGCCCCGACGTCCTCTCTGATTGAGAAGAGTTGGGCCGCAGTTACCACGCGGGCCCAGTGCAGATTGGGAACTTCGCAAACACCATTGAATTTCTCCGCAGGTGTATCTAAGCAGGTTTCTTCACCGCTAAATTTCTAATGTAATTTCCTAGTAACCCACGAGCCCACGACCACGACCCTCTGCTTGAGAGGCCATAGGTAAAACCACTAGGCCACCACGGCTATTCCACTTACAGGGATGAATGGTGTTGATTAAATTCAAAACATCTTAGACATTATACTCTCTACCGATTGTATTTTCACGTAGCGGCTTTATTATCTTATTTTCTACAGCAAACATGTTCGTAGCTTTCTTCAATAACATGAAAGAAAAATACCTTACGGCGAACCCAATACAAAATCCGATTAAAACTAGCGTTTTCATATTATACCATTAATCTTCAACGTACGAGTAGCATATAATGTAAGCAAAACTATGGTCGGTTGGCAATGCAGTTGGAAACATAAATATTAACATTATCCTGTTGTTTGTTTCTGTAGTTTATTCTGGACGCATAGTTTTCGAATGAGTTAGTGAATGCTGTTATTGTTAGTTTTATATGAGCATTCTCTTTTATGTAAACAAAACATTGTCAAATGGGTTTTTGTTCCTATCTCTTGACCACAACCCGTGCAAGTCGAAGAAAGTTGCTTTTAAAAGTTTTACGAGTATACGAAGTGTATTAAAATGTTTGGTGGTTGGATTCATCATCTGGGCCTTGAGACATCCCACTGCTGGACACAAGCCTCCTCTCAGAATTAGAAGGTCTGGGTTGTAGTTCCCACGCGGGCTCAATGCGGTAACCGTAAAGCTCATAGTAAATTTCAAACGTAATTTCATACATAAATTCCGTAAAAAACCCAGAGGTATGAACTCTGGTTCAAACCCACGACTCTCTGTTTTATAGGCCATAGGTGAAAACAGAGGGTTACCACGACTAGTTGTAGTATTGTAGGTTTAAATAAGTTTTTGTAAAAATTACATTTTTAATAAAAGCTTTTTATGCTGACTGCACTTTTTGCCCCTAGTTACTATCTAGGGCCAACTTGATGGGGTAGTAGGTACCGTTTCATTATGGAGTGCCTTTGGCCACCTTCCAGCTCCATCATCAGACCCTGGTTACCATCTGGGATCAAAGTACTCGTCAAGACGAATTAAACGAGCCCAAACTCGACGGGGTTGTGTCGTTTAATTACAGAGTTCCTATGGCCACCTTCCAGCTCCATCATCAGATCCACACACAACATATCACAGTAATATTGCATTGTCACCTAATTTACACATGAATGCAAAGCTCAATCGGTAATCGGGAAGTGGGTCAAATTTAACTTGCAAGATTTGATTACAAACATCGGGACAGGTGAAACTAAATTTATAGCTTGTAAAAATCACAGGCTATTTTCACTAAAGTCAATGTGACAATCAGCTTCGTTAATTTTATTCTGATGTAGGAATTGTCGTACACCGTGAAATTTTAGTGGTTGTTTTCCCGAAACAACCACTAAAATTTCACGGTGTATAAAGTGTTAAAGCACTTTGGCGACTATAGTTGAAGTATAGGCATAGAGCTTAGTTTTTATTCGACAACTATATTTACATGAAGTTGTTTGAGAAGATCCCAAGAACTGTAGTCGTCTATTATTCCTGCAATATTTTATCCGCCGCTCACATTTTCTCATTTCACCTTCGAATAATTTATATAAAATACTGGTGTAACGCGTGATACAAGGTTTTTCTATTAAATTTGTTGGGTAATAAGGGCGTTGGCGATAAGGGGGGGAAAACCGGGAAATAACGAGCGGCTTAAGTATAAGTAGGTAAGGTAGACCGAACTCAACATTATCAGCTTCTCGCACCCCCTTTTTTAACTCAGGGCAAATTTGATGAGAAACGAAACAGCTTCAATTTATGAGGGCTTAAGTTTGGTGTGATATTTCCATTTTTGATAGTAATTAAATAAATAAATAATCACGGGATGTTTGACACCAATTGAGCTAGTCCCAAACTATACAAACCGTGAACTATAGGTACTAGACAACGAATAAACATACACAGATAAATACGTACTAAATAAATACAATATTAAGAGGGTACGATGGCTGAGAGACTTTTGAGAAATAGGTATTTTAATGAAATGTCGCTGTCTCGCCCGAACCCCTCCGTGTCAGTACAGCGAGAGCGGGACAACTGCAGCTCAGACCATTAATAGGCGCGTAAAATTGATCAAAACAGCATTTCGTAATCCCCTGTTTTCTTCTCGAAAACTGGACCAATAAAATTATTTTTTTCAAATATAATTAGAAGACAGATTTAGCTATGCCCCTATGTTTTCTTTTTTTTGTTTATATGAGGGATTATTTTCTGATGAGTGTCTGAAAATGACGTTGAAATTGGGCAATTTTTTCAGTTTTTGAAAGCTCATATTTCTTATGTTAATTGAAATATGGAAAAAAACGAAACCTAGGGGCATAGCTGTGGTAGATACAGATTCCACAGTAAAAAAAATTTGGCTCTAAAGCCATTATCCAGGGAGGAAACAGGGGATTACGTTTGTATGGAGAAATGGTGCGCATCGTACCCTCTTAAACATCCAAGACTCGAGCGCAAATATCTCATATTAGACCGGCAGACTATAATGCGCTAACGCTGCTGTCGCGATCGCTATTTCTTTCTGTCAAACGGTATAATATGGTGACAGAAAGAGATGGTGAAAGCGAAGGCAAACGCCCGCGCAATAGACAATACAACCTCAGGAATCGAACCCGAGACCTCAAGCTTCATAGTAAGGTTTTCTAACCCTAGCTATCCGGTCGCCAAATTAAGAAATAGACCAATCAATCACACACGCCACTATTGACATATGCAAGCGATTAAGCTATTCGAGTAGGCTGGTCGACGCTATCGTGAAATTGGATTTAGCACGCGAAGGTGGATGGAGGAAGTTATATCAATTACTTTTATTTAACTTAAACAGAGACCTAATCGCTTGAGACCTCATCTATTTAATTCCATTTTGGCTAGGGATTAATATATTTCAACTCCTTGTTACCGATTAAAACCACCGTGTATATTTCCTCCATGTAATTGTTTTTCAGTATTGTTTTCTATGAGGTATACAATAAAGATTCATTGTACTGTGTCTAAGGGAGAAATTACGAAAGGGAGAAAGTTACAGTCAGTGAAAGTCAACGTGAACGGTACCTGGGTTCGACTACTGCTGCGGCGAGGATGTTCCCATGGGATAAAGTCACCTTTAGGGTCACAGGAGACAAATTGACAGCACACACAACCACACGCAAGCACGTATCATGTGTCTGTCTTAGTCTGTGCATTACTAGAGAAAGGAAGGGTGAAGGGCTGACGGGGCGGGGGGCGAGGCACCTGAGATGGTTAATTTTGAACATACTGTATTGTATTGTACAGATCCCTAGAATTCCCGATAAAAGATCATAAAGGACTCAGGACTTGTCATATAAAAAATGTCCCGATATGTACAAAATACGCACACGGTAAGCTCCCAAATGGGAGCGAAAAAACGAAAATCTATCGGCACATTCTGCTCAATAAATCCTATGAGATACGAAGCCGCATACAATGAAATTCCTAGAAAAACACCAAACATTACAAATTCATTCGTTCACGGAAAGCGCGCGATCCGTATGGAAGGCTTAGAGGGGAGAAAATACAATTTTCCCCCTTTCATAATTCCGGAGGCGTTCGCCCGTGGGCCGTACATTTTTATTTTTATTTCCATCGTAATCGGCTCAGGCCGCACTAGCTCTCAGCGAGTTCACCGGGAAAATCGTTTATTTACAGGTGCTGTGATTCACCTGTATTCAAAGACTTGTATCGAGCCATTCAGAATTAAAACCCTATTTGTCGGACGCGGGATATCATTTTATCTTTAATATTCAATTCAATTCAATCAAAAGCTTTTTTCAGCGTTTGTTTTTGAGGTATCATCGATAAAGGGGTTTTTACAGAGTTCTAATCAAGTTCTAATAAACTTTCGTAGAAAAATCATTTTTAATACAAGCTTTTTTGCTAACTACATTTTGTTGACTCTAATAATAAAAAAAATAAAAAATAATAATAAATAAATGTCACGGGACAATTCACACCAATTGAACTAGTCCCAAAGTAAGCTAAGCAAAGCTTGTGTTATGGGTACTAGACAACGGATAAACATACTTATATAGATAGATACATACTTAAATACATATTAAACACCCAAGACCCGAGAACAAACATTCGTATTTTTCATACAAATATCTGCCCCGACACGGGAATCGAACCCGGGACCTCAAGCTTCGTAGTCAGGTTCTCTAACCACTAGGCCATCTGGTCGTCTAATGTATCCTAAAAAAGATATTCCGTATCAAGTGTCAAGTCATTAATACAGAGTTTCCTCCTGCGACGACCACTAGAATTTCACAAGATAATACTTAACATTGTAACCGAACTTACAAGTACATATGCCAAATTTTAGCGAAATCAGATACCAGGAAGTGGTCGAAAAATCATTTGCAAGTTTTAAAACCAAGACTTAGTTACAAACAAACTTACGTACGAACATTGCAACTTAAAACTATAAGCTTGTATATATATGTAAAACCGTAAGTTTTTCAGAATTTATTAAAAGGGCATCATACAGAACCCATTAGGTTAGGTTAGGTTTGTTTTATAACAAATCTTAAAAAGTTAACGGTTTCAGAAAAAAATCGTGTCGGTTTTTGACCCATTCGATGTTTTAATACATTCGGTCTTTCGTACTTCGATATTGTAATACATACCCCTTCTGTATGTATTTTTTATTTCCAAATAATTCCTTTACCATTTTAAGGTTCTGCCGGTTGTTAGGCCAAAACCATCACCACCAGGCAAATACAAAATTCAAATACATCGTAAACTCTAATATCTAAAGCATTAATGATTATATCATGGACAGGGCAATAATTGCCATCCGCATTCGCGATCCCTAGTTCCAAATAGCGTATAAACTGTGTTAAAAAATTTAGTTAAGTATGTTAAATATTTTACATGTGACATTATAGTAGATTTGTTTGAAAAAAATATGCCTCGATGAGTTTACTGTCGGATTTTTCTCAACAGGATTTTCCGAATCGGTGGTAGTTTCTTTGATATTCTTGTGTTTGTGATAGCCTAGCTTAAATAAAGATATTTGAATTTGACTTTGACACTCGAAAATAACTAAAAATATCAGTCTAGTACTCCAAAGAAAATAGAAGCCACTTGAGCTTTATTGGTAAAATATAAATATTTAACAATACAGTACATATAAATACTGTTTCTTGCGTTAAATACATCAAACAAAAACGCAAATGTTTTTATCTTCATTTTACCGATGAAACTGAAGTGGCCCTTATTGTCTTTCGAGTAGTATAAAATCGAAAACAAAAAGTCACATTTTCAAAACAAATGAACCACTCCGTTGACTGAATGCGTAGGGCGTCAGCCATTTGTATTTTTTATCGCTCAATAGCCACAGACAAATCGTTCGCATTGCTATCGTTTGTTAGACTGAAGCTCGCGGCACTTTTTTCTTGGGGAACGTAGGTAATTAATCTGTGGTTCGTTTGGCTGTTGACTTACCCTAAATAACTCGTCATGGCAAAATGATTAATCGCTTTTCCTTCGGCTTACCTGTAACAAGAACGTTAAATTGATTTCGTTTTCATAGTCGTTTGTAAAAATAATTAGCACAACGCGGTATACTTTGGGCAACTACACTGACGAGCAAAAATAAAGGGTCGGTTACAGAAATGACGATAGCTACAAAACCCGCTGTGATAGCTTCATCGAATAAAATGAGTTTAGTAAAGAGTTTTATTCTTAACCGACCCTTTATTTTTGCTCGTCAGTGTATTAATATTTTGTGAGTAAAACATGGATTGTTTTTTCCACGCAATCCATAGTTTACAAGGTAGAAATTCGAATTAATCAGGGTGGGACATTACTAACTCATTTGCTAATGCACGCGAAAATGGTTTTAGAAGGCCATAGTTTAAAAGTTCAGTGGAGCTTTTTGAATGATGCCAAACCGTTGAAGAATAAAAGGTATATTTATTTCTAATTCTATTGATGTTAAATAAATACTCGCACATGTAAACTTTACATTAATAATTCAATAAGTAGCATGCTTTGGCTGAAATATAAGGTAAGTAAGCACTTAATTACTAAACACTAACTGTGATATAGCTACTAGCGTAATTAACTCCCGACGTGGCATTGGCAATGACTTTGCGAAGACTGCATGAACTAGCTACGAACGCAGAACCGAGGCACATATACCTGGTATTAAACCGGCGCAGGGCTTCTTTGACGAAGGTCGCGGCGGTGACAGGTTAAACTAATATGTAAAATTAAAAAGAGGGCCTAGAATTGTACCCTGAGCAATACGCAGCGTTGAGGTGTTTCAAAATTAATTATTAATTATTATATTCGTATTAAAGATAAATTCAAATCAATCGTAAAGAGAATTAAGTAAAAAAAAAACAAATGCCAAGGTTATTTCTTAGGAACATAAGGTATTATATTAATTCAACAACAACTAAGCCAAAGCTAGTGCCAAAACAGGAAAAATGAGTACTAGGCCGTGAGCTTAATACCTACACAGTTATTGCCACTTTATGACACATTGGCTGTGATATTGGAATTTGTCTTATATATGGGCACGCTGCACTATAGCCGTGCAATATGGGGTATAGTTATTACATTTTTGACCTATATTACAAGCAATATGTTTATTATTTTACCGTTTTACCCTAGTTCCAGATCCACACACAATTTATTTGCAAACATTTTTATTCGGGGTGAAAAAAACAAAGGAGTCCGGCTTCCGGACTATCCCAAAATCACATCGATCTAAGGCTTCTTCAATTTCTTACTAATTTTCGTTGGCAGCCGCGGCCTCGATCCTCATTGCAAAGAGATGCTGTATTTTTGTGGTCTAACTAAACTTGATTATTTCTTCAGATTGGTCGATTCAATGCTGTTATACTTCAGAGTTTAATTTATTATTTACCTATAGTCCCCAGATTTTAATTTGTTTATTCTTTTTGTTAGTAAATAAAAGTAGAACTTTGGTATTTAAAACAGATTTTATTACTGCGGTGTCAGTGGCGCATGGTTCAATAGGATTAGTTCTGCTTGTTCAAATACGAAAGGGATCGCTCCAATCTTGCTCATTCATTCAAATTAATTAATTCGTTCTTTACGTTCATTCAGTCCCATTGAATATCAGTTGATCTTGATCTGAATGAAGTAGAAGCGTTGACAGATACATACGAAAGAAAAAGAGTCGAAGAATTTACGTACTTATCTCTATACCACGTGAAAGGCCCACTTATTGCGATATTCCCACGGGATCGGGATGTAAGCATGTAAAATACCGAAATATCAACCGCAGAATCTAGCTAGAGACGTAAACACGTGCGAGTTCTTCATAAAACGTAAACGAAGGTCACGATGGGAATTTAGCAAAATCTTGGGATTTCAATTGAAATGTTACATTTAGGCGGACTTGCGCGAACCAGAAATATAGCTCCAAGTTAAGTGCTAACCGAAAGTTAGTGTTAAAATTTGTGAAACTGACATCTATAACCCAGCGTTAAAGGTTACGTTGTTTATATATCTAGGCCGTGCAAGCGGCCTTTAATGACTTATACGAAGCGCGAAGCCGCAACTAAGAGTATCTACATATTACGGCTCTTTCACACGGCAACGTCCCGTTTTTTTCAGGATACCGCAAACCGAATGCTCGTGTGAATGTTGCCACAGTAGCACGTATACTGCTAAACGGGATCCTGCAAAAAGCCGAACCCGCAAAAAACGGGACGAAAACACGATGCAAACTCTATCCCACTTTTCTGTGTTTCATCATCATCAACCAATTATAATGCGTTTCAAAGGTTTGTTTAATAACGCTGTTGTTTTTGCAGCAAAAACGCGTTGGCAAAGAGGCGAACAATAAACGATCTCGGGAGGGCGATAATTGGGTCCTCAGTTCACTATTTCCGCTCTGAGTAAATAATAATGACTAGATGCGTGGTGCCACTGCGCGGGCGGGGTTGGTGCTAGGTAAATCCATACATACCGCCTCATCTTCTTCCGCATTCTTTCTCCGCATACTACGGAATAAAATCGACAGCGTGACTCTACATGCAACCTTTGCTAAATTAAAAGTGCCCGGCGCACTCGTCGCCACGCGTCGTAAAGTCTCTTGGAGGGAGTGCGAGCCCGCACGCGCCTGCGCCGGCACTCGCCGCTCCCTCGCGGCGTCGCGCTCCTCAACTCTGTGCTCGCAGCAGCCCCTCAGTATGATCTTTTTGTAACCAAGATAGCGAGACTGGAGATGGGATGGAAGAGAGAGCTAGAGAGTATGCAGGATGCGTAAAAGTTGTGTGTACTAGTTCTAAAAGTCTACTTTAGTTATAATTAATTTTAATTTTAAGTATATTTTGTAACGATATGGTCTTAGCTGTCATGTTACATGTAAACAGATAAATAAATAAATCTTTTTGTGTATACATATACAAAAGGCAACAGTTACTGACTGATCTATCAACGCACAGCTCAAACCACTACACGGATTGTGCTGAAATTTGGCACACGGACAGTTCACGTTCCATGGGATAGGGAAATTTATGGTATTTATACAGGGTTATTTTTAATTCACTGACATCCTCTTAACCCTGAATTCCTATCACTCAAACAAATGTTTTTTGTTCTACGACTTTTTAAAATGAAGCACTTTATTTCCCATACAAATACACAGAGTATCGTAAAAATAAGAGGTAATCTCAAATTTTCAAAACGTTATTACACCAAAAATATTAAGTTATGACAAAAGCCGTAAAACAAAAAACATTTGTTTAAGTGGTAGGAGTTTAGGGTTAAAAGGATGCTAGTGAATTACAAATAACCCTGTATTTTAGCTTAAAAGTGACCCTATCTCCGTAACTGTAATTATTAGACTTTAAATTTGGCATGCAAGGATTTCCGGAAATCCCACGGCATTAAGAAAAAACGGGATACTGATATCGATAATGATGACGATGGATTTTAGTATTTTTGCTTTATTCAATGAGATAGATGAAGAAGCTTTACCACACATTTGAATTCTGCGTGGACGAAATCGCGAGCAAAAGCTAGTTAAAAATCCTACTAATACTAAATGAGATGTTTGGATGTTTGAATGTTTGTTCGTCAATCACGCATTCCATACGCCACGCTGTACTTCAAAAATGTTATCATAACCTTTTTTATGAATCCCTAATAGAGGCGAAGCACCGGGATAAAGCTAGTCATCGATAAGTTTAGACAATTGACTTATGGGAATTCAGCTTCGCAAAACTCATGGCAATTTTCAAATATAATTACACACATATGAATTCCGATAAACTCAAATGCGAGCTCGGATTTGGATATTATGATCATCCATCAGCTTTAGAGGCCATACTTATTATAGATCAAACTTACTAGGCCACAACGGCTTTTTTAACTAACGTGATTGATCGGATTCTGCAAATCCCAGCTCCCCTTTTTTCGAAGCACACCCTAAAAGGGGTCTGGTCTGTATTTTGAACAAACAACTTGACCGACATACACTAGCATGGTAATTGTCTAACCACAATTCAAGCGGAGGGCAAAAAGCGTTACATTACCGATAAAAGAATAAAATGTTAAATGGCTCGAGCGGGTTAAATCGCCCGCGAAAACCAAGCCACTTTGACTAAAACATGCACAAGTATGAAAGGAAGATAAATTGGGTCTTTACTCTTAGGCTAGTCGTTCCCAGGGAGCTATATGGCTACATTGAGAGAGAGTGAGACATTGCTTGTTATTAACCTATGACAAGTCAAGTTGAGAACAAGTCATTTTTAATTCCTTCTTCTTCTACGTACACCACATTTCCCCATTGTCGTGATATACCTTGCTAAAGCAACTTTTCCTTGATAAGGATTCGCCATGCCATGTGCCAATCCCTTGCATCTAGAATTCCGGTATTCAGCGAGGTACAGACAAACCGATTGGACTACGCTTTATATTTTAAATTCACTAGCACACGCCTAGCTTTGCCACTGCTATTTGTAATACCTTGGTGCCTTCGATGATTCTAGAAGTCAGAACTGTGGGCAAGTGTCGCCTCTCAATAGTTCTCTTCAAGCTTTTACCTGGAGATTTAGCTTTTATATCGTCGCAGAAACTCAAAATAAAAATTGTTGCCATTTCGCAATAACCCGCTTAACGCTCCAGAAAAATATGAGAAAAACAAGCATAACAAAAAACGTTACGATCACAACTCATCCGTGGGATAACGGATATATGTAATCTAGGCCTCCTATTTGCGGCCGACGATTTGATTTCCAGAACAAAGCGACTGGAAGGGTCACAGTTAGCTATCTTAGGATACGGACCTTTGTGTATCATACGCGGTTTTAGATTCAGACCCGAAAGAGTCATAAACTGACTTAGGTTGCCGTCTTTCACGTCGATATAACACACGTAGGCTACAGCTTATGTTTTAAGTAGCAGTTTGGTACACAATTGAACTGTTTGATTTTGGAGTTTGGTTCTATAAAAGTATCTCCTATGCGTTCGGCAGACAATCAGAACTTGACTTTACTTGACTTTATTTATTTGACATTGAAATTGATGTGTTATTGATGTATGTATTCATTTTGTACTTGCTATTGTATGCCCCAATGGGCAGATTATGTGAGACTGAAACTTGTAAAAACTTCACTTATGTGTATACCATAATCATACAATAAAGATTATTATTATTATTATTATTATTGATTCGTTCGCACGTATCCATTATGAGGCATCTGACTGACTATATGCCTCGATGATGGTCAATGTCAACGTCAACACACAACCAACGTCAAGACACCGTGTCGCTGTCGCTGCCGAGCTGTACCTACCATCTTGTGAAAACACCATTCACTAATGTAATGTAAGTAATGTATACGAGTTTGAACGAATAAATGGATACGAAAATGAACTATCTGATTTGCAGTAATAAATAAATAGTTGTTGTACTCTTTTGAAACGCTTTGATTTTTCCTACAATTACGAAACGGTCCATCACATTCTTTATTAAAAATATCATTTGCTGGACCTCGGTCCCAGGCATAACATCTGCCTTCAGAAATATTTCTCTATTGTGACTTAAAGTAAGTTGAAATGAGTCTTAATTTTGAATGTTAATTTTCTTCTTTGGGTAGAAGTCGTAAGAGAGAACTCTCTTTGCTTTAGATTTGTAAGTTTTTTTAGTTTTACGGTGAATTGTAAGTATATCTGTAATGCCGTATAAATGTTATGATAAATAAATAAAAGAAATCTTGCTATATACCTTAGACGAGGTAGACGGCGTCTTTTGGCGAGAACGATACATGCGATGTCTCTTTATATCATAATGTACTAATAGATATGTATAATAATTCAAAGTGACGTCCGCGCCCACTGGCGCCTCGCCTTCTCTGCCTCGCAGTACGATTGGCTTTTGTTTTTGTTTTCATAACTTCCTTTGTGCTGTCGCAAATAAGCTGCTTTTTGTTGCACTCTTTTAGTTTTCATTTAGCTCCCTTTATATTCAATGTTGTTCGTTTGAGGACAATGAAAGTGTCTACTTAGTTCAAAACGTTTATTTTCTGACTATACTTTTTATTGATCATATTTGCATTGTCATTCATTCTCTATGCGACAAAATTTCAAGTCAATTCAACAACTGGAAGGGGGTGAAATTTGACTTGCAAGATTTAGCCTAAACCACCCTAATACCCACCTACCATTGCAACTCCTCCGCCCTGCTTACTCCGCTTAACTGGCAACGATAAACTTCATAGAAGGTCAGTGGAAGCGCTTCCATGCAATTGATCGTTGATAGTAAAACAGAGTCCTTACGAAGACCACTCCGCTCGCAATGGAAGGTGGGCATAAACCAACAAACAAACATTGCAAGTCAAATAAAGGCTGAAGTCAACCTACGCTACTTACAAGAACAGGGCCCCGATGCTCATTATCGGTATCATGAGACCGATCACTTTGATGATATTATTCTGTCTTAAAACAAACGTATCAAATCTCGGAATCGGAATCGAGATAGAACTCTATGACACAGTTGTACCAAGGCACCAAGTACACTTAACCGTGAAAGTCTACAAAAAATATAATCTAAGCGACAAAATTGAGATCAGCGAGTATAATTCAAGTCTCATATCTCCTAAACATACAAAACTCTAGGGCAACATAATAATATCCATATCATAATAATAGATTGCATCACTTCACGGCAGATTCCCATATACCGCCAAAAAGTGTATAACGCGGCGGCTAATGCACCTTTTACGCAGTCTCATTATAACAAGGGAACATGATAGCATTATACACGTTTCAGAAGCGAGATCATCACGCGTTACACCACCCCCTAGAATAAGGGAGGTTATTATATGAATATAGCATGTGAATAATGAGATTTGGAATTGGGTCAAATGAGATAAACGACGGGAAATGGAGGTTATCTGTTCATCGTGGAGGAAGGGGAGAATTGCAGGCTTAAGAGCATTTGTCATTTCCTTTGAGACAAACGAGTAAGTAGGTATTGTTGATTGGGGTATCACTAAATGATACTACTAATATTATTAACACGAATGTTTATGTTTCTTACTTTTTCACGCTTAAACAGTTAGACGGCTTTGGATGGGTATGCCGCTGGATCTTGCTAAAATAAAAGTCTAGAGAATAGAATAGAAAATATTTATTTTTGAACAACTACAATAATACAGCTAAAAAAGAATACACAACAAACCATAAACATAAACATGAATGTGGTTGCTACAAAAAAAGTACACCCCACAGCATGTGTCATGGCACGCGGTGCCACGACGCTGATTTTCAGTGGGTCCACAGTAACTATGAAAGATAAAATTGTGCAGGAGTTCTTGTCATGTAGCGTATACGAAGACCGTGATATATTTTTTGGGATTCTCGTGGTTAAAAATAAAAATGGGAATGTGAAGGCTTGATAATAACAAAATTCTTTCACATGTGTATTCAAAACGCATGCCTTCAAAGCTCTGTTATTAATGAAAGCGCACACCTAGTTCCGTGTCTACGTTATAATAACGAGTAAATTATAACGTAAGGAAATTCAAAAACCGCAACCACGTACGGAAGGTACAGTCGTTAAGGAAATTGCATTTTACCTACGTAGCGTGTATTTTTGGAACAAATCTTATTTAGTACGTTACGTACTTGTTTAATAACTGAGTTTGTTTGGTCTCTATGGTTTCCCATAATTTGATAAGTTATAATGTGTCATTTTGCATAATTATCATTAGTTATAAAGTGATTTATTTCTGAAACAGTATTTTCTTCGGAATTGTTATGAAACTAACCTAGCCTATTGCATTATATTAGATGGTATTTAAAAAAATTCTAAAGAACATACTGTTTCACAATGATATTTTAAGTGTAGATATGTTATATGCTCACATGATGCCCGAAAAAAATGCTCCGCACGCGGCGGCAGGCACACACACATACACGTTTCATTTTACTTACATTTTATTACATTGACAGACGGTATAAGAGAGATGGCTTCATTAAGACGATATAAAGAAAAAAGACAAAGATAGTTTATCACTTGCGCGCAAGTGTAAGCAAACGTCACAATCCGACCTGATTCCAATGGTCACAATGAGAACCATTTCGCGGCACACGTTTTGGTGCGTTGGTGGCGTATCTACCTCTTTTTTGTATATAATATCATTGCTGTTTCAGAAATAAAGCACTTTATAACTAATGATAATTATGAGTAATGATAATTATGGAATACCAAGGGATCCCGTTTATTAGACTAAATTTTTGCGTTGTTTGTTGAATGTTTAGTGATTTTAACACATTAGGTAATATGAGTCAAATCTTGAAAGTTAGATTTGCCCCCTTTCGGTGGTCGAATTGACTTGAAATTTCGTATAAGTAAGTTGTATGACAATGCACGTGCATTCAACAAAAAGCAGTCCGCAAAAAAAAACTTGTATTAAAAATTAAATTTTTAACAAAATATAAAATTGCTCCCTAAATACCATTACATGGAGGCGCAGGACCGATCTGTTTGGTGAAGCTTGGGGGAGGCCCATGTTCAGAAGTGGACTTCTTTCGACAGAAATGGTGATCACCTTAAACATTTATTCTATTTCTTTTATTGTAAGTTAATAAATAAGTTTCCACTTTTAGAACAGGTTTTACCTAACCCTCTATGTCGTGTTCCCTCCGATCCTCAAACCTCAAGGCCGTGTCAAATCACAACACGAAAGCGAATATCCCGGGGGCTATCTCGAACTATTCCTGCAGGGCGATATCGCGCAATACGCAACAGTGGCCTAAGTTATGTGGGTTGTCTCCCCGAGTGGCAATACCGGGCCCGGGTTGCCATATCACACTATCTAATTCAAGTTTGGCAGTATTTTGGGCAGGCAACGGCTCCAATAAAATTCACACTATACATGGACAGTCCCCGTATTTTCCAGTGCAGAATTATTTGGACTTGAATCTATGTCTGATATATTTCTTTTCGCTTTGGTCTTTTTCGGCTCTCGTCATTTTTCGCTAGTTACAGCTATATAGTCAAGTCGTTTTGGGCTTTCTACAGGTCATTATTAATCATTAACCAAGTTGAGATGGTTTTCCTCGCTTCCTCGTACCCCTATCTTAGTTTAGGGCTTGTCTGGTCACATACGAGGCCGTACCACCGTAAATGTGGCTCCGAGCGTTTATCTTCGATGACGTGGATTTTATAAAACTACCACGGTAATTCTCGTTTTATCCTATTTCATTACCTTTAATTTTGTGTGTACAACATTCGGTTGCACAAGGATGTCAATATAGATAAAAAACCAAACAAAATTACGTATAAACACAGCAGAAAATACTCTAACTGATTTCTTGAATACGTGTCACAAATGTGTATCTCAAAGACTTAAGTCAATACTTCTTCAAAGCCAAATATTAGTGACCTCTACTTTAATCTTCAGAGCTTACGCACCCTTTCCATTAGCTCCCATAGACAACCCTAGAGCACGCACAAATCATACTTGTTCGTGGCACCCCCGCGGAGACGTATCACGCGCGATTTGCTACACGACACATATCGAACGAGTACGAAATAGGCCTCTTGTCTCTGACGGGGACGATCGAGTGTGTTGCAGTCATAAATATCTTTTTAATTTCGTCTTGCACATTGACAATGGAGTCATACAGCCAAGAGAGCCGGTATACTAGAAAATTCTGAGAAATTCGTGGAAGAGATATTCGTAAGAAATGTTTATTATAAAAATACTTGATACAGCAGTTTAACGAGAGATGTAAACGTTCCGGTTAACATAAGTTGGAATTTTCATGGTCAATCAAAACGTAAAACAATTATGGCAATATTACAAAAACGGAACTTTCCTCCATAATAACTCTAATTCTCTGATACACAATAATACTCAACCAACAAAAAAAGTTTGTTAAAAATTCAAGCAAAGAAAACTTCGTGAAACACTCCAGTATTTTTATTGCAAAAACTTTGCACCCAGGCTTGGGCTCGATTTCATTTTACATAATAAACTTTTATAAGTAAAAATAACGCATTGCAGCACTAGCAAAATTACGTTTAATAGCGAGAGTGAAACGAAACGTATTAACTTTTTGTGCGCTGCCAACACCGGGTGTATGGCGGCCGCGTAAGCCGAACAATAAACAGGAAATGGCGGGAAAGGCGTCGCCGGCTGTTTACAGCGGTATTAAGTGCCCGCAGAAGGGTTTGCGTTCCGTTACACGCAGCCACGGAATCTCTTAAAAGTTAACTAGAAAAGGGAAGGGAAATTTAGAGAATTAGGAAGCGTTAGCGAATTAAACAAGTACCTACTACGAATAAACTCCCGTTCAAAATATTTACATCTGTGTGACCCACGTACGTATGTCTTCATGCAAACTCGTACCCACCGGCTACTTCCACATAAAACTACGTAGTAGTTTAGGTTTGTTTCTATGATAGTACACGATAGTGATGAACATGATATCAGTATCCTGGAAAACGGAGAATTTCATCCTCATCTTTAAAGTAGTTTAGAAATAAAGCACCAACTCCTTACTTCAATTACCTTTTATTTCGCAAACTACTCATAATAAACCATAAAACATATAAATCATCGCTTTATTACAAATAAGTACTGGAATAAATCCTTTCAAAACGTTGTTAGCATATTAAAAAAAACTTAAATAATAAAACCGAAAAAGACCAAACTAGTCTGACTAAGGACCTCTATAGACGGACTGCTTAGAGCAGTCAGTGCCACCAGCTTCAAGCGGTCGCAATTAGATGATCTGCAGCTTCGATACAAAATTTAGAGCATTCGGGTTGAAGTCGACTCCAACTTTACTGCAACACGACTGCTCTCGTGCCGTTGGTCTCGACTGCTCTAAGCAGTCCGTCTATGGACCGCCTAACCATTCCAGAGGCCGTATTGTCTAACGCTACTGACGCTTGCCATCGCTTTAACCATCTCTTTCTGTCACCATCTTATACCGTTTGACAGAAAGAAATAGTGATTGCGAAGGCAAGCGTCAGAAGCGTTAGACAATAAGCCTGCTGGCTTTTAAAGGTAAGCTGCGTTTAATTTTCTAGTTCTATAAATATTGGCCCGAGAGAGCTTATGTATCATTTCATTTCTTTTCACTCGATAAATTGCTGTTCCAAGATCAAAAAAATCATCCAAATCAGAATAATATTTTAGCTTAAATGTGGTGGACCACCAAGTCCAGGGGATATTTATATTTCCCATACAAATCGAGGAACAACCTTGGCCCATTGGGCAACCATGAATACACAATATTTTAACGTAAGTAATATGTATGATTGATTAATTAATTAGTAATTTTAAGTCTCAGGAAATGCTCCTGAAAAATTATCTTGACAGACAGACAACGACCACGAGGTGACCCTACATTAAGTTTCCTTTTCCTTTCTTAGGTAAAAATCTCTAAAAATTAGATGCTCTTTTATTCATTTTTTACTTTTTAGGTACTCTGCTTAAGACTTAAGTAAGGGTCCGGTTGCCAGTAGTAAAAATAATTTATCTGCGGTTCAGCTGACAACACCATTGTTTGCACCTGCCCCGTCAAACTGCCACGAAGTTTTGCGGCTTGATTAAAATATTAGACGCGGCATTATGCTAAGTGATTAATCAAATTGTGCTTAGGCAGTGGTCGAAAAACATCATACAACATTTTAGGGCTGAATATTTGCACTTAAACTAGGTAATTATGTAGCACCACTTGCCACAGTAATACGTACTCCTAGTCCAATCAAGAAATTTCTTTACCACCCAAGGTTCAATGTAAGTTGTATTGCTTAAAACTTCAAAGGCTATTGTCACTTCCAAGTCACTGTGACAATCAGCCATATTGTTTTTATTCTAATGTAGGAACTGTCACAAAGAATTGTAAAGCACTTACTTGGTCGACTTTACAGTCGACTACAAAGATATCGATATTGTCAACTTGGCGTCGTCTTACGGCTGGGAAATCGCGTGTTTTCGAGTTGTCACGTGTTTTTTCTTCGTGCGAATAAGATCGGTAATTTGACTCCCAATAACGTAAATCCCGTAGCCTGATTTTATAAGCGTCAGACTACAAAGTTTTTTATTTTTGTATTTACTTAT
Organism: Archips crataeganus; assembly: GCA_947859365.1. NCBI lineage: Eukaryota > Metazoa > Arthropoda > Insecta > Lepidoptera > Tortricidae > Archips > Archips crataeganus. The sequence continues at coordinate 635,988 of OX402056.1, forward strand.
TTAGTTTTTAAGTTTCAATAAAAACACTGAACTTCACGAACTCTGAGCGAAGCTCAGTCGCCCAGGTAATAATAATAATCGGTGCCTTCACACGCTATTGGGCTGTTAGCATAAACTTTAATTACCTAGATGCCGTGTTAGTGCTTAACTATGCCATATATGCACTCAGGCACGCCGACGGCTAATTCCACGATTTATAGCCACTCATTCAATTCGCTCAAATAACAACAGAATATTCCAATTAAACTTTCTTCACATTATATCCGTAAATCGCTTAAAATCCTGAGTAATATTACAAATATGAAAGTAATTCCGTCCGTCTGTTATCTCTTCGTGCTTAAACTACTGTTACCCGGGACTCTTTCTGCGAAGAATTGTTTTATCGCTATCTCGCGGGATCTATGCAAGTTTTTGGGATAAAAGCAAAGTATACCAAATTTAAACCAAATCGTTTCAACGGTTTGACCGTGAAGAGTTAACATTCACGATAGAATGTCCTTCGACTGTTATTAAAGGTGTTTTAACTTGTCAGTTGTCAAGCATTATTCGAGCTATAAAATTAATTCAAACTGCACAAAAGTGTGCTTTGAAATGGCGGTGCTTTTAAAATTAATATGCTTTGGTATAAAAGCAAAGAAATATTGCAGGTTCACGTGCCGACGACCTGTACCTGTCGACGCCTACAAATGGGGTAAATTCTGCTGACAAAATGAGTGCCATAGATAAAAAAACACGATGTTTCACGTAATTACAATTTTGACTGTAAAAATATTTTCATAGAAGGTTATTATATTTTACAACTGAAACGTCCGTTGCTTGACACGAGGCTGATTGGGTTAGGTCACTTTGGTAGAAAAAAAATCTGCTAAGTTAACTCTCGGACAAGTGACGATTCTAGGAAAATAACATTCAGTCAGCAAGTCATTTTATCTGGAGCACTTAAATAAACTTAGAAATTAGATCAGGCACTAATAAATAATTCAAATTGACTGAATTGCGAACAGGGGAAATGTGTGAATGAAAAAATTATGTCAGGAATAATCCTCTGGTGTAAATTAGGAACGAGCAAAAACGCGGAACGAAAGAAACTAGTAGTTGAAACTAGTTTTTGGACAAACCTTCTAACCAGGCGCAGTTACGTTGCAAGTGGAATGCAGTCTGTCTAATGACCTTAAGCAGTGGGGGGGGGGGGGGGAGGACAAATAAACATAGGAACTCCTACACAAATAAAAACTCCAGGTTTTAAAACTTCCGTACAGCGAAACGGCCCTCAGCTTAAACAAATGCCGTATGAAGACTATCATTACACTCTCCATCGGCGAACATTAACGCCTTTCAAAGAGCCATTAAAAGGGCTATCGACCTTTACCCATTTTTGAGTGCTGATTTGGCAGATTGCACGAGTCCCCGCGGAATGGGGTCACCGTCACGCTATCAGCGATCGATGCGGACGCCACGCGGTTAGCGCGTTAACAGTTTGCGTGTGCGAACGTCACTGAAGCAAGGGGGTAGTCCTTTAACCTGCACTTCATTTACCTTCTGTTTCAATTAAGTATCTGTTATCTTATGTTACAGATATATCTATAATGTCTTAGTTTATTATGATCAATGAACAGAGACGTGCCATGAATATCTGTCACGTAAAATAAGAGTAACTTAACAAAGAATATTGAAAAAGGCCCAGAAACTAAAAACTTAGCTTAGGTTAGAATGTGTGAGTAGTTTCTCATGTATGTAACATTTTGATTGTTCATAAAGATAGCCATATCATTGAAACAACCGATCAAGTGTGACTTCGACTTGCACTGAAGTAATACGTACAACTATACCGTACAATTTCTGTAGCTAAGATGGAACTAAAAACGCCTAAAAGAACACGTTCCTTGTAAAAGGATCATGTTAATTTTAAATCTCTACCTTTTACGGTTCAAAACAAACCACTCTGTGATAGAAAAACAGCGGAAACTAATAAGAGGGTCTCATTAGTCACTTTTGAACGGACGAACTTGTGCCATTTGATCAAATCTTTCATTTCACACGTATTTTAGCTTATCCTAACATTTTCAGCCTTGAATCACTAGTGTCATTTCGTTAGACATATTTTCTACAGGTTATAGACCGTAAGTATCCCATAATCACAAGTAGAATAAGGGGAAGTTAAAGTTGTATAGACCAAGCTCGTCTTTGACCGTAAATCATTTAAAATTGTTAGTATAATTGTTCAACTGGATCACCATCAGATAATCACTTAAATATGGGTTAAACAATTTCTAAACATACAATAGATTCCAATAGAAAACTGACTTGTCCATTTTCCAGCCTGACACCTCACACCCATGACATCACCGCAACCGAGATGACATCACCGCACGGAATGTCATTCTCGGACGACGCCATGGCGGCAATATGGCGGCAGATGGGGGGGGATGTTTGCATGATTTATTGGGAGTCCAAGGCGTTTATTTCCATACACATAGACGCGTGAAAGACGCAAGGACTCTCTAGACAAGACGCCTTTGTAGGTAAACACTAGACGCCTGGAGGAACATTGTATCCCTTCAGAAAGCCTGATTTAGATGATGCGAGAAAAAAAGTGCCGGTTGCGATAGATTGCCATCGATTATCGATCACTTATATTCTTATTTAATTTATAGTCGCTTCTTACACCATCTAAATAGAGCTTAACTCGTGGGATAAATATGGATGGGTATCAGTGTCTGTAATCTCCAAAAGCTTTGTAGATATTGTACAGAGGATAGGTATATAAAGTAAGTAAAGCGTTCTATAACAAGAAGCATTTACTTAAAGAAAAGAAAGACAGAAAGAAAGCTAATAAACGGCGAGCTAAGACGTACATCTGGAGCAAAGCATTATTAGGAACTTCAGAGCTGGATACTGAGACAACAAGATAGAAATCAACTGACCGCTTTTGAGATGTGGTTGATAAGTAGGACGGCAAAGAAATTCTGAAATTGGTTGGGAGAAGAGATACTTGATAAGAAGTATTGGAATAAGAAACATAATAGAACACCTAATGTGGCACGATAGTTGTTTTAAAAACATTTTAGAGGGAAAATTTGTAGAGAGGGGAAGAAGGATTAAATTATTGAAATCAAATTAAGCAGAACGCCAAAGCCTAATCATAAGAAGTCAAAAGCATGGCGTGAGAAAGGGTAAGGCGGCAATTACACTCCGACAAAAGGGCAACTCTAAATGATGATGTATTTCAGAGCCTCTAGTTTTCGACACACAAAGCGAACGCTTACATTGATATTAATTTTCGGAAAGCGGCCGCGCCTCTAGTGCCGCGTATCGACAACATACTGTTCTCATAATATTTGACACTACAACCCGACTTCCAAATATATAACTGGCATGTCTTGCAAGCCGTAGTAAACATAAAGCATGCCGGCTATCAATGTCAATGTCCCAGATCCGAGGCCTCCCCACGCCTCCCGCCGCCTCCACCCCTAAATCGTGTCCCCCACTTGTGGCCGATGAATATTGAAAGAGATTTATCAATTCCGTTAAGCGGGGCTTCCAGGAATTATGAGTTATTAGTTTGTATTTAACTTGAAATGTTCATGCAGTTACTAGTTAAGTTGTCTTAAAATCTGGCAAGTCAAATTTCGTCATCTTACTAGCTTTTGCCCGTGAATTCGTCCGCGGATTCACCTCATTAATTGACCAAAAGCGCCTAATGCATTGTTTCAGTGGTCTTTTGGTACGGATATGTACTTTGGATGATAATGCAAAAACAATCAACGAAAAACACAGTCAGTAAAACAGGCTTGTACAGTCTGCCAAAAATATGGTCAACCACCCAACGGTTGAAATTCATTTGCACTTCATTACACAGCAAGGTCGATTTTCCTTTGCAATAATATGATGACAGTGACTAATGACTTCACTCAGTTAGAAATGACAACCTTAGCAATATTTAGATCTCATAGTACGAAAACCAGTCTTTGATTTTTTCTACTCTGAGGAGGATAGGCAGATTGGCATGGACTCTGGCCTAGGGAGCAATAACGGCAAGCCATATATCATTGAAAAGGTTTTTTTTTTATATTCTAGAACTTTTTATGGCGGGAAATCTCGAATCTTTGTGTAAATCATTACACTTCCTTTTGGCTTTACCGTAGTCGCGTAAAAAAAGGTATGGCAAGATGAATCGCTTAAAAAAAACAAAATCATGGGCCGTAACAAAACCTTCATAATCTGTAAAGCGATACAGGAAGATGGTATAGAAAAAACCTTTATAACAGTTTCAACTCAAACTAACTTTATGCAGCGATAACTTTTTCCACTTTGGGACTATCTGCAATAGTAAAAGTATTAGAACTTTTCTTGTAGACGTTTTGGCCACAACGCAGCGACCGTAGGTAGTCACGAGTTTTTTACATAAACGTAGCTATCGTGAGGTCGCGGGTGAGCAAAGTAATTGTTTCAGTTCATTAATATGGACCTCCGCAAAGTAACGCCTGATTCAATAAATCTTCTAATATATAAAAATGTCGTGTCACGGTGTTTGTTATCGAACTCCTCCGAAACGGCGCGACTGGTTCTTAATGAAACTTTCTTATCCGTATTCGGTAGGTCTGAGAATAGGTCGTAGGCTACTTTTTATAACCCCATTATTCTTTGCAGACGGAATCGCGGGCAACAGCTAGTTAAGGTATATTTTTTCAAGCAAATCTAATTACAATGTTATTTAACAACTGTGGGGCAACTGATATTTTAATCCAGACCTCCGATTACATTACCCTCTTCCGACCTTATATTTAATTCTTAAGCATTGTGCACAAATTTTACATTCTAAACGATCATCTACTTTGCGCGACGATGTCTAGAAAGACAGCTAATGGTTAGTAGAGTACTTGGCCTCGAGCTTCTTAAAGCATCTCATAAAAGACCTTTCTTACAGAATGGGCGATCATCCCCCAGTTTACGTGTGCTAAAGTTATATGCGTTGTCTTTGTATCATGAACCTAATATTATTTCTGCAACGGGCTGATTTTAATTTATTGTCAAACTTCATTTCTATATAGCACTTTACCAAAGGCTGTTTGTCACATTGACTTCATCATCATTTCAGCCGGATGACGTCCATTGCTGGACATAGGCCTTCCTCATTGGTACCCAATCATTACGGTTGGAAGCGCCTTGCGTCCACCGTAAACCTGCGGCTTTTGCTAAATCGTCCGTCCATCTCGTTTGTGGACGTCCCATGCTGCTACATTGACATTGACATGGATTTGTAAGTGAAAATAGCCTTTGATATTTTAAGACGTACAACTGACATTGAACCTTACGGCGGTAAAGGAATTTCTTGGTCGAGTATACAAGTTCAGGTTCGAACCCACAACCCTCTGCTTGTGAAGCCGTAGGTTATTCTATTGTGGGTTAAAAGACACGTCAAGAAGCCCTTTACACTTCGCCATCAATGTTTACAGCCAACTAACCCGCAAGGTTTATAGTCAAAACATTTTACAAGCTCATACCTTCCCTTTCACACGCATGGCCGATCCAACGAGTTAGAGGGTGAGGGAAGACGTTCTCTATAAAAGTTATCTCCGAGGATGTTATTATGGGTTTATCTTTACGACGGATGTGGAATTTTAGGCCAATTTTTATACAGCGAGATTAGATTTATTTTGGAATTGTATAGCGCATTTTATTTATGTGGCATCTCACGGGGAATTGGCTTGTAATAGCATGTATGTTATAAGACGAAGAAGATAACACATAAATTCCTCTTAAAAAGTACACTCACTGAAATGGTTGTCATTTTCGGCAAGTCTAGGATTTCCAGGTGTTAAGGTTTTGACAGACAAAGAGGTGGCACCTGGTGGTTAAAACTTGCAATGTTTGTAAAGGTTAAATTTTGTAAATCAGACCCACTTCCTGTGTTCGGATTGACTTGAAATCTGGTATACATACAATTATGTAGTTTGGTTAAAAACTTACTTGCAACTTGGTACTTGCAAGTACTTTTAATTAATATTTTATTGAAACTAAGAATACAAATATGAAGAAAAAATAACAATGAATAAAACTTATCTAACTTAGAACCTACCTAAGTAAAATTAACTAAATATGTACATGTCACTATAAAAATAAAAATTATAAAAAGAATACCCCGTCCAAAAGATCTGACTGTGGCAGGGTTCCCATGATGCTGGCCGAATTACCCCTTTGGACCGCAAGTGCGATCCGTTGGGATAAATATGCGCCAGCTCTTGGGTCCCCAGAGGTGTCGACCAACCGGGAAGAAAGGGCCTTCATAAATGACTTCATGTCGGCTGACCAAGGCCCTAAGGTCTCAACAGCAAGCGCTGCAAACTCGTAATCCTTTAATAAAGATGAGTACTTGCGGCGCTTGAGGAGTTGGGCCTGATCAGCCGCAGCGCCGGCTTGTGAGCTAGTTGCCTTGATGTGGGACAGAGCGAAAGTTAATTACATATATCTAAAATATTTAATACAGTAGATACCGTAGATACGGTATTTGAAACTAGGGACTGCTAATGCGTATTGGAAATATTTCCAAACATGCTGGACCATTTAATGACATACATAATCCTTAGTTGTAACAAGCAATGTAAACATTATGACAGATAAATAAAATTATTTACTTTTATACAGTTCCATGATGGCCGAGGAATCTAATAAGCCGTCCGTAGGTCACCTATTTTTAGTAGGGGAGCCCAAGAGGGGATTTGTGAAGTTAGGTACTCGAACGCGGCAGATTAATATACGGGGGGGATACCTTATACCCTATAGAGTACCCCCATTGAATATGAGCACTTCATATGGAGGGTTTTGCCTGGGGCATCCCGTCAAAAAAATTAATAAAAAAATTGATTCTTTAAAATACTCGAGCGCGTCAGATTAAGATAAGGTGGGTTAATTAAAGTAAAGTAAAAAGTTCTTTATTACCAAAAAGGAGAGCCACAATTTAGAACAATAATTATTCGACACCCACACTAGGCAGAGCCTGTATCGTGGGAGTCAAAACATACAGGGGCCTTACCATGATCTTTCAATAAACATTCCAAACGCAGAGCAGTTCAATTTAACTGAATCGTCAAAATTGGTACCACGACGTCTATTTTTTAGAGCTGAGTCTCAATCGCTTACAAGTGAAAGAAAGACCGGTATTGTCTCTGGTCCGAAACTTAAACGCTAAGTCGCGAAAGTGATGCCGCTATATGCAAACCAAATATTCTTTTTTATTCTCGACTGACGTTTGGACGTTCGAAACCCAAAGTACTTCTAAAGTTAGCTTACGGTTTGATTTCTTCTTCATTTTTAAAGTACTGAAAACTTAAAAAAAAACTCATTTCCTTAAATAATGTTTCTTTGTCATAAAATATGACTTTTTTTAGAGCTAAATATAATTTTTAACACAGTGGTTGTGAAACCTTTGTACAAAATGTATTGGTTATATTCTCTTTGCTTTGTACATTTTAAGCAATCTGCAGCTAAGATTCGGAACGCGAGGGCTATCGCGTATGAATTCGTGAGGCGCTAGTGTAGCTGGAGGTCTTCGAAATGTAAAAATGTCACTGTTTACGGTTTGGCTTCGCGGGTTTATTTCTATTTATATTAATCTTGCGAATATTTAGCAATACGTTAGATTAATTATGGCAAATATAAGTTACGGATTAATGAATGAATGCTTTAAAAGCGGTTTTAAGAAAAAGAGGTGCAAAATTAAACGGTCTGAAAGAACAGCTAATTCAGAGGTTAGTTTTTTACTATAAACAAACTATTTCTTTGTCTAAAATTTGCTTGTTTACCTAGATTACAGCTGTTTTTTTCTTTTTACAGGCTTCAAGACTATGATAGGAGTAATATATATATATATATATGTTGGAAACATAGGAGATGAAATACTAAAAACCGATTTGGCGTACATACTGTTGAGTGGCCTTCAGACAGTTCGTACAGCAGTGTAACATCGAGAAGTGTACTTATCACCTGACTTAGATACCTATAGTGAAATTAACACTTACTTTTTAGAGGTTTACAAAGACAGTGTGCTGCAGTTCATAGAAAGGGCTATAATGATAAATGAATATTTAGTGGTTCTAGTGACAATGTACACAAAATAATTTGCTTTTCTATAGGGGACAAGTCCACTCTGAAAACACGAAAGCATTATCATATTTCATGAGCAATGCCTTTGAATCAGATGGAAAAATTGTTCAATCCATGTGTGAGTGTGCTGCTGGTATGGGACCAAAGGCAGTTTGTGAGCACATAGCCTGTGTATGTTATGCAATTTTACGATTTAAAGAGTAAACAAACAGATATGGCATGAGCCGAAAAAAAAGAAAATGAACTTGTCTCCTAAAAAAGCTGAAAATCTTACATTTGAAATACAAAAATATAATGTCACCAAATCAAAACGAAATAATATGTGTTTTGATCCACGTACTGATAACACTTGCAACACTGTACAATGGTATGATTATGCTAACATAATATATAACAATGTAATAAACTATTGGTCTTTAGAGAAAATACGGCTTGGCATAAGTGGTGTGTTTGAAGTTGCTTCCCTGCATGGAATATCTAATGACCATAAATAATTACCTTAAATTAGTACAATAAAACCCTACCTACTCTCTTCTACTATGTTATATGTGTCTATTTCATGTGTTATTTATACTTGAAAGGTTTAGGTAGTTAACTAAATGTAAACAAACTTCAGTTTCCAAATTTGGCATATTCAAGGATTCAAAACATTTTATTTATCTATCATTCTAATACAGTCAGCGTCAAATAGTTTGTGACACCCAAAGTGGTCAAATAGTTCGCATCACGTCTTTATTACAGTTGGAATAAGGCCGTGTTGCTAACTTTTTGGCCACTTTGGGTGTCACGAACTATTTGACGCTGACTGTACAAACTAGACTAACGTATTAAAATACAGAAATGTAAATGTTTAGATAGTTCAATGGGAGAATTACAGTATTTAAGACATCAGTCGTCATTGTTTGGTTTACATTTGGTTAATTACCTAAACCTTTCACATATAGTTAATTATTATAGTAGATAATAGGGATGACTATGTATTGAAAGGATAAATAAAAAGTTTAGATGATTGATTTATTTTTACTTTTATTTAAGTACCTATAATTAACTGTCCAAAATCCTTATTTACATTATATTCTTCCTGAAATTAGTGAGCATAGAGCATACATATATGATTCTTCCTCCAAGTGGTACTAAATTAGATGGTAGATAACTTATTACTAAGAATCTTTAAAGTTTTTCCTAAATCAATGACATGCTTAACATTGATAGGTACGTTCAGATGACAATTTTTTCGATTGCCTGAGTTGGTGTGCTTCAAACTGATTACACCCTTTTTTCAGAAACTGTGGCATGTTTACTGTAACATCCATATGTGAAACAAGATCTTGAATATTAAAGCCACGATCACCGAGAATAATATCCCCTTTGTCCCCTTTTTGAAGTAGCTTTATTATGATGCCATGCCACACTTTTCGAATAACTCTCTGTTACTGACAGATCCACCATATGCATCTGAAACACAGGTCACACATCTAGAGCCAGAAATTCCTACCAATACTTTTTATTTTCATGGTTCCAGGAAAATCGACTAGGCTGGTTTTAGTTTAGAAATAGCTGAAAATTTTTAACAACTTGCTCAGTTTCAAGGTTGGGGTAAATCAAATGCCTGATGCAAGCACGGTATTTAGGAATAAGAAAAATCATTACTTACGATTTTCTGTATTTGATTCTTTAGTTTAGGTAATGCATAATCGTCAAGATTTAAATGTTTTTTACAAATACGTGAATGTTTTGAAGGGGCATAGTTGACCCTGCGAATCGCTACTAACCACTGCTTTGAGACACTTTTATCTTTCGGAAACTTATGTTCGCCTTTCTTTTCCGAGCAAAACGGGACTGCGCAACACTGTGGCATGGCCAATACGTTTACTCTACAGTTCTATTGTATTAAATATGAAATTAATAATTATTTAAATGTCAATTTTTGTTTTGGCATCCGTAATAACAAACTTTGACAGCCGTAATGAGTAACGTATACTGAATCACTAAATTTGACACTGAAGCGATTCAATTCCCACTCAAGTTAAGCGTCATGGTACGAAAACCACTAGAACTTGAAGGGAGTGAATGAAAATGTCTGTATCGCTACCGCTGAACCGCACTTGAACTGAATCGCAAAAGTAAGTAACGTCGTGGTACGAAATAGCGATGCAGTTCAGTTTAGAGCTTAAACTGAATCGTATTAAGAGATCATGGTAAGGCCCCAGGATTAAACTTTAATAGTAGAGTACAGTTTAGTAGTAATTATTAGCAGAACAATGCACATTTCACTTCCCAATCTTCAGTCTTTGGAATTAACATCCCTTATGAAAACCTGACGCGCGCCCTTCCGTATGGCCACCTCCACCATGCAAAGTGGCAGATTATCATACATTTATTATCAGTGGCACGCTGGAGTATCAAATTATCAAAATTATCTAAACGCGCTCGAATATTTCAAAGAATCTATTTTTTTACTAAGTTTTTTGACGGGGTGCCCCAGGTGAACCCCCCACATGAAGTGCTCATATTCAATGGGGGTACTCGAGAGGGTATAAGGTATCCCCCCGTATATTAATATGCCGCGCTCGAGTAACTTCAAAAATCCCCTCTTGGGCTCCCCTACTATTTGATTGGTAAGCATATTATGATTGATTGTTGTTTATAAACACATTGCCAGGGATTAGCACAATTCATCGTTTCGGCGACCTACTTTCGGCTGAAATTTTGCAAATGAACTTTGTTTGCCCCACTTCCACCCCGTATACAACCAAATTACATAATAGGCAGTTACCACGTAGCAAATTGTACCCCGTGTTTTTTGAATATCCGTTAACTTTAAACAGGAGAAACACACAGGACTTGCCTTTGGGGTAAGGTCAAACGAAGTTAATTTCTTTGAGACACTAGTGTCCTAACTGTTATTTATTGAATCAGGTTGTAACAACCGTTTAACTATTTTTATTTTACTTACGGTTAAGTAACCCCAAAGTCTTCTGTCAACGCCATCTCTCGGTTCTTACCTGAAACAATAACAAGGATTTAAAATCAAAATAACAAGCACTTTTGAATGTCAAAAAAATTACTACCAATTCGGTAAAACCCCTCGGGGGTTTATTCCAAAATCCAAAGTTCGTATAATACTGACCCTCTCACTCTCCTATGAAATAATAATAGCGTGAGAGGGACGGCATGATACGAAGTTCAAAATAAGGCCTGATTTCTAAATTAGGTGTCTCAAAGGCGAATCAATGTAATTAATTGCTAATCCAATTATTTTATCGGGAAACTCGTTATTAGATCGGACTTGGATGTCCAGGGACAAGGTAAAGTGTTTAAAGGAGATATTAACTTAGTGTTTTGTAAATAAAGTGTAAGGTAAAATTTGTTCAAATTTTCTCTTGAATCGATTGCCAATAATCTCCAATCAACTGACTGACGTACTTTTTTTTGTGAGCTGTCAAAACAGGATTCTTCCATAGAATTTTTATGACATTAGCTAGTTATGTATGACATCATTTCTTTGTCAACTCAATATTTATAATATTGATAGTAGTATTTATTTAGCAGTAGTGTTAAACAACTAAAAATCTAATTTTGCTGTTAATTGAATATCAACCTGTACGCTTATTAATTGTCCAACGCGCTGATGCTTCTTTCTGTCAAACGGTAAAAGATAGTGACAGAAAGAGATGGTGAAAGCGAAGGCAAGCGCCTCTTGTTTTAAAAAAGTATTCACTGAACCAGTGAATTACATGTTTATCCTCATCTGTACCCATCAGTTGAGATAGTAGGCAACTCTGGTTAAGTTAATTGTTAAAAACTACACCTATTAAAATTTATACAGTTGTAAATACTTTCCGTACTCAAGACGGAATCTGTGTAAGATACATAATTATGCTGCTAAGCATTTGTTGAAAAAACTGAAATAAAAATCCATTCGAATAAGCCTTTTTGAATCGCTTTGTGATCGTAAAGAAAATATTATTACAAACGGCATAGGAACTCCAAGCGAAGAACTTTAGCTAAATATTAAAGTTCGCGAAGTAACGTTTTCAAATTTAGTTCGAAGATAATCAGTCAAGAAGCGCAGACAAATTACTTTCCACGCAGAGAGTGATGTTCAGCATCAAAGAAATGATTAATTGAATGTAGCTTCAAGTGGATACCATCAGTTGAGTTACACATTAATGTTGATACCTAAATTACTTTGTCTTTTGCAATTTGCTAACAAAAAAAAATTAGCATTAAAATCAGTTTTTATTACGTCAAAATTTAAGGACCCTTCAAGGCCGTCAAGCTTAAGCCAGACTTGACGACGAAATCTCGATTTTATCACTGCTAGTAAGATATCAATAGCGTTGTAATAAATAAGATTATTGAATTACTTTGCGGAGGTTCATATTAATGAACTAGAACAATTACTTTACTCACCCGCGACCTTATGACCAACTAACTATCATAACATAAGGTCGCGGGTGAGTAAAGTAATTGTACAAGTTAAGTATGAAGTATCTTTTTCTATTTATTTTTTATTTTCTTCAACTTCATTTTTTTTTTATTACTTTTACGGTCATCCCTGAACGGAACGGAACGCTGAGGACCTGGGTTCGATTCCCAGCATTGGTCTTTTTTCTGGGGTTTTTTCTGTGCATCTATATTTCAGTTTGTATTTAGTTTGAAATATATGGTTTCACGGGATGACCGTAAAAGTAATAAAAAAAAAATGAAGTTGAAGAAAATAAAAAATAAATAGAAAAAGATACTTCATACTTAACTTGTAAAAGTTGGCCTAGTAGCGCCATCTCTTGGTCCAGGTGAGCGGGTAGCTCCGAAGGAGTGTTGAAGTCTCTCGGTAGAGGGCATTAACATAGATGCGCTTTATCACTGCCTAATGTGATTATAACAGACTGAAGTGTACGATGTATGGGAAAGATTCGTCGTTAACTTCTAGACCAGTGATGGTGTAGGGGTAAGCACGCAGCACGGAACGCTGAGGACCTGGGTTCGATTCCCAGCATTGGTCTTTTTTCTGGGGTTTTTTCTGTGCATCTATATTTCAGTTTGTATTTAGTTCAAAGTAATTGTTTCAGTCCATTGTTGTAATAAGCTTATTTGATATCTAAACTTATTGATAGGCTGCGTTTCCACGAGAGATGTGCGAGGATGCGTTGCGAGGGATGTATTTGTCACGAACCAATAGAAACACTTCATTCACTTAGGACCTTTTAAATGAAGTGTTTCTTTTGGTTCATGACAAACACATCCCTCGCAACGCATCCTCGCACAGCTCCGGTGGATACGCAGCCTTAATTTCATGAGTTTCACGTTGCATAACGTTCATTTGGCTTTATCTGTCACTTTGAGATTTGTACTTTCCTTTTTATTAATCACAAAATTGAAACTAAATTTTTTTTACTTAATAAAATCCATAAATAATTGTTAGTGTCCTGACCCCAGTCACACCTACGAACTACAACTTATATCATTGGAACTAAAATTGTATAATAAATAACAATTTTGGATTAAAAAACAATAGGATATGATTAATGATTATGAGAGGGTATTTTTCTGACCCACGCACAACAAGGGCTCAGGAATTTGGTTTGTTTTGTTAAAAAGTTATTTACTTAATTTTATTTTACTTAGTGAAATCCCGCTGAGCTGTCCATGCTTAAAATTATGAAGCCTGAAAATTACTTCGTAGAAAAATGCTCACTGTGTAGTCACGATTACCATGGTATCTCAAACTGAACAGTTATTTCACCTTTTCACCCCACGATTGTTAAGGGCAATTTATATGACACAATCAATTTTGTTGGGTGCAGCATTGAAAATAAAACCGGCCAAGTGCGAGTCGGACTTTCGTACAAATCGACGGTTCCGTGCAAATTTTTGGGTATACATGCCAAAATATACGCCGTAAACAACCGTAACTATAATAATCCAATGTTAGTAGAACCCTGCTTCTAAGTAAAATGTATGTATTGGAGATCATTTTATATTGGTTAGTCGATACCCCCCTTAATCTATATCTATCTATACATATAATAAATCTGTAAAAAGTCGGTGTCTGTACATTGAAGATATTTGATAAAAACTGTCACTAGGGCTATTTATTAGCGCATGCAATAGAACCCAAAACAATGATGGTTAGAATTATTGTCTGTTTATCTGTTTGTCTGTTTGTCTGTGCGTTTGTGCGCGCTAATCTCAGAAACGGCTTAACCTAAAAGGATGCGGTTTTCACTGATATGTTGGTATTTTCTTGGATTAACATTTAGTGTTTGTTTCATTTGAATCGGTTCACAAATAAGAAAGATACGTTTATTTTAAGAATTTATCGAACTGTTTTTAGAAGACTTGACTGACAATCGCTTGACTTCAGGAACTACTGCACCGATTTGAAAAATTCTTTCAGTGTTAGATAGCCCATTTATCGAGGAAGGCTATAGGCTATATATCATCACGCTAACACCAATAGGAGCGGAAGAATGTTTCAAAATCGGGGGTTTTTGAAGTACCTAAAACTTCTATAGGCACGCTTTTGGTGGTGAATGAATGAATGAATGTGAACGCGGGTGTGCGGGTGGCGTTCGGTGGGGGGGGGGGATTTTTTATATCGAGGAACTAAGGAGAGCCATAATTGAAGAAAAAGCAAATCGGATAGAAAAAATAAGCTTCCCAAATTACTAATTCCACGAGAACGGAGTCGCGGGCAAAAGCTAGTATTTAATATAATTATATATTTATTATTTGTTGTTGTATAATCCTACATAATCGGTAAAATTTCAAGAGCCTATAGGCAAAGCCATTATTAAAATCGAGTGAAAAACGCTGAAATAACACGTTTCTTATATGACGACCCTCTTTAATTTTTAAAATTATTTTATATTTAGTATTTGTTGTTATAGCGGCAATAGAAAACATCATCCGTGAAAATTTCAACTGTCTAGCTATCATGGATAATGAATGAGACACAGCCTGCTGGTGACAGACAGACAGACAGACGGACGGACGAACAGACAGGCGGACGCGACGGACAGTAGTCTTAGTAATAGGGTCACGTTTTCACCCTTTGGGTACGGAACCCTAAAAATGTAAAAGGTAGAAAACTTTTTTTTAAATGCCCATTTGCAAAATTTCCATCATTATCTTCGCGCGGGACGTTCCCCTGAAGATTTCTGAATAACCTGACAATTATGATAATCTAGGTTTCCAATTATTTACACAGTTCGAAAGGCGACACAAGACACCAATTACCGTTTGAGCTATTAACCGGTATGTTAAACGGGTTCCGGTAAACGGCCGGACCGCGTGCATTGCGGCTATCGATCGCGGTGCAGTGATGGTCGCCATCCGATTGCCAACCCGGCCAGCCGCTTCTACACTTCGTATATTTTAGCATTAAAACAGGGTAAACAACGTTGACAAATCTTTTCATTGGAAAACACTTTAAAAAAAATAGTAACTATCCATTATGTATAATAATAGGCCTTTTCTCAAAAATATCCGTAAAAGTTGACATTATTCTTTACATATCAGAACGTGAAGTGCACAGTTTATGGTCAGTAAAAAAATTAAAAAGTTAAAAACATTGCAGGCGCGATAAATTCGACAACAATGTCGCATACAAATTCCATTATTGACGAGTCTCAAACTTTTTAAAAAGTTCAAACGGCTATGGTAATAAGTTGGCACTATTCGTATACATCCAACTCAAATGACCGGTATCAGTTGTTTTGTTGGAACTCCAGACTTTTTTTATTGTGTTTGAAACAGTTTGCGGTGTTTTCGGTAGAAAAATACACCTTCAGTTTTTTTTTAATGAATAAAGGCAGGAAAGGTTTTAATGACATTTAATTTTAAGTGATTTGCAATTCTTTGTACCTATTTAAGTTAATAAAAGTTTATTCTATTTTTTTTTCCTTCACCATTTTTGAGAAAAGCTTTATATTAGTCTCGGCTGGAATAGCAATTGCTGGCTTCGTATTAGTTAATACTCATACTCAGCCAGCAATTGCCTACTTCCAGGCCACGACAATAATGTACTATTACATCTGTGACAGATGATTTAAGTAGCACCCTGGCGACACTTGCGCTAATGGCTAAAAAGACCGATACGGGATAGGATCCCTCGGCCGCACTCGCGACAAGTGTACGCAGCCCCAGATGGTCGAGGGTTGGTGGCCCGGTTGTGGCGCTTTATGCGTTTTTCCCTCAGCGACTCAAACCAGGCATCGTCATGCCTTGATTGGCCTTTGTGAACAAGTTGTCGCCACTTGCCACGATTTTCGGCTAGCTCTTTCCATATGTATATAATATTACAAATGTGAAAGTGCGTTTGATTGTTTTTATGTCCTTCTTTCACGTTGAAACTGACCTACGGATTACCATGTTTTTTTTGTATGGACATAGTTGAAGGGCTGGAGAGTGACATAAGCTACTTTTTACCAGTGAAAAATATCTCATTCCCATGAGAAAACTCGTTTAAATCTACTTCAGCGGGGGCGAAGCAAATGAATGTAAATGACCATAAAGTACTTATTTACTTTTGAAAGTACTTTTCAATAAAAAGACATGGCAGCAAAGAGATGTTGCAACATCTCTTAGCTGTCATGTCTTTTTATTCTTCTGTCTAACGCTAAAATAAACGAAGTATATGTACACACACTGGTGTTTTGTTCATTTTGATGAACTGAAACAATTACTTTGCTCACCCGTTGACCTTAGACCTTGATTTCAGTTCAGTACCTGGGCGACCGAGCTCTGCTCGGGCAGAAACTCGGTACCAAGCGTTTTCCCAGAGATAAGACCAAGCTAGATCAATTTTTCATCCCCGAAAACCCCCACATACCAAATTTCATCGAAATCGTTGGAGCCGTTTCCGAGATCCTGATTATATATTTGCGGGGGAGGGGGTTCGGGGGTTTCAAGGGGGGATGAAAATTTCATTGATTTTGCCGTAGGATGCACAGTTTTCAAGATATTTGACAAAAACACCGGAGGGGTTGGGGCACAGAAATAATTTATTATTATTTCTGTGGGTTGGGGGGTGAGAGGGGGGAGGGGGTGCGGGGGGGATGCGTGGGAGGGAGCGTGGGGGCATCAAAGGGGGGATGAAAATTTCATTGATTTTGCCGTAGGATGCACCGTTTTCAAGATATTTGACAAAAAAACCGGAGGGGGTGGGGGGGTGAGCCACGTTAAACTATCGTCCGTAAACCGACTTTACAGACAACCGGTTTTTCTTGTTCTTTGCTCCCAATAGGGAACGTGCACATAGACGGTGCTGCCAACTGGTGTCATAAGGGTGCCATCAATTTGAATGCTTTACCTTGATAAGTTTGTTTTACTGTCCGCATAGTGTCTCTTTTGTCGCATTAGTGCTGCCGCCTATAGTTACTGCACGTTCCCTATAATACTTTTTCTCACAAAAAAGTAACTTTTTCTCACAAAAGAAGAAACTTCGTTTTCTCATGAAAAATAAACTTAAAAAAAAACTAAAATCCTTAAAAAAAAACGTGGAATCGAACCGAGGTCGGCTGGATCCGTGACCACCCGATTTCTACTGTGCTATTATGATCTGCTCGAAGCCGGCGAAATTTAGCTTTGTATTCTAATGCAAACAAAAATAGCCGGAAAACACGAGTAAAAGCGGTTTTCTGAAAATGAAACATAGCTAGATCAGTTTTTCATCCCCGAAAACCCCCACATACCAAATTTCATCGAAATCGTTGGAGCCGTTTCCGAGATCCTGATTATATATATACAAGAATTGCTCGTTTAAAGGTATTAGATAGATTAATATGGACCTCCGCAAAGTAACGCCTGATTCAATAAATTATTGTTAATTTTGCTTATAATACTGTTTTGTGTATAATACTGGTTTTATTTAAATGAGTGAGACATTTATTTAGACATATTCGCACTACAGGAAAAATATACTTTGAGGTAATTGACACAAAAACATCGAATAGTTATGATTGAGCCACACTCAACACAAACGCTGTGGCAAACCGCAACGTTCTTTTTCAGTGGGACCCATTTAAAAACTAAACACAACATTAAATAAAAAAATGTTTTCCGCTCTAGAATACAGTCAAGGAATTTAATTCCCTATATTTATTCAAAATATCGTTAAACATTCGTATGCATTAAGGTCGAAATGTCAAATGCAACACGTCAAAGCAACATCGTAGCTAGCTCTTATGGTGACAGTTTGCTGTACGATATTCAAACATAGGTGGGTTGGAAAATTCCTTGACTGTACCTTATGTATGATTATTGTTTATTGAATAAGACGTTACTTTGCGGAGGTCCATATCAATGAACTGAAACGACGAACGTTCGGGTGTGAGCAAACTATTTTTTTCAGTTCACCCGTATGTTTGTTAATCTTATACACTCTGACGAAAGGACGGATTCAGGCGAAATTCAGTACTATGTAGCAGAAACTCTGATATCTCACACAAATAGACTACTTTTTTCAGAAATCAGAAATATTTATTTTCTAACACAGTTAGGTACAGAGATTTTTCCCGAAAATTCCACGAGATCGGGATGGATGGAAAATCCCGAAATCTCAACTGCTAAGTTTAGAGAAATGGCATCTGCCACGGTTTTCGCAATGTTGTTTTGCAATGTTAATGAAAGCAACAATGTTATTTTTGATATCGTGGAATTTAAATTCAAATAGTAGATTGTAGTTGAAAGCTAGTTAGGTATTTAGACTTTTAATTATAAATCTAAAAATGCTCACCGATTTCCCAAACGTCTGTTCTCGAACAGTTTTCGGCAAACAATAACTTTTTAGCAATTAAGTATTAACATGTTTAAATCATAAATTCGTATCACGAGGAAACAACATCGAGATAGCTTATCAACTAATTCGTTAAAAGCTGCACATTAAAATTAACCAAATGAAATTAGAACTTTCGTTATAATTAATTAACGCATTTAAACGATAACATGATTAAAACTTAATTAACATAATAACTGCGACTTAGTTTTAATAACGGCACAGGCGTCTCAAAATGAGCACGCTTGCGCTGTAGTTCCCACGCGACCCCAGTGCAGAATTAAATTTTCAAACACAATTTCACACATAAATTTCAATAAACTCACAGTCGCGTGAGTCCAGGGGCTAAATTCAGGAACGGGCCTTCAAGGGTTTGGTAGCGGTAATTCAATCGTTTGGGTTGGGTTTGGTTTGAACTGCTATTCAGGAACGCCAAAAATTACTGGTTAGCGAGAGGTTTGGGCTGAGTTTGGGATGAGCCTTATTTATTTGTTTATTTATTTATTGACAAAGCGAATTAACAGGAAAATAATTAAGGCTCTTAACATAATAAACTAACTTTACAATTAGAGGATGGTAAAAAGCCGTGGTAATCTAGTTAGTGGTTTGACCTAAGGCCTCTCAAGCAGAGGATCGTGGGTTCGAGCCCCGGCTCACACCTTTGAGATTTATCAAAATTCTTGTGCGAAATTTACCACGAGCCTTACGGTGAAGGAAAACATTGCGAGGAAACCTGCACACCTGCGAAGTAATTATGCGAAGTCTTCTAGCTGATGGTGATGCTGATGGCTAAATTGCATTGGAACTCTCATACATGATTTACACTCTCGCCTCGTCACCTCGCCTCGCGCCTCGCCTCGCTGTCTCGCTCCGGACGCGAGCCTCATACCTGGTTTACACTCGCGTACGAGTGGCGAGACGAACTGCGGGACGAACCACGAGACGAGAGTGTGAACAGGCGCGCCTCGCGCCTCGTCTCGTGGTTTGCCTTGATTTTGAGGCTCGCGTCCGGAGCGAGACGACGAGGCGAGGCGCGCGGCGAGATGACGAGGCGAGAGTGTAAATCAGGTACCAAAATCAAGGCAAATCACGAGACGAGGCGCGAGGCGCGCCTGTTCACACTCTCGTCTCGTGGCTCGTCCCGCAGTTCGTCTCGCCACTCGTACGCGAGTGTAAACCAGGTATCAAAAATTTCATCGTCATCCTCATTTACGTAGCAGAAGTAGCACCTACAAGTAACTGCTTCAAGTTTTGTGCAAGTAATTCCTGCTGGAATATCGAGAAAAAAGAAGAATATGTGTTATTCTAGAGATCTAACGGTTTGCATACCAAATCCATCCTGCCGTTTTAGTAGCGTGAAAGAGAGAGAAAGAAACAAACATACGCGCGCACACACACACACACACACACACAGACACATACGCACGTACGCACGCAAGCATGAACGCACGCACACAGATATAATATTAGTAAGGTGCAAAAGTTTGTATTTTTGTGTTATTTTTTGAGAATTCCCACGACAAATCTTTTAAATCCCAGAATTTCAATTCAACAACAGATCTATTGGGTCATGCAATTGGACCCGCTGTTAATTAATAGTTTAAAATATGATTTAACCAATAACATCGAAGCTTCCATAATTCGCCGACACAAAACCACAACTGCGTCAATCAAATTGTCCAATTACCTAAATTCTGAGCCGACGCTGTTATTTGATTGACGGTTTTATGTAATTCAGTTTATCGATCAGAAGTACAATTCAATGTTTTTGTTTTGTTTAGTAAATAATGTTAATAAGACAAAGATAAACCGGAAAGTTTCCATCAGACATATTTACACAAGGTGTAGACGGGGATTACTTTCAATGAACACGCACGCACGCATTCACTCACGAATGCACGCACGCATTCACGTATGCACATACACATAAACTATCGCATTTATAATATTAGTAAGATGTCCTTCTGAACATAACAAATTACTAAATACTTTTACTTTTAGCTAATACTTTGACTTTAGGGTTCGTAAAGTTAACTGACGTATTTGAGTGAGGCCGTAAGAGAAACTTCTTTTAGCTAGGTAACTAACAACGACGATTCCAAAACAGAATAATTGTTACATGACTTGACAACATACACAGATCATTATGTGATCACTATCACACCTGTATCCTATTGGATTAAGTATCGAGCCTAAAGAATTCCAAACTGTACGATCCTTACACATCTTCGCTTCACTCACACTCATACAAGCTCAGAAAATTGAGCATATCCACGCCCTGGTCCCCCTTTCTCGATCCTTCGCATACCTGATTGAAATAAATCTTCTTTCTCGGTCATTCAACATCTCCAAACCACTGAAGCATACCTGTCTCAAAATACTGAACACTTTGAAGCCTCAAGAGATTAGTTCAAGCTCATCCAACATCCATGTCTCTGTCAAGAGATTTAAACAACCCTTCAAGTCACTCCCCAACTATCCCTTTCATCACCCTTGGAACACTAAACAGCATAGTTTCCCATGACCTTGTGTGAACGGGGAAAGCGCTTGGCAGCGATAGCGGCACGCAATTCCAGGACTTGGAAAATGTCCAAGACGTACGCAGAAACTTTGCAGTAATCTAGGACGACACTACAGATCGTTATGGTCCAAATATGCATCGAATTAAAACTTAAGTGACATTGCCATTAAGATACAAAGCAGTACGTCAAGCTAACATAAAAAATAACCGTAACAACTCACTAAATTTATCCAAGTCGTTTACCGCCGTAATCACGTGAAACACTCATATTTTTGTTTCTTGACTGAACGTTACTCGAGTGTTACCAATCCACATGTCACGCAGCGAAAAAATCAAAAACACGGGGAAAACTTAAAAATAAAATAAGAGGATAAAGTTCCTTTCAATAGAATCATGACGTAGTTACTTTTTTAATGATAATCCCAAATATTATTTATAATTATAGATCTAAAACTTGTGGTGTGAGCGTGTGTGTGTTTGAAGAAGTACACGCTAAAACGGCTGGACGAATTTGGGTGAAATTTGGTATGCAAAAAGCTGGACCTCTGGCACACAGGCTACCTACTTTTTATCCTGATATATCCAGAGATCCATTTGAAATTCCGAAACCTTAACCGATAAATCTCGAGACAAGACATTTTTTCGCATGAGTGTTCTTCATACAGAGTAAATGAAGACCACGATATAAGATTCGGAAATCCCTACAGGAATTTCACGAAATACCGTAAATATGTATTTCAATGCAAATGCCAATTCACATGGTTCACGCGAGCCACGGGTGAAGATTAGTATGAGACAAATGCTTTGTGACGTGATACCAGGGAAAAAAATCCGATACATTAATAAACCAGTGACAATAGTTATTTGTGCAACAAGAGAGCAAAGTTGTTTTTTACTGCGAGTGCTGATTTTGAATCACGAGTTAGCGAAGGAGTCTATAATTGAATCACGAGCGTTTAGCGAGTGATTCTAAGTTAGAATCCTGAGTGCGCGAGTGATTCAAATACACGAGATGCAAAAAAACTTTGGTCTCGTGTGACACATACAACTTTTCACCTCAGCAGCGAGAACATAATAAATTATTAAAGGTATATGAACGTCGTCTTTTTGTCTTTGTTGTGGTTTTCAACATTGAGTAAATACTTCATATTATATATATAACAATAGGTACAGTCTCCGAAAAAGTGTTTGCATTGTTTAAAAATATCATAAGCTTTTAAATATTTTTCGCGAGACTTTTCAAGTAAGAAACTTACTCTTCCATTTTCATTATTTCATTAATGCATTATGTATTACTCCATTAATTCGTCTGGTGTTCAATTGTTGACTTCGTCGCTGGACTCACTCAATTCACTCATATCATATTCAAAAATGTATTAAATAAGTACTTATTACTATTCTAATAATTTCCAAATTGCCTCTGATCGTGTACCAAACTCATAGATATCGAACTCTGTAGCTAGAGGAACAGAAGAAAATAATTAAAATTTGAATCCCGCTATTTTTTTAAAGATGCGTTCCGGTACTACACCCGCTGCGTTCCGACATCCGCTGTATTTACCACGATGTTCAAGATTGTTAAAATTATTAATAATTATATAGATACATGTTTAAACTTTGTTTTCAACAACATTTTTACTATTAATTTGATTTTATAAAAATATAATCCAATTATTAAAAAAGCACCTACAATAATTTAATTTAAAACCTTAACAGACGAATTACAATTTTAAGGTTAAGAACTTATTATGAGTATGCGAACGTTCAATCGTTCGTTTATTTTTAGGTCTACTAGGATAGAATTTGAAATCGAAATTCGAATCGATTTGATCTTATCTCTCGCTTTTTTCGTATCGAAATGAAAGTGACAGATCAAATCTTTCGAATTCAGTAAGCAGACCCATCATTGTCTTTGACTTTAAAAAAAAAAAAATTAAAAAGCTACTTTGTCTCACGCAGTGAGCAAAATCGGATTTTGCTCACTGTTTTTTAGTAGCAAAACCTGCCTGTTTGAGGTGCTGAGGTGAAATGAATATTTATCAAATCAAATGATGTAGAAGTTTGCTGTAAATTTAATGATTACAAATTTATACAATTGTTAATTAGCGATATTATGTTGTTACGTATTATAGTATGTTTGATAATATTAAACCGAAACACTGACTAATTGGAAAATCCATGTATAAATTGGCTAATATTAATTGATTAAAACGATAATAATAATTAGTAATCCAGCTGCTGAAATGTGGCGATGTGATTTCTATTTTTCATGTAGGATTTGCAGCTAAAAAAATAGCAGACATTGCATTTACATTATTTATAGTGTAGGTACATTAAAATCGTGGAAGCCTAGTCGTTTGACCTATCAATCAGAGAACGTGGGTTCGAACCCGTGCTCAACTAAAACTTACATAAAACTAAAGGCTTGGATGAGTGCTTCATTCAAGCAAGCAGTAAAGCAGGGCATTATATTCCTGTATTTCAAACTAAATAAAAACTGAAATATAGATGCACAGAAAAAACCCCAGAAAAAAGACCAATGCTGGGAATCGAACCCAGGTCCTCAGCGTTCCGTGCTGCGTGCTTACCCCTACACCATCACTGGTCTGGTGGTCTGGTCTGGTGGTCTGGAGACCAGTGATGGTGTAGGGGTAAGCACGCAGCACGGAACGCTGAGGACCTGGGTTCGATTCCCAGCATTGGTCTTTTTTCTGGGGTTTTTTCTGTGCATCTATATTTCAGTTTGTATTTAGTTTGAAATATATGGTTTCACGGGATGACCGTAAAAGTAATAAAAAAATGAAGTTGAAGAAAATAAAAAATAAATAGAAAAGATACTTCATATTTAACTTGTATTATATTCCTGCTCTTCCTTTTACGCTTCATTCTTGCGCTCCTCTTCTGGACCTACCATCGTTCTGCTCTACCGCCTCGGAGCAGACCGACAGTGAAGCCTGAACCCCTTTTGGACGCTTTTGCCTTCCCACCTGTCCAGCAAGTCTAGGCCAGTGTTTTTTTGTATATTATTCAAGAGCAGTGCTGACTGAAAATATTTTTTCTATTGTATTATATTTTTCTCTTAAAACCACTTTCACTTATTTCTCCGACCGGCTAGCCGATTACAACATAAATTCCGGACAACTCAAAACCACGACGCTCTGCTTCTGAGGCCATTGGTCAAACCACTCACCACGGCCGTAGCCTGTAGATTGAGTATTCTAAAAACGATACTGAACCTATGGAAATTTGATAGATAGACAGACGCACCTACATCTGCCTTGGTGCAAGATGCATCTTACCGCATAGTTAAAAAGTGCGATAAATCGCGGCGAAGGCTGGGTCGCGGCCCGTTGGCAGCCGGCCACCGGCCCGGGAAGCGGGTCACCGTGCCGTGCCGTGCCACGGGTCCACAACTATCACCAGTGTTGCCATCTATTTTTTTGGAAGTCACTAGAAAATTCACTGAACGTCGCCAGTTTGTAGGAAATTAAGTCTACAGTCAACCGCTGCTATGAAGTAAATCCGACAACACAACTGTGAGGTTCCAGAACATTGACAACGTCAAGCATAGGAAAGTAAATGCCATACACACTTGTTGCGTGTAGCAGAAAAGTAAGTATAGGATTATTTCCTATGAATCACACTGTCAATAATGTTAATATTCAGAAACTACATAGTTGAATGTGTCAGGATTTACTTCATAACAACCGTTAAAAATGACCAAGATACAGCGAGTCAAAGTTCGGGAATGAGAGTTCGTTACGTCACGTCTAAGTAAATTTTACCAAGGCGTGAAGTCAAACGAAACTTAAACGGTTCATCATTTCTTATTTAATTGACAAAAGATGAAATACGTGTTGAATATTTTTTGATAGTCTAATAGACGGACTAATTGTATTTTTTTTTAATGTAGCCTATTAGAACATTTTTACCATTTTAACTATAAAAGCTTCATATAAGATTCATACATGAAAAAATCCTTCTTAAAAATAGCTTTATATTTGTCATCATATTAATGAAACCAAGTCTTTCACACTATAATTTGGTCACTTGGGGACTTTGATCAATTATAACTGAAGATACACATTGCCGAACAAAATCCCCTTCAAAGAATGTCCGAACTTTTTTATTTGTTTGCATAACAATTAAAATCATCACCTACACAGAAATTTGAACCTAGTCTTTACTTTATTACAGTCGAATTTCGGCTGACACTTGACAGCTAAACTTGACAATTTCACGCAACGTACTGAGAAAAAGAAGGCCACTTTTATCAAAGTGGCGCTCATTTGGCTCGGACATTTTCGGGCGCGCGACTGTGGATCTACAGTTATAATTGATCAAAGCTTGGGGAGCCCATAATTACTTTGGCATTACCTAATAATAACACGGTAAAGTGGACGAAACACATATTTAAGTCCTGCCATTAATGAGCTCTCCTATTTCAACGTAAACCTCTATTTATTCGTAACCAAATTCAGAAAAATGTCTCTCATACTAAAATGCTTTACTTCCGCACTTCTTTAAGACGCAAAGCATTCCGACTAAAGTTATGTGCCCAGCGTTCTTTCCGCAGAAACTTTCACAGTAGATATATATGACGTCATGCCATCTTAGCCAGTTTTATACTACGTCTACATCGATAAAATATCCTACGAACTCTGAAAGCCTTAAGCCTGACTCAAGTTGGAGTCTCGAGCTGAAGAGCATTCTCAGACATTCATTCGGTCGCCAAGAATGTCGATAAAGACGAAATAAGCCGAAATAAGGTTTCTCTGCTAATTTTTTGCTTCATAGACATTTTGAATGCTGATTTTCTTCATACCGGCAGGCTAGGGTTTTGCATGACTAGGCTAAATGTGCCCTATGAATAACGAATAGCCTAAGCTTTTGCTTCTATTTCGGTTTAATGAATGAATCGTAACGAAATTGGCCGGTATGAATAAGTATAAGCTATTAGTGCTATTACTTAATATTATCTATACATATAAAATCCTTTGTCCTGACTGACGGATCAACGCACAGCCTAAACCGCTGATCGTAGAGACCTGAAACTTGGAGGGTGTGTTCTTTGTATGACGTAGGCATCCGATAAGAAAGGATTTTTCGTAGTTCTACTCCTAAGGGGGTAAAAAAGGGGGGCAAAGTTTGTATGGGACATCGTGATTCCTTGGTCCAATCTACTTCAAATTTTGCATAAACATTCTATAACAAAATTGATGGAAGACGTGTTTCGTATTTCATTGAAATTCATCCCTTGACGGGGTTAAAAAGGAATAGAAAGTTATTTTGGGGGTGATTTGCTTCGAAATTGATATCAATACTCCTTAGTGCTTTTGATTTAAATTACTTTTTATTTTGACACAATGTAAACGAAACGAAACTTCAAATTTTGCAAACCATTTGTCTACGTTTGTCAACCACTTCCTGATCTGATCTCTGATAATAACTAATTATAATAAGTATTTGCATTTCACCAAGCTTTTGCTTTTACAAGCGCAGCGTGGGACGTCCACCAACGAGATGGACGGACGTTTTGGTGAAGGCCATGATTGGGCGTCAATGAGGGAGGCCTATGTCCAGCAGTGGACGTCCTACGGCTGAAATGATGATGATAATGATGAAGCTTTTATGTGAGTTCAACCTTTTTCGAATAAAATCGAATTGAGTATTCAAACATCATTGTTGAACTCGCATAAAAGCTTGATGCAATGCAAATACATATAAAATGCTTTGTCCTGAAGTCCTAAATGACTGACTGGCGGATTAACGCACAGCCTAAACCGCTGTATTTAGAGATCTGAAACTTGGAGGATGTGTCTTTTGTATGACGTAGGCATCCGACAAGAAAGAATTTTCCGGAATCCCCACGGGATAAGGAATATACGGGATGTATATATATCATCAATCGAGAGTGACCCTATCCCCATAACGAAGATTACTAAACTGTTCCAATTGGGCCTGCAAGTACACTATTAGAACAGGTATAAAGCTAATTTCAATAATTTTGAAAATATCCACGGGATAAGGATAAATCAGGATTTATATACTCAAATCAACTGGATCCTATCTCCGTAACTACAATTAAGTACTAAACTTTTCAAATTCAGTATAAACGTAAATGGCCATACATAACAGCAAAAAAACTTATTGCAGGATTTTTGGAAATTCCTGTGGGATCTCTGAAACTTCCGAGCCGATTTAAAAAAAAATCTTTTACCAGTAAAAAGTTACACCATCCTTTATTAACATAGGCTACTTTTTTCCGGAAAAATGCAAAATTCTTAAGGGATAGAAATAAAAATTCAACTTCGGAGCTCATTTTAAAATGTCTTTCACCAATAGAAAAGATACACTGTCCTTGATTAACATAGGATGCTATTTTCCGGATAAATGCAAAATTCCCGCGGTATAGAAAATAGTAAATTTAACTTCGGGGCTGAGTTTAAAAAAAAATGACCAATAGAAAGCTACACTATCCTTTGTTGGTATAGGCTAGGTTACCTACTATTTATTCGGTAAAATGCAAAATTCCCGTAGGATAGAAAGAAGTGAACATCACTTGAGGGCTGATTTGAAAATTTCTTTCACCAATAGGAAGTTACACCAACCATTATTTACATAGACTACTTCTCTCCGTGAAAAAGCAAAATTCACACGGGAAAAAAATAAGTGAATTCAACTACGGGGCTGATTTTAAAACTTCTTTTACCGGTAGAAATCTACACCTTTAAGGACATAGACTAGTTTTTCTCGGGGAAAATGCAAAATTCCCGCGGGATTAATATAAGCGAAAATTTGCATAGAATAAGGACAAATTTGTTGAAATTCCCACGGGATAGTGAATAAACGGGATTTATAATATTCACTAACTGATACTGATGATGATGAAATGATAATAATAATGGATGTTGCCGTTGCCGGTTTTTTGTTTTATAATGAAAGAGATGAAGAAGCTTTACCACAAATTAGAATTCTACGCGGACGAAGTCGCGGGCAAAAGCTAGTATTATAATATAACTCTCGCCGCGCCGACGATCGCGCGAAGTCGTGACCGGGCCGTTATGCGACACTAGCCTTCGCTCGCATAAACTATTAGATCTGATAGTCGAATTAAAGTTCCGCAATTTGAGTATAGTCCCATAGGAATTCAAAAAATTATATATTTACTGTCATTAAGTACAAATGGAAAATCATCAACTTGAATTGACCATTTTTAATTTAGACCAAAAATAATATCAAAGTGTAAAAATACGGATTACTTTAAACACGCGAGAAGTCCTTATTTTTACACTATGATTGCGTCTCACGGTAGTTTCATGTTTAATAATAATAATATATCGTTCAAAATGAATTTTGTCAAAATGTGCTGAAAACTAATGATAACCAAATTTATTGTCGCCATTAATTAAATAAGCCTGAATTGAATGAATTATTAATTGAAATGGCCTTTATTCCTTTCGACCAATTTTATGTCAGTTTTACCATTGGTCATGATTCCATTTTCAACAATATTCTGCATGGATTATATTTAAAATTGTAATTTTTCTCATTTTACGTATACCTAATTAAGAGTGACCGATTTTCCATTTTTACTTAATGAGAGTAAATCAAATTACACTTATCTTCATTTAAGTTTTATGTTATGACGAACAGTCACGCATTCGCTCTGCGGCCTCATGTAAGGCAACATGCACAATTTTTCTTGCAGGTTTAAACAGCTAAAGATAGTTAAAAGTCATTTGCAAGTGCACGATACGCACATAGAGTCGTCTTTATCCGCAAGTGCTATCTCCAAATTTGCATAAAGTTGGGAACTAGGCCAATGTGTTCATGCACGCGAGCTTTTAACCCCCCCCCCTCCCCCCTCCCCCCTCCAGCTTTCGCGAAGCTCGGGCAATAATCTGATAACCAACGGAAAGTGGTCAATTTGTGTGTTATTACAAACATGGTGTGTAAATTGAAGCTCGAGAGAGGACCTTTGGTGTTGCGTGGTAGCCTGTTGGTTTGACCTTTACAGAGAATCTAGGGTTCAAACTCGGACTCACACCTCTTGAGTTTTCAGAATTCATAAATAAATATCACGGGACAATTCACACCAATTGACCTAGTCCCAAGGTAAGCTAAGCAAAGCAACGGATAAACATACTTATATAGATCGATACATACTTAAATACATATTAAACACCCATGACCCGAGAAAAAACATTCGTATTTTTCATACAAATACCTGCCCCGACAAGGGAATCGAACCCGGGACTTCAAGCTTCGTAGTCAGGTTCTGTAACCAACCACTTGACCATCTGGTCGTCTAATTTTCATGTGCGAGATTACATTTAAAAAACTAAGCAACAAGACACCTAGACAACCTAGACGAGACTGCGAAACGACTGTGAAGGAAAACACCGGATCCAAGGGTTTGGGTTGGGCGTTGATGATTCAGTCAATCAGTATTTTTTTAATGTGTACAGCAGTGGTGAAGCGTACTAATAACCCGATTCCCCCCGGGTCGACTAAACTCTCGAAGTTTTATTTTTATATGATTGCACTTCTCTTACTGCACTTTCAAGAAGAGGATAAATGGGGTTTTTAGGTTTAATTTTGTTCCGGCTTTACTTCCGAAAAATTTCACGCTCCGCCACTGATGTACATATTTTCCTTGGCAGTGGGCAGGGCATATTGCTCGTAGAAGTAACGGCCGATGAGGCAGTAAGGTTTTAAAGTGGCGTCGACGAACCGTGCCGTGGCGTGGGAAGACCGAGACGTTCTGGTAAAGGTAGGACCCACTTGGATGCAGGCAGCGCAGCACCGATCGTAATCGTAGTGGAACTGGGGGGAGGCTTTTGTCCAGCACTGGCTTTTGGCTGTTATGAAGATGGTGAAGATTTTTCGATAATACCTAACTCAGCATACACCGCAACTGAAAAACAGCGTTGCGGCTTGCCGCAACATTATGCTGAGTGGGGCCCAATTTATACTATTCGGTGATTTTTATTTGTATCTTTCCTGTCAACTGTATTTCCTGTGTATCGAATATGTGTAAATAAACATATCTCTCTCTCTCTCTCTCAACATGTCAGATTTCAGAAAGCTTAGTTCCTTAGAGGTTTCCTATTCAGAACAGGACATCGATTTTTGAAACATCAGTCGAAAACAACAAGCGACGCTATTGAATCAATATTAGATGAAAAAAACCCGCCTGTATAATTTCCGTTCCCGCGGGAATTCCGGGAAAAATAATAAATCTTTATTCAAAAATACTTTTACAATATAACATCTATAGTCTAAACATACAAAAGGTAAGAAACACTTATGCCTGAACTAGGATGTTCCTGTGTTTCAGGCGAAAAGGACTTATAATATAACTATCTTAAATTATCACTTGCAAAAAACAGTTGCTCTTGAAAACTTAGCTAAATAACAAAACAGTATAAATAAACAGATCATAACAAAATATGCCTCTATAAAAACAATGTTCATTTCGAAATAATCAATACTTTTTCTGTATCTTCGTAGGATAGTTTTTGAAGTTCATCTTGGAGAATTTTCTTAGTATTTTTATAAGTAAGAGGATATATAATACCCTAAAATATGAAATACCCTATGTCACTCGCGCAACTGAGACAAATCTAATGAAACAAGGCCTGTAAGTAATTTTGTTATACTTAATTCATAAATTATTACCAGTTGAGAATGGTATTTTCGAGAATGATTTGAAAAATCAGTCCCTAGATTTTCCGAATTGCCCATTACGCAACTCATCGCAAACTAGTTTTTTATGTTCGCTAATTACCAGCTTTTGTGCCTTTGTCTGAGAAAGAAACCTTTTATCATTCCCACTTCTTTCAATAGTGGTATAAAAGATTCAATTAAAGAACTGAGAACTGGTAAATTAAGACGATTTGGACTCTTTCTATTTGGTTAACCCGAGGATTAATTGTAAATTGTAAAATACTTAAGTGAACTGAATTGTGTTTTTAAATAGTTATTGTAAAATAATTAAAATTTACATTTGTGTTTACGTTTAACCTTCATATAAAACTGACAGTAGTGCTCGATCCGGCCAAATTTGAGTTTTAAGAGCGTTTAAACCAGAGCAGTGAGCTGGCAACGTTGCATTTTTGTTAGTTTTTCTCGATTATTCCATAAAAATTGAATGAAAATTAAAAATGTGGTGTATACGAAGTGTTTTAATATATAAGTTAATGTGTCTACTGCAATAATTATTCCGTTTAAATACCGTTAGGTAATAATTTGTTCGTTTTTAAAGAAAATAAAAGTCTTATCACGGGAATACAGGGTTATTTTTAATTCACTGACATCCTCTTAACCCTGAATTCCTATCACTCAAACAAATGTTTTTTGTTTTACGACTTTTTAAAATGAAGCACTTTTTTTCCCATACAAATACACAGAGTATCATAAAAATAACAGGTAATCTCAAATTTTCAAAACGTTATTACACCAAAAATATTAAGTTATGACAAAAGTCGTAAAACAAAAAACATTTGTTTAAGTGGTAGGAGTTTAGGGTTAAAAGGATGCTAGTGAATTACAAATAACCCTGTATAATGTAATCCAACAATTTTTAATATTGAGACCTACAATATTTATTGTACGCCTGCCTAATGCCTTTATAGCCTTCGCCATTTATGATTTAATTTAATTTCCCTCTCTCAAGATACATAACAAAAAAAGTTCGCCACGCTTCAAGCACTTACCTCGATCTACGTTTAACATTAATTCCACTTAAATATATTTTTACTTGTTCCATTCCACAAAATAAAGAACGCTCCATTGAAATTAAACACTAACACTTAACACGGGGCCTATTTTAATTTTTCACTCTCTTAATAAAGGTCGGAATTAATTCAAAGAAGTAAATTAGCAGAGTTGAAATTAGTTCTGGGAAGGTTTAGGTGCGGAAAGCGGAGAAAGCAGCAGGCTCTTATTATACGTAGGTATAAATGTGACAAGTGAGGTGAAACTCACAATTTAGTCAAAAATCTTGTTTCATAATTATATGATCACTAGCTGTTGCCCGCGACTACGTCTGCAAATAATTCATTTATTCGTTCCGGAATAAAAAGTATTCTGTTAATCCAGGTTATAAACTGTGTGCCAAACTTCACCAGAATCCGACAAACCGTTTTAGCGTGAAAGAGTAAGCCATACATCCATGCATACAAACTTACGTGTTTATAATATTAGTAAGATATCCCACGCGGGTCTAGTTCAGAATGGGGACTGCACACACACCATAGAATTTCTTCGCAAATATGTGGAGGTTTCCTACGACATATTTTCATACTAAATACAAACTGAAACATGAATACACAGAAAAAACCCAGAAAAAGAGACCAGCGCTGGGAATCGAACCCAGGTCCTCAGCATTCCGTGCTGCGTGCCAAACCCCTACACCACCACTGGAGTTTAGACACAAATTTTTCCTATATATATCGTCATTTTTCAGTTTGTTTTTTCTATAGTCACCTACGCATTTACACGCTAGTTCTTTTCAGCTACACCCCTATCACAATATGAATAGACCTTAAGATGTGGATTTTCGTATTCAAATAGTTACCCACGCTACAGCAAATGCTAACGTACCTACACAAAACTTCCGCACAAAGTCTCGAGACAGCTCTTAAATACGTAATTTCTAGGGCTTCTTGCCTTCTGGGACACAGGGCAACACAGATCTGACCTTTAACAAGAATAATTTAATTAACATGATGTCAAAGTAAATCCTCGTACACTTGCTCTTGTAATTGCGGCGTT
Source organism: Archips crataeganus (assembly GCA_947859365.1). Taxonomy (NCBI): domain Eukaryota; kingdom Metazoa; phylum Arthropoda; class Insecta; order Lepidoptera; family Tortricidae; genus Archips; species Archips crataeganus. The sequence goes on from OX402056.1 coordinate 669,176, forward strand.
AGAGACCGCTGGAGCTCGTTAGGCAGTCCCTTTGCCGTATTCCTTTTGGGGACACCATGTAAGTATGTTATGATTATCTACGTTGCTAGGTGCTTTAAGTTGCGAATAGAATAGGGGATTAAGAATGCTATGCTATCCCATGGTCCCAAAAGAAGATCAGCGCCGTTCGCAAGCTTGGCAATTTTTTAGTGATTTTGGACCATTTTGCGACACACGCATGCTATTTTATTATCTATGTTAAGAACTATTTTGTTACAAATAAAATATTTTTTTCTTTCTATGCCGAAGACCAGCTTTATAATTTGCTACAAAATCAAAAGACATAAAATCGCTTTATCTAAATTCATTTCATTTAATTTCACTTAGTATAACAGTCAGTTAACGACCGCTTTAGCCTAGTTGGTAGTGGCCCTGCCTATGAAGCAAGAGGTCCTGGGTTCAAATCCCGGTAAGGGCATTTATTTGTGTGATGAGCACGAAAATTTGTTCCTGAGTTATGGATGTTTTCTATGTATTTAAATATTTATTTATCTATATAAGTATGTTTATCGTCGTCTAGTGCCCATAGTCCAAGCTTTGCTTAGTTTGGGAGTAGGTCGATTTGTGTAAGATTGTCCCCTAATAAAAAAAAATAAAAAAAATGCTATAAAGTTATTTTCTATACTTTCATCCTAGCTATACACGACAAGACATTATACAGCAGTGGCGAAGGGTACTAACAACCCAGTTCCCACGGGTTCACTAAACTTTCGAAGAAACCTTAACGCTTCTCTTCAAGAAGAGGATAAAATGGGGTCTTTAGGATTTTTTGCTCCGGCTTTACTTGCAGAAATTTTCACGCCCTGCCACTGTTATACAGTATGTAACAGAACGAAGAGCAAAGCCGGTACCTGGTTGATGGGCAAGAGGAGTATGATGGAATGATATACTTTTTATTAACTTTTCAGTCCAATTTATAAGTCCAAATATAAGTCTGACATTAGTAATAAGTAATTTGTTTGCCATTTTTTGTATTTGTTTGCTGAGAATGGGTTAGGTGCACATTCTCGTTTTCTTTTTCTTAGTCGTAGTTTTTTGCATGCATGTATGTTGCTTTTACACCCGTTAGATACCTATATTATCATTATTAAGAGTTAATAACCTGTGGCAACTTTGTTGGTTAATTTTTTAATGTAATTGTTTGTATTATAAGTTTGTGCCCAAAAACATAAATAAATAAATAAATAATTTCTTTTCGTTTGGTCCATACAAATTTGATATTTAATCTAATTTCATACAGACACAACGAAAAATAAATTACTAAGAATTAATAAAAAGTATATCATTCCGTACCAGTACCAGTGCGTCCTACCCGTCATGACATACGGAGCTGAAACGTGGACACTCACAGTACGGCTAATCCACCAGTTCAAGGTCGCTCAGCGAGCTATGGAACGAGCTATGCTCGGAGTTTCTCTGAAAGATAGAATCCGCAACGAGGATATCCGACACAGAACTAAGGTCATCGACATAGCTCAGAGAATTAGCAAGTTGAAGTGGCAGTGGGCTGGTCATATTTGTCGAAGAACCGACAACACGTAGTGTAGGACGCCCTCCGGCCAGGTGGAGTGACGATCTGCGAAAGGCTGCTGGTAGAAGCTGGATGCGTCTAGCCGAGGACAGGGCGCAATGGCGCTCATTGGGGGAGGCCTATGTCCAGCAGTGGACTGTTATAGGCTGATGATGATGATGATGATGATGATATCATTCCGTCATACTCCTCTTGGCCATCAATCAGGTCTCGGCTTTGCTTTTCGTGCTGTTACGTACTGTATAATCCACTTAACTAATATTACAAGCAAAACAAAGTAAATTCAAAATTATAAAAGACAATTTACACGGGTACGGAAGCATTTTAATTATCATTATTGTATCTAGTTTTTGCAGGTATGTACGGGTTTAATTAATTAATTGCCTAATTATCTTAGTAATATTATAAACGCGAAAGTTTGTATGGATGTTTGTTACCTTTCACGCTAAAACGGTAAGACGGGTTCTGGAGAAATTTGGCACAAACATTACAACCTGGATTAATTAACGCATAGGATACTTTTTATTCCGGAAAATTACATACGTACCCGCGGGACATCGATAAACGAATTCTTCGCGAACTTAGTCACGGGCCACAGATAGTTCTTCATAAAGCGTCTTCAATCCGCTTATACAACGACCTTTACCGAGATGGTTAATGGATTAAAAGTATTTTATATTAAATTAAATATATTGATAAATATATTGCAAGTGGGTTGACTAAAAAATTTCAGTCAGGTAATTTTTTTTTTACTGTTCAACGTTTCGGTTAATAGACAAATGCAATACCTACCAATCAAAAGTATGAAGCCTATAGAATGCATAATGCAAACGTTAGGTTGACAATTTTTTCCGGTCATAACTTTTGACCGGAACGGCATGGAACTTTTGAACTTTAACAGGTAAAAACAGGTAAATCGATATTTGCACTGGTCTGGTTAGTCAACCTAACGTTTGCCTATTCTATAGGCTTTATACTTTTGATTGGTACGTCATTTTTCTATTAACTGAAACGGTAAAATGTTTAAAAAAAATTAATTAATCATATTCTGGACTGAAATTTTTTAGTCAACCCACTTAATTTCATATAAAACACTTTTCATCCATTAACCAGCTCAGTGAAGGTCGTTGTATAAGCGGATCCTAGGGTATTACACATAATCTGAAATTTTATGAAATTCCCTACACCCTCCATTTGCTAAGCCGCCATCTATCACCACCAAGAACCGACATCTCAAATACGAACATTAAGCGTCAAATCCACAATAAGGTATAAACATCACTCCCTGACAGCCTCAACCAGGATTATGATAAATTCGCGACAATTCCTCGATATGTCGAACCGTCAACACGTCATCAGAAACGTAACTCCGCCCGACGAATGTTGGTAAGCTCCGGAATATATTGGTGTAACAAAATAACTGTCAATTCTGTCTCACGCTGGTATAGTGGACGATTTGGTACATAAAAACACATGAAATATTAATTTTAACCTGTAGGGACAGTTTAGCTGCGTCAGCTCATATTGTAGTGCATATGTACCGAGATATGAGCTGACGTAGCACAGGTGCGCTCCCGGGTGCGGGACGCGCCTTGTAGAGCCAGTCGTTGTGGGAACGCTTGTGTAACTCGTTGTACGTTCCATTATATCGAAGTTATTAAGAAACAACGTATTTTATTCGCAACGACTCACCCCACCAGATATCCTACAGTGGTGACCCCGACGTGATAGTTAATATTAATAAATAATAATTAATTGTAAACTAGCTTTTTCCCGCGACTTCGTTCGCGCACAAAAATTTTTATAGTCAACTCCCGATCTCTATCCCGCGGGAAAGTCCTAAAATCGCTTTTTAAGGGTCCCATTGAATTCAATATACAGCGTGTCACCCATAAGTGAAGCAATAAATTTTAATTTAAACGATGGTTCCTTACCATATCCGAAGTTACCTCGACCTGATCCTAATGCGCCAAGATTAATATCAGAAAAATAGTAATTTAAAGTTACAACGCATAATCAATTAATTTCATCATTGCGAAATTGACAGTCATTTTGGATTTTGGGAGTATACGAGCAGACAGGTCACCAAGAAATCCCGGCTGCCAAGGACACCGATAAAGATATCGCTGTCCTTGGCAGAATTACGGGTGCGTTACCGCACCTTTTCAACTCTAAATCTAGCCCAGACTTAGCTCATCGCGGCAACAAAGTAATCTACAAGAAAAAGCGAATCCACTGCAAATCTCAACAGCGGCGCTAAGCCGATCCCAATTCCCAAATCGCGTGTTACATGGCCTTCCCTAAAGGTCACCCCCACGCGGGGGAGGGGTTAATGTAGGTCGCGGCTGCCACTACCGAATCGCATTCGTTTCCACGAGGTCTTATTCATGGTGTCGTGGTGACAGGTTGCGCAGATTGATTGGGAATGTTCGTTACGTGTATACACCCTTTAGATTTAGAACTACAGCATGATCGTGGAGATATGATCCGGATCAACCCTACCAACACACAGTAAAAGTATACAATACAAGTAGTTTTATATTATTATTGTATTTTATATTATTGTTGTGTTTTATTTTGACGACCAGATGGCCTAGTGGTTAGAGAACCTGACTATGAAGCTCGAGGTCCCGGGTTCGATTCCCGTGTCGAGGCAGATATTTGTATGAAAAATACGAATGTTTGTGCTCGGGTCTTGGGTGTTTAATATGTATTTAAGTATGTATCTATCTATATAAGTATGTTTATCCGTTGCCTGGTACTCATAACACAAGCTTGCCTAGCTTACTTTGGGACTAGGTCAATTGGTGTGAATTGTCCCGTGATATTTATTATTTTATTATTGTTATCTCAGCCTATATTACGTCCTACAGCTGTGTACAGTACAGAATGAGTGGCTTTATAACCATATTGTGCGGTCGCGTTTTTAAATGGAATGTAATTCCTATAGAAGGTTTTTTTAAATAATAGTATACTTATTCGGTATGCACTTACGCGTCCTCAATCCCAAAATCTTAACCGATTAAATTTTGCGCGGGATTGTCAAGTTTTAATGATATTCACTAGGCGATAGTGAATATCATTAAAACTTGACAATCCCAATATAGTAAACCCAATTCGTAGTGTTCCATATATGGCACATTTGAAGCAAATTCCACGATCACGATTGGTGAAAACCTCTCCCCTTATCAAGTAGAGTCGACTTCTTTCGCAACTAATAAAGAAATGCGAGAATCGACGTGCGCATACAAACATTTGCTCCAAATAAGAGATTTTTCTCACAATGCTTATTGAAATCTTTGGCGGCTCCTTGCAATATACGAGCGAGGCAAATATTCCTTATTTACCCAGCCATAAAGCTTATATCTAGAACAAAGCCAAGCCAGAATCGGAAAATATGTTTGGAACTTTCGTATTCGTAAACTTCGTATAAAATATGTGTTCGTGGGCGTACATCGAACCGAATAAAGCTCATTCATTAGAGAGATGGAATTTATATTTAAGTTGATTTAAGTACAACATACATATGTAATATATACACATAGACATAACTGGGAGAATTACCAGACTTAAGAGGCAGTGGGCAAGTCACATTGCTCGTAGAACCGACGGCCGATGAGCCAGTAAAGTTCTAGAGTGACAACTGCGAACCGGAAGACGTGACGTGGGAAGGCCCCCAACAAGATGGACCGACGATCTGGTAAAGGTCGCAGGATCAACTGGGATGCGGGCAGCGAAGGACCGATCGTTGTGGAACTCTATGGGAAAGGCTTTTGTCTAGCAGTTGATTTGTTTGGGCTGATATAATGAGATAAATTAACAAACTAAAAAAAATAAATTAAAAATCCTTTATTTCAGGCCAGCTGACCCATAAAATTGTTAGTAGATACATAAACTTAAATTTACTAGACTATGTTAGTTTATACATGCATACATTATTTATTATTATTAAGTAGGTACATATTATTATTATTTAATTATTTTAACCATCCAGTCACGATCCCCAACCAGTGTTTAGTGATAGGGCAGTCGAGACGTTCTACAAACATCCCCAGAATGCCGTTGCTGCTGCCGCGAATAAACATACACAAATTTATAATATCGGTTAGGAAGTTATGAAATTGAAGCCCTTAAAAAGCGCTCTCGCAAATTATTTCTTTGTTCCGCTTGCGGTGGAGACAACTGGTTGTTGGGGTTCCGAGGCAAAACATTTTTTTTAACAAGTGGGTCTTGACCCTCGCTCTGGGTCGTTTCTGGTACAAAAGTTGTCCATCGCAGTTCAACGTGGCAATGCAGCTAGTGTATTGGGCAACTTTGCGCCAGGTACGATCCGGGGCGGTTTGTTTGACTGACAGCATTTTATGAATTGTATTTTATATTGTTACCCAAATTTGTATGTTCCTACGATGTTAGGAAGTTAAGACTAGAATATATACGATATTTCCATGTTTTTTTCTAAATACTGTATGACTAAAAATTTTCGAAGACTCTAAAATCTGGCGAAACAAGAACTAATCTCATGTGCAAGCGCTGGAGAATTGCAACTGGGTCACAGTATTAACCAATGTGAACTAAAAGCACGCCGCTCGTTGATAACATACTGGTCTACTATACTGTAGCACAGTGAACTAATCGTCCTAACCGTGAGTTAGCCGAGCACTTCAATTCGTCGGAGTGAATCGCCAAACAAGCGCCAGGCCTCCGTCCTCCTTTTTAGTAGCGGATAATCATGAATAACGCCCGCCTGTCCGTAGCGTAAAGAAAATTACGTCCTGTTTGACCCGAGAAAACCTTATTTTAGCCAACTGTACAGAAAGTCGGGTTGTATTATATTCTATTTAAACTTTATTGTTGAACATGTCATTTTGTTATGACAGCAACGATAATCTGGGCTATGACGTGCCATAAAAAATTCTTGACTTGTGATTGCATAGATGGATGACAAGGAACGTGTCCAAATTGATTGAAAAAACTGGGATTGATTTATAACCAAATGAGCCAATCTCAAGCAAAACTGTAACATCAAATGGACCTCACGATACTTACGCCATAGAGGACATTCATGTCGCCATGACGACACAGACGCTAAAGCGTCACCCACGTATCAGAAAAACTTCACTACTTTGTCGCGCGCCATTCATTCACCATCCTTGTTCTAGAGAGAGTTCTGGCTTCTTAATGTTACTAAGCGCATACATACATTGCCTCTCTCGTATATCTTGGGTAGTGGTTATAGAAGAAACAAAGCCATTTCGTAGTGTGCCGTATATGGAACACTGCAGCAATAGCCCCATTACAAAGTACACGTGTAGTGTTAATAAGATCAACTGAAACGGCCAAAAGTCTCAAGTCCAGTTGGCTGGCATTCGCAAATGTCCATGTCAACCAACAATCTTTAGAAATACCCACAGTGTAAGTGATTTTTGAAAAATTTATTTGAGATATACAATTCATATCGGAATACAAACCGAGAAATGCTGCGTAAAGTTAAGAAGTAGCAGATACGGTTATGTAGTTAAGTATTGTGGACGCAGACCATTTTTTAAGTATCCGTTTGGCAGAGTAAAACGAAAGTGCTTCTTTTACATTATGCGGCATCGGCATGTCTAGATTGTACAAACTCTTTCACAGCCGAAAAAGGACTGTACGAAATTGCGGGAAAATCGATTGAACGCCGACGTTAGAGTAAGTATGTAGACTTTAATCCTTGTCCCTATTTAATAATACTTTTAGAAAAATCTGGACCAAGGACTCTTAAACAGTCCTGGCAAAGGAGACAAAAATAAAAGATAACTGCTTGTGCATAATGTGAATTCAGCGCACGTCAGCTAATACGAGGGACATCATTGTAATGGCAAACATTTCGCTCTCACTCTGACGTAGGTACAGCTGCTTGCACGTCCTTCACATTGGCCAATTTGTTGACCAAACACGGGAAGAACCTTCAGGCCAAAGGAAAGGCGCCACGTCGAACCCTCGTTTATAAAGATTTAACGTCATTTTAACAACCAAATACCGTGATTCGTCGACCAAATTGATTCGAACTCGTTAAGAATCCAGCGCGAGTGACGTCACCGACGACTATGAAATTAATGACTCATTTTGACAGGCGGCCATTACGCATTCTCGCTGCTACGTTCCATTTGCAGTAATATAATCTGTGGCACGAACGCCGAATAGTAATAAGGTTAGGTTTCGTAGCGCGAATTGGAACGCATCCACAATTTTTTTACAACCACAGTAATACAAAGGGACGCGCTTTATAAAACTGTTTTATCTCATGTGCGGAATGGGAAACGGGAAACATCGTTCGTTAGGAGTGTAGTCACGTGCTGTAAGGTCGTCTTGAGCGCATTTTCTGTGTCACTGATATCATAGACAATAAGACGACTGTGCAATGATAATATGGAAAGTGATTAGCATACCAAGCGCTTATATTGGAATTCTTTGAGGCTTGGAATAAGTGGTTTTACTGCGAGTACATAAACTTTAGGTTGGGCGAAATGTCAGATCAGCAGTGTCACTGAACGCGACCTATTTATTGCGTTCAGTGCCTCCATATTTGATCCCAATTAACACCATTTTACAGTAAACTCTTTAATTAACAAGAGTACCTATTACTCATAGTCTTCTATCTCTCACAAGATCTTTTGAAGTGGACTGTCTCGTTTTAATACTTGACGATAGAAAAACCGTGCAAGCAATAGCCAACCTACTGAAACCAAATATAAATTGCCGTAACCGCCGTCAATTATCTAAGTAATAATTATTTTTAAAGTGGTCTCACGTGGTAGACACCTACAGTTGGAGCGGAAGTTGAATAAACTATGACTAATTCCCGTGTTATCTAAGAAACCACAACATATGCCACAAATCATTCACGATAATACGTGAGCTGGCTTTGTATTTGTATGTAACACACTTTCTCGATTTTGTCGGTTACCAAATAATTAATACATAAACAGAAATGTAATCAGAAATATATACCTTCCCGGAGTCACACGTCACGGCGGCGTCGCGACGTGTGACTGGGGCTACGGATTAGCCCGAAACAGTCGAGTTAAACTCGTTTTAAGACGTGAGTGATCCGTTTATTTAATAATAATGCAATTAAACAAATACAGCCAATAGAGAGAATATGTAGGCATTATAGTGTATGAAATATAGCAATGGATGGAATAACAATCATGGGACATACGTTATTGGCACTAGAATTTAAATGGATATTATATTCACATCATTAAATTACTTTTTAGTGCGCATGCACTATCGTGCTTGATAGTTCCATTATGTTTTTACTGATACGAACTAGGCCAAATTGAGAATTTTTATTTCATTGTTCAATGATAGAACTTTTAATAACAATGCAAGTATCAAAACGCTTCTCTAAGGGGGTGTTTCACCACCTTAATATCAAACTGCTGGTTACGTATCCAATGAATAAACTAAGTACTGGAGAAATCTGTCAGCTAATGTTTTTCCAGTTACACCACGCCGGTCCTGTGCAAACTAAGTACCACTTAACTAATCGTGGGTTTAACAAAAAGTCAGAATGGCAACGTCGCATTTCACGACCACGCGTTCCTGTTCGCACACTTTCGTTCAAAGAGTCACTCATTATTAAATCAAAAGAAATCGTTAACTATATAATTTTTAAATACATCTATTTTTTTCTGCATAAACAAATGTGTAACAACCAAAAACGGTATTTATTTACGATACTTTGTTAACAATAACAGAGAAAAATAAAATCACGTAAAACGAATCGAAAAGTGGCGCCAAACCATTTGACAGATAGACTTTTTTTAATGGCGATATACAAGTTCAGGTAGAACAAACGAATGAGCCACTGAAAAAAGTCTGTAATTAGAAAATATTACGAAACTTTGGATTTATTTTTACATTCTAAAAGTGTACCTACATTTTTTTATTCAAATCTTGATTTTTAAATTATTTTATGCAATTTAGCATGACTTCTTTCTTTAAAAAATAAAAAATACTTTGATTTATTTTTCTGAAACCGGCTGAAGGGCTCTCCAACCATGGCCACAAAAAAATAAACTTAACTAATTAAAAAGTTATGTGACGGATAAAAATGCTAAATGCCACCTGATCTGATGGTCACATTAAGAAACAGTTTGTCCGTCACTTAGCGCTAATCGAGACTGGTGAAACAGAAATTTTAATTCCATCTGTCAAATAAGGTTATGATTAAGCTAATCCGAACTTTAAGAAAAGTGGTGAAACAGCCCCTAAATATAATACTACATTACAATGCAAGCGACAGTGGCTCCCTCAATAAGTCTACACGACTGGACAAGACAACCCACATGCCAGATACTGTGAACTCATCGGTTAAGCCCTATGCCGCACTGGTCACCTGTCCTAAATGCAATTTATGACCTGTCAGCTACATTGTGTCGGGTGTAATTTCGTTTCTCTATGGTCTTGAGTTTAGAGACAAAAGCAGAGGGACTGAGACTAGGGTTGACACTTGTTAAGCCCGGTGAGTAAGCCTTTATGATAATTATTTGTTTTAAAAATTATACTCTTCGTTTAATGTTATAAAATTATCTTCGTGTAGAGGATTAGGGATCAGAAGACCATAACTGTTTATATAATAACAGGTGTTGTCCGCGAATATGCCCGCGAAGAATTAATTTATCGCCTTTTCCTACTCCTGTACTTTTATCTGGTTTTTACATGGTCGCGAACAAATATATAAGAAGATAGATAATATGACTTCAGAAAGTCTATACTTAATCTATTCGCCATAACAGCACTTGTGTCGTTATGTCGTTATTACGATACACCTAGCTGCCACATAATGTTAAATGTAGGGTACACTCAACACTAAAGCCCAGTTTAGACCTGCTGAGTTGAGTAGAGTAGGGTACAGTCGGGTACAGTAGGGTAAAATAGGGTACAGTAGGGTACAGTCGGGTACAGTAGGGTAAAATAGGGTACAGTCGGGTACAGTCGGGTACAGTAGGGTTAAATAGGGTACAGTAGGGTAAAATAGGGTACAGTAGGGTACAGTCGGGTACAGTAGGGAAAAATGGGGTACAGTAGGGTACAGTCGGGTACAGTAGGGTAAAATAGGGTACAGTCGGGTACATCGGGTACAGTCGGGTACAGTAGGGTAAAATAGGGTACAGTAGGGTACAGTCGGGTACAGTAGGGTAAAATAGGGTACAGTAGAGTACAGTCGGGTACAGTAGGGTAAAATAGGGCACAGTCGGGTACAGTAGGGTAAAATAGGGTACAGTAGGGTGCAGTCGGGTACAACAGGGTAAAATAGGGTACAGTTGAGTACAGTTGGGTACAGTCGGGTACAGTAGGGTAAAATAGGGTACAGTAGGGTAAAATAGGGTTCAGCAGGGTATAGTCGGGTACAGTCGGGTACAGTAGGGTAAAATAGGGTATTTTACCCTACTGTACCCGACTGTACCCAAATGTACCCTACTGTACCCTATTTTACCCTACTGTACCCTATTTTACCCTACTGTACCCTACTGTACCCTATTTTACCCTACTTTACCCGACTGTACCCGACTGTACCCTACTGTACCCTATTTCACCCGACTGTACCCTACTGTACCCGACTGTACCCCATTTTACCCTACTGTACCCGACTGTACCCTACTGTACCCGACTGTACCCCATTTTACCCTACTGTACCCGACTGTACCCTACAGTAGGGTACAGTCGGGTACAGTAGGGTAAAATGGGGTACAGTCGGGTACAGTAGGGTATTTTACCCTACTGTACCCGACTGTACCCAAATGTACCCTACTGTACCCTATTTTACCCTACTGTACCCTATTTTACCCTACTGTACCCTATTTTACCCTACTTTACCCGACTGTACCCGACTGTACCCTACTGTACCCTATTTCACCCGACTGTACCCTACTGTACCCTATTTCACCCGACTGTACCCTACTGTACCCGACTGTACCCCATTTTACCCTACTGTACCCGACTGTACCCTACTGTACCCGACTGTACCCCATTTTACCCTACTGTACCCGACTGTACCCTACAGTAGGGTACAGTACAGTACAGTAGAGTCGAGTCGTAGAAAAAATATTGTATGCAACGGTGTATAATTTGGTCTTAACGGCTCGTGCCGTCTTCCATTGCGATACTCGCATTCGCTCGTATCGCAACTCACGTCACTCGCCTTTTAAGACCTCACTTATACAACAGTTGCATAAAATACTATTCTTTGAGAACATGTATGCAATTAATAAATAAATAAACTATGTAATTTGGACACAAAAACTATCTCGTAGCCTTCTCAGGGTTCTTCTCCATACATTATTTCATCTACTTAAATCCGCTCAGCAGTTTAAGCGTGAAAAGATAATATTAGTATGGACACTTCCGATATTTTTTTCCGTTTCTAGAACTTTCGCACCATAATTCAAAATTATCTTACTTACCGCAAAAGCATTTCTAGGGTATCAAATTGAACCCAACTTAATTGCTACAAAATGCCATTTCACGCTACAAGTCTCCGCAACTTTAAACAAAAGGCAGATCAATTATCAAGAACCACAGCCTTACCTCGACCGAATGAGGACAAAACGAGACTTTGGCAGCCCTAAGTGAGAGTAATCCCACCGTGCAACTGACCTAGTTGGCAGCCATCTTTGTTTTGCCCGACCGATTTCCACATGTCAAAAGTTAAGGGTTGTTTTGACAGGTGTCAAGTCGAGGCGATAAAGGTAAGGAGCCACACGATCTCGCTAAGAAAACAATTTGATGTTTTTTAGTCCAAAAATCGATATACATTAGGTATGTATCTCGAAAAGTTGTTGGTCTCTAGAAAATTCTGCATTTTAATTCTCGCTGCAATTGCTTTTGAGTAGTATGGTTTGAAGTGAAACTATGGACTCCACTTCCGGCAGCAGTGTTTCCAGATAACTATAACATCGAGGCTTTCAAGAAAAGGGTTTATACTTTCTTTAAAGGCCGGCAACAGATTAGTGACTCTCTTTGAGTTGTTGATATTTATGGGCGGTGTTGATCATTTCCCATCAGATGACCCGCTTGCTCGTTTGCCTCCCTGTCATAATAAAAAAAAGATTTAAAAATGTAATTTAAATGTTTAGTGTACCGAATACAGCTACTTTGTTTGTTTTTATGCTAATAAAATTAGGTTTTCTTTTATGACAGCCTTTCCAATTAGTTTTTTTTTTATAAACGTTGTCCTAAAAAGTATCAAAACATCTCACTTCACAATTTTCTCCCCAATCACCTCCAAATGGTAACAATCTAGAACCACATCAAGTTAACAATTACATGCCCATTTATCCACCCCGAGTTTCTCCACTTATCATTCTCTGTTTACCCCACTTAGATAATCCTGTCATTGTTGTGGACTATGAATGAAGTAATTATCTCGTATAAGTATCACGCATGAGTAGACACAAAGAGAACAGCCTAGTCGCTAGTAACTTTTGTTATTAATATTGTTTACTTTAATTAATAAACCATAAAATAGCATGCTTGAATGAAATTCAGGGACGTAACACATTTTTTGATGTACCATATGTGGCACAACGAACTTGATTTTTTTTTATTGTTGTGCCATTTACGGCATACTGCACTGTGAAGATGTATTTTTTTTTTTAATACAATATAATCTTGAATTTGACCACAATCACGCCTGATGGAAAGCGAAGATAAGGCCTACGACGGAGCACGCTTGCCTAGTAAATGCTCATTCACCCTAGACTTGAATTTAGGGGAATAAGCTGGAAGAAGGCAGTTGACGCGCAGGCAGACAGGCAAAAGTTGGTGGGAAGGCGGCGGCGGCGGCGGTTGGTAGGTGGCGTTGTTGTTTATTTAAGTATGTAGTACCTGGGAGACTGAGTTCCGCTCGGGCTAAAACTCGGTACATACCAAGCGTTTTCCCAGAGACCATGATGATCCATTTTTCATCCCCGTAAACCCCCACATACCAAATTTCATCGAAATCATTAGAGCGGTTTCCGAGATTCTGATTATAATATATAAGTACCCATAGTACAAGCTTTGCTTAGTTTGGGACTAGGTCAATTGGTGTCAATAGTCCCACGATTTCTTATTATTATCAGTATTTACTGGCGGTATTCGTCGATTCTTGCATCCAATTAAAAAGTGAGGCCATTGACCCGTCTCCTCTGTTCACTAGCATATTCACATATACCAACATATGTACAAGCGTGCAACTGTCCCGCCCGTTTCACGGCTGACCGGCTTGACCGTTCCCCGTGAAATTGCATGCACGTGGCACGTCACGGATGTGAACATTGGAAATTGTTACAAAAAAGATCGCGCTCGAGAAAAGCTGATGAAGCAGAAAAATACGTCTTAAAGTCTAGTTCATCTCGGCTTATGCAATATCCCGTTACAGGGCACAAGCCTCCTCTCAGAATCAGAGATCAATTCAGATTGGGAACTTCACATATTATTACCCTTGAAATTCTTCGCAGGTGTCTGCAAGTTCCCTTCACCGCTAAGCTAATGATACATTTCAAAGTTAATTTCGCAAATAAATTCAGAAAAACTCAGAGGTGCGAGCCCGAGCTAGATTCACGATCCTCTCCTTGAGTGAGAGGCCATAGGTCGAACTACTAAGCTACCACGCCTTCCAGTACCACTACCATGACTTTACACTAGTTTACGTGACCGTACTCGCTAGCGACGGCGTAAATTATTTGTATGGAGAATTTTACAGCGCCTCTAGCGGTCACTTACGGAAGTACAATTCTCCATACAAATCATTTACGCCGTCGCTAGCGAGTACGGTCACTCACTGTGAACTAGTGTAAACTCATGGTAGAGGTACAGGAGAGGACAATAAAGTTATAGTGACAACAACGGATAACTGACGTCTCAAATCGAGTTTAGTTAGACATGTTTCGGACTAATTCGTAGCTCTTCCGCTCGGAGCACAGCACACGCTGCTGCATAACGCGCACTACGCGTCACCGTCACCGCTCTGTTCGCGCGATATGTCGAGCTAAACTCGATTTAATATGAGTTATTAGTTTTTTTTTTCACTATGAGAGGGTATCATGGTAGTTATACGTTCAAAAAGGCCAGTTATAGTTTTCTTTCCATCGATTTAGGTACATTTAAGGGTAGGCTAGGCATGTTTGCCGAATGTATCCAGAACGTTGGGCCAAAATTGCCACTGAATGGGTCCCTCTAGCGATGGATATTGGAATAGAGACTGACCGAATCGGAGAATACAAGGACGACCTTGATGCTTATCAATCGGGATGGCAGGATTTCGCGTTTGATATCAGACAGAGGAGCAAAATAGAAGAAGCTTTGGCTAAGTAATGGGACCCAAAATAGAATAATTCAAATCAAATCAATCAAATCAATCAAATCAAAACGTTTATTCTACAAGTAGGCCGCAAAGGGCATGTCACTTTTTAAAACTACCAGCGCTTTCGTAAAGACCATCATTGCCAAGGAATGCGCCGCAAGAAACTTGGCAGGAACTCATCATTTCTAACCAAAATAAAATAAATAATTACAAGCAAAATAAACGTTAAAAAGAAATCCATACTTAATATTATAAATGCGAAAGTGTGTCTATCTGTCTGTTACCTCTTCACGCTTAAACCGCTGAACCGATTTAGATGAAATTTGGTATGGAGATAGTTTGAGACCCTGGGATAGTTTTTATCCCGGGAAATTGCACAGTTCCCGCGGGATAGCGATAAACGAATTCTTTGCAGACGCGGAGTCGCGGTCAACAGCTGTCAGTCAGCCACTTGCCACTATTCGTATTTTAGTCCTGGATATACGATTATGAGCGGCTATACGCGATTTGCATTACACGGCTAAAATACGCAGCCGAAAGTTTCATCTTTCAGCAAATTAACGACCGCTTTAGCCTAGTTGGTAGTGACCCTGCCTACGAAGCAAGAGGTCCTGGGTTCAAATCCCGGTAAGGGCATTTATTTGTGTAATGAGCACGGATATTTGTTCCTGAGTTATGGATGTTTTCTATGTATTTAAGTATTTATTTATCTATATAAGTATGTTTATCGTCGTCTAGTACCCATAGTACAAGCTTTGCTTAGTTTGGGACTAGGTCGATTTGTGTAAGATTGTCCCCTAATATTTATTTATTTATTTATTTAATTTAAGTCCGTGACCATACTAGCAGTAGAGCATGTATTCAACATCGAGTAAATACTCATGCACGATTAAAAGGAAAGGGAAAAAAAGTCCTTTCACCAAAAGATGGACCCGAAAAGAATGTCCGCCATCGGACTGAGTGATCGATCGACGTCTTACAAACCTCCCATGTATGCTTACAATTAATGATTCCGCCGATTAGCCGTGGGTGGAGTTTTAGCTATGGCCTCTCAGGCAGAGGGTCGTGGGTTCAAACCTCTGAGTTTTTCGGAATTTATGTGCGAAATTACATTTGTAATTTACCATGAGCTTTACGGTGAAGGAAAACATCGTGAGGAAACCTGCATACACCTGCGAAGAAATTCAATGGTGTGTGTGAAGTTCCCGATCCGCACTGGGCCCGCGTGGGAACTACGGCCCAAGCCCTCTCATTCTGAGAGGAGGCCTGAAATATGCGATTCGGACGTGGAGTTGTGGAATAAAACGTTGTTTGACACTAAAGCGTTTATTAATACACACACACACTGTATACAAAATAGTTCACTTCACAGTGCACAGTATAGACTGTATACTTAAGTCTTTCAGTTTATGATTTCACAAATTAATTTAACTTAACAATTTTTATTAGTTACAAGTCCGAACCGTCTGGAATATCTTTTATAACTAACTTTAGTTTTAACGCTACGAACTGTGCATCGGAGCCGTCCCGAGGCGAGCTATCAAAAGGAATTCGCAACGTAGCGTCTGCGGCGCCTCCGGTACGTCGCCGGTGTACAGAGATTAATTCTTAGAACATATGCACAAATAAATGAATTCATTAAGTAAACCTACAAACTAAAATGTCTTAATATTATAACACCTGTGCCCTGCAGTGGGACGCATTTAGGCTGGGATGATGACGATTCCGCAAAAAACAGGACCTATTCTAACCAGACCGGATACATTGTCTAACGCGGAATTACAATCGTTTCACCACTTCTTTCCGTCACACGGTAATAGAAAGAGATGGTAAATGTGATTGCGAGCGCCCACGCGTTCAACAATACGCTCTCGGGACCTTAACCTGATGGACTACTTGGCAATCCACCAATTGGGCGAACGCAATAACCTAGTGCTATAATTTAAAGTAAAACCGTTGAAGCCGTGGGGGCCTGGTGGTTTGACCTATACCTATGGCCTCCCAAGCATAGGGTCGTAGGAACGAGCCCTCTCATCTCTTTTTCGGAACTTAAATGCGAAATTCCATTTGAATTTTGTACAATACAGGTACATACAAAATTATTTTATTGCTAATTTGACAGTTGACAGCTCGGTGACAGGTTACGTCGATTCAACATTAACATGTGCGGACGTGTATTTTTTTAAGGCATATTAAATAAATTTCTCATGTGCAAAAAGAGCCTTTTTATTTGGTTCTAAACATGAAATGGTCCTTCGAACCGGATAAAACCACCTAATAAAAAAAATACCATGAGCACGGTGTTTTCATAATTAGGTGTATGATTTTTTATTGAAATTAAAGAATTTGCAATGGTATTAAGGTTGAAAAAGTGTTTCTTAAAGTTCGTGACCAGCCGGCTGTCTTCATTAATTGGCTGTGATTACGCCCTAGCTTGAACTACGGCATTTTGACCTTTACAATTGGATCGGTCGATTGCCTCATGTAATATTTAACGCGGAGTAATGAAGATAGATTTGTGGTTGATATACTCTACCAAAAAACCCGTCAAGTTTCCATGCCCATGTAATTTTCGGTCTGTTATATATTTTTAATTTACTTTGCCTTGCTTATTTTTTTTTCAGGGTAGACAATAGGTATAATTCAACTAATCTAAATAAATTCCAAGTAAATATCTATTATACTAAATTAAATAATACTAATATAAATAATAACATAAAAAGAAACCTATAAGGCAAATACGTCGTCAAAAGACGTCGTAGGCATGGACCCTAGTACGCTGGCCGCATTACCTCTTTGTACCGCTATCCCTAGCCTTTGAGCGAGGTAAGCGCCAGCTTTAGGGTCCCCAGAGGCCAGAACTAACCTTTTGGACAAGTCCTTTAGCACCTTTTTTTGTCCGTTGACCATGGCCCCATCGTTTCAAAAGAAGCGCCGCAAACTCCTGGTAGGTAGTCAAACCTGAATATTTGTATTCTTGCTTATTGTTTAAGTTAATTGAAAGATATTTTTTATTTTGATAAAAACAAATGCCAAATTTCTTGGCAATGACGGTCTTTCCGTAGGAGCTGGTAGTATAAAAAAGTGACATGTAAAAGCGCCCTTTGGGGCTATTTACAAGAAAAGTTTTATTTCGAATAGCCTTTTATATTATAAGCTGTAGCGTACCTAGAAATAACTTTTGAACATTAGGGTGGTAAAGGAATTTCTCGGTCGACTACGTAAGACTACATAATCGAATGTAACATACAGAGAGACGATACCAAAGACAGGTATACCGAGGTATAGGTACGAGAAAATTATGAAACTCTATACTTGAAGTCTTGTGCGAACATTACAACAGCTTTTGTTTTAATAGAGCTATTATTTACATCGTAAACGTATCTAATCGGAAACATGAGTCTACACATAATAATAATGCGTAAGACTGGCTTAATTAGGACCGTAAATAAACTAAAAGGTATTCAAAAGTTTGTACACAATGGCGCGATGCTAAATATTGATTCACGATACTTCAGCCGTCGTAGGATAATAATATAACATTGGCGGACGAGGCTGATTGAT
The DNA here is from genome assembly GCA_947859365.1 of Archips crataeganus. Lineage (NCBI taxonomy): Eukaryota > Metazoa > Arthropoda > Insecta > Lepidoptera > Tortricidae > Archips > Archips crataeganus. The sequence continues at coordinate 687,640 of OX402056.1, forward strand.
AAGAATGGAATTTAATATAACACCCCGGTTTATGCGCAGATATACAAACAGATACATGTTTATATATAGCTTACTGCACAGAATACTCCGAAGTAATGCAAGGTAAAAATCGACTTAAAACAATGCTTTAAGTATAAAAGATACGCTTATTTAATCGAGACTTAAAAACGATACGTTTGCCATAAACGGTCCCTAAAGAATTTCAAACATTTGATATACATGTAGTAGGTACTAATGGATTAAACTAAAAAAAAAAAAAAATATATATTAGGGGACAATCTTACACAAATCGCCCTAGTCCCAAACTAAGCAAAGCAAAGCTTGTACTAAAAACCTCTAATGGATTAAAATGCTTTTGAATATATGCATTGCAAACGCGAGAACGAAATACAACTTTACTAAGGGCATACAAAGAATTGAATGACAAGAATCAATCACCATCACCAGCCGAAAGAACGTAGAAGATTGCTTCGCCAAAATCAATGATCATAAAAATGAAGGGCCTTTTGTTGGTTATAATGAAGCAGATGAAGCAATATCCTACGATTCTGTTATCATTATTATTGGACGTAACGCTCGTCATTGCATTCGGGGTTTTATCAAATGGTGTGACGTTATTCATTCAATATTGATATTAAAACACTTCCATTGCATATTTATGGAGCTGTCTTAAGACATAGTTGCCTATTCGCCAATTGAGAAGTGTAAGACGATGAGGACATTGAAGACATTATATAGAAAGGTAAGACTGAGCCATTTCGTTGGGAACTACTAAAATAAAAAATAAAAATATTAGGGGACAATCTTACACAAATCGACCTAGTCCCAAACTAAGCAAAGCTTGTACTATGGGTACTAGACGACGATAAACAAACATACTTATATAGATAAATAAATACTTAAATACATAGAAAACATCCATCACTCAGGAACAAATATTCGTGCTCATCACACAAATAAATGCCCTTACCGGGATTCGAACCCAGGACCTCTTGCTTCGTAGGCAGGGTCACTACCAACTAGGCTAAAGCGGTCGTTAAACTGAAGAAGAATCAGCTTCAATTCAATTATATTTTTAAATATAGCTCCATCGATAGTATCGATGATTCTGCCAATCCCGAGGTTGATAAAGACACTATCGGTTGGCCGTTATTCGGTAGCTTCGGTGTGCGGTAAGAATCGGCTTGAATGGCTGGGATTCAAAGCAGCGCTTGAAAGTTGAGTGCAATGTGTCCACATTTGGTGGAGGGAGACGGAAGAGAAGAACTGAATAATGCGTGGACTAACCAAAAGCAGATCACTCGCTAACATCCAGTAACTATGCGAACAGCACAACGCGTGTGCTTTCACAGCTAAAATTGGTTTTACTAACCATATTATTGCAGCTAGAGCTGCCACCTCTCCGGATTTGACCTGGAGACTACGAATCTGAATAGTGCATATCCGGGCTACGGGTTTACATCGATATGTCTGGGCGGCGAGAAAAAGTCAAACTTTTATCGGACAACGTAGCCTCAGTTCGTCAAAAGCAACGACTTTTCATCGACGTCAGTTGATTTACAATGGGTTGAGGTGTTTAAAGTCACAACCTTTACGGAATTGCCTAAAACAATAGGCGAAATGTTATCAATTCCTATGAATAATGCATTCGTTGGACACGTTTTGTCATTGATGGAGAATTTATGGACCTGCAAACGAAACTGCGTATCAATCAATGTAGTAAAGACGGAAAATTTGAGAATTTGCGATGTTCTCCGGGTCTGGTTTTTTATAGGTGGCAACTCTAATTGCAGCATTTCATTAGAGCTCTTTTATTTAGTATGCAAAATCGGTCGCTGTAGTCTAAATTGGCATGGATGACGTCATCACCCTTCATATCAATGACACAACGGTGCACTATCATTGAGTTCAATCCAGTGTGCAAGGTACCTCCTGATGCTTAGTTTAGTCTTAGATTCTTCTAGAATTAGATACTGTTACGGAATACAGGGTTTTAGAGAAAACAATTTAATAGAAGTATGGTTTGGCATACTAACTATATTGAAACTTTTTACAAGGCGAGATTACTAGAGCGACGCGGCATTGACGCTTTCATGCACAATACTTATACATTCATCTGATGTGTTCGTCCCATTTGCTCTGTATTATCTTATCACTCATAATTACTATACTATTTAAACGGGACTTATCACGCAATAAATATTTATTTATTTACCTCGACGTTTCGGCCACATTGCAGCAGCCGTGGTCACGTGGTAAAACGTGGTATTTATTGCGTGATAAGTCCCGTTTAGTATAGTAATTATTATGCTCTGTATTATTCTTAATTATACAACCAATTGGACTGTTTTTTTAGAGAACAAGTCGAACTCTGTTTCCGCAGTTTTAATTTATAAATCGTTAACTTTGGTTCCATCATGATTGGAAATAATTGGCCTTTGTTAAAATTAGTCTCATTAACTGTCCTATGAAATTGTTTAATGATAATGTCGATAAAATTACAGGGTTTAAAAGCTGCTTCATTATTTCAATTTAAACTGAATTCTGGATAGCTAAACTATCACCAATTTATTGTATTCTAAATGCGTTAAATGTACAGAATAGATGCTCAGTTAGTTAAATTTAGTCTTTTTCGAACTCATGTTTGCTTAATACTTCGTACAAAAATAAAGCGGCGGCAACTGTAACTACTATACACTAAAGATCAAATCCATCCGTTCACTAAAAGTTCATATTACATAATGATGAACAAAATGCATTTTAAAAGCTATGTAAGTTTGTTTTAAAGCCGGAATACTAAGAACACATAAAGCGCTAATTTAGGCATCTTTAGCCGTCGGCAATGACACGTTTACAACTTAGCAAACTTTATAGAATGCGGTGAAGGTAATTCTATACGAAAGGTCTAATATTAAAATGATGATGTGTTTCCTAAGCGAAGCGTAGTGATAAAATTGCTGAAATAACGAAACTGCAGCTACACGCCATTTTACGAACAGTTTAGTTAGTTTGATAACGAGGAAAACCATAAATGTGGATAAGCAAATGTTGCATTACAAAATCCAACAGGAAAAGGTTTTTATAACTCATTTAGTCCCCTACTAAACGAATTAAAAGCACTTTTAGAGACGTTTTAAAACAATTACTGATATTGTTAGATTTTATTACGAAAATGACTTGAAAATTACATTTGTAGATGACTGGTGTTGTTGACTTAGAATTAATCCAGTTGCCATTAACAAGACCTGTAACTGTAACGAATACGACAATAGTTTTAATTAAGTACTTAGAATGGCGAACTGTAATTCAAGCTGATTCATATTTTAAATTAACCGTGGAAAGTGACGTAAATTCAGTAAAAGTTGGACAAGTTGTTGAAGAAGTATGAATTTTAATAGAAATTTCGGCTGCTTTTTTTAGTTCCCGTGTCTAATTACTCTGAATTTTTAACTTTTGTAGTAAATTTTTACTCTCCAATAACAGGTCAGTTGTTGCTGACGGCTTTAAATAAGTACTTTGTTTTCTAAGTAGAATTCAATGTCAGATTTTGGAAGAAATAGATTTAGAAAACCTTTACATAAATTCTTCAATACCTAAAATGAAAACGAAATAGGTAAGGCTTAAGAAACATCTGGACCAAATTGAAATACGTCTTCTGGACCAATAAGGGTAGACCGGATCCAAATAAATTGGCTTAGTTTCGAATCTATTTCAGCGAAAATAAACTCTCGTTTCTCGTAGTTTCTCGAAGGAATCTTGCTGTAAATACATTGGCTGTATACTGACAGTCACCTAGCTATATTATGAAAATTACTTCAAAGCCAAATTTGGAAAAAGGAATTGCCATGTGGATTTAAAAGGTTTTCCCTGCAAAAACAAAATAACACAAAAATGTGTGTCACGTCTGCAAAAAAAAAACGATTTCCCTGGTTATTACTTGACATAAACTAAATTTCAGTTTACAAAGATATCGTGACCTGGGAAAAATAACTATAGATGTAGGTAGTTTTAATAAGGAAAAGCTGTATGAAAGCGCTCATGAAGGCACCATTGGTCATCCATCATTGTGTCGCCGGGACCTTCGGCTAAAGTAATAGCATTGGACAAACATAGCTACTTACTTAATGTGATTTCGTTCAAATATAAATCAAATGGGAACGTGTGTTGTATTCCAATAAATAAGTAGAGAAAACTAGAACTACACGCACGACAGCGAGTATTTTCCTGCCGATAAAATTGTACGGTTTTCCGTCAATACAAAACAAAGGGCAGGGGTATTATTGAATGCAGCGTATATCTAATCAGTTATCAGTTCAATATGATAGTTATTCTGCTGCCTGTAGGTACGTGATACCCGATAAACCGAACCAAACGTTCGCCCCACTAAACCACAGTCTACTTAAATTTGAGTCCACAAGGCCGCAGGCCTGCGAGTACTCCCGCTAAACAGATAATGTTTATATTATGCTCACAAAGATGGTCAAGGTTACAGCGACGACGTAATCAACTAACGGTACCCACGTTTAATAAGCATCGAGGTTGGATCGCATGGCACGGCTCGCGGCGGATCCGCCGAGCCCCACAGAACGATCGTTTCGCATGTTTTTGGCAGGAAACCGAGTGTTTAGTCGATTGCGGGCTTTGTTTTGGTGGCGCGGTGTGTCAACGTTCGATAGTTGACACAACAAGACGGGCGCTCGCCACGCGATGCGATGCAATGCAGGTGAGCCAGTTTTATAAATACGGGCGCTCGAGCGCGGCGGGGCTCGCAGTCGCGAGCGGCGCTATCTCCGCGACAACAAACACGCGCTCACCTTTTTGATCTGGAAGTGGTCGGGCCGCAGCGTCTCCTGGATCTCCTGCTCGGTGCCGCGCGGCGCCGCCTGCACGCTGCTGCGGAACCCGTCCAGCACGCCCTTGAACGTGAACTTCTTCATCGCGAGTGGTGCCTCGACTGGCGCGGATCCTTTGTCCGAAGGCCGCTCGCGCAGGCCGCGGCTACATCACAGCCGTGCCTCCGCCGCGGACCGCGAGCCGGTTTTGGCGGAAGGTCGCTCGCTCCCGCGCTTGTGCCGCCGCTACTGCGCAGGGCCGCCCGGGCCGCCGCCGACGCCGACACGCGCCCGCCACGTCAAAGACCACGACGATCGACGAAAACTAGGCGAGGCACCGCCTCCGGAATGTACGGCAATGCGGCGCCGATGACGGATCGATAGCTCGCTGGCACAGGCGCACTGCCTGACGCGCCGTCACACACACTGCCCGCCGCGCTCCGCTCGCGCCGGCCGGAGAGAGCGCGCGCGACAAATCGATGCGCCTGCCGCACGTGGAAAAGAGATAAGCGCATATTGCGCATAGAGGCCGTGTTGCGGAGGCGGACTAACAGCTGATACTGATAACTAGTTCCGGCCGTGGCCGCCGCGCGGCGCGCGCGACGCAAACACCACTGACAGACATCACTGTCAACTGTCAGCTGTCACCCGGGCGCAAAACTTGACCCCGTGCATAACCAACGTACTCCGCTGATTTTACGCTAAATTTGGTCAAAATGTCTTTTAAAATTGTAGTGAGAAGTTTTAGGACGCTCAGCTATGTGGGAAGCTACAAGAAATTGCGGGACCGGCCGTTCAGGTGAGTGATTCACGTGCGTGCATTCTTAGTAATGTTTGTAAACACTTGCGACTTTCTATTGCATCTCGACGAAATAGCCTGGTATTCTGCCAACAACTTGCGATGATTCACGTTTCCTGACATTCTACAAGGGGTATTTGCGAATTTCGTCAGTGTTTGAGCTATTTTTTGCCTGAAACGGTGGTATCAAAACCGGTTTGTCATGCCTGTCTGAAATGTGTGATGATAAGCACATATTATTAATCTGATAAACGAGTGACTTACCGTTTAACTTGTCAAGTTGGTACACTTATCTATTAAGACTTTCATTTATTTTGAACATTATAACTACATTCCATTCCAGGGTTTGGTTAATACTGAAAACTAATTAGGATCCGGGGAACACAGTACTTGCTATCTCGGTATTGAATTCCCTAACTGTAACAGAACCAGATACTTTGTACTGGGCAAGAAAAATGGGCACATTCCACCTGTTGGTGTGTCTCATTTTACCCCGTATGCCACTACAATAAAATTATTCTACTTGAAGAAAACTTGACATTGGGCAGTGAAATAATACATATAAAAAAGCATACAAGAATGGAGTGAAGTAACAACAGACATAGGAAACAATATTCAAAAAATTCAAATCATACACAGTATCAAAAATGGCCAGAAAGAAAGAATGAAAGGGTGTTTAATAGTAAAAATGTACAAGAATGTTTAATAATTCTCAATTCCTTGCCTGACTTTTTTAATTAAATCCCTGGGTATCTTTGGCTATCCATAACATCATTTGTCCTAAAGCCAAATGCCATAACACATTTTCCATAAACACTTACTTACCATATCATTAATTTGTCATAATGATTATTATCCTATTGTTCTTATTTTATAATACTCATAAGTCATTACATTACATTTCATAATGCTCAAAATATATAGTATAGTTTAACAATATAATAGGCTACCTCCAAAAACCTGCAAACAGAGAGCAAGTGAAGCAAACAAGCAAGATGGGTCAGAGCAGAAGAGACTCAAAATGGTTTGGTGTTCATTTTTTTTATGACCACCTGGCAAGTCTATTCTATTGAAATGTTTATGTTGTTGGACAAATTATGTGTCAAGAGTATTATAAAATGTAATATTTGGACGACCGGATAGCCTAGTTTTTAGAGAACCTGACTATGAAGCTTCAGGTCCCGGGTTTGATTCCTGGTTGGGGCAGATATTTGATTTTTAATATGTATTATTTATATAAGTATGATTATCCATTGTCTAGTACCCATAGTACAAGCTTTGCTTGGTTTGGGACTAGGTTAATTGGTGTCATTTGTCCCATGATTTATTTATTATTTACCATTGTTAATAATAATCATGATGAAAGTGTTATGGCACTTTATGAAAATAATGACAAACAATGTTATGGTAAACAATCATTATGACCAAACTTATTATGGATTACACAAATATTATAAAAGATATATACATCCAAATGTAGACCCCAAATATGTATTGCAATAAAAATTTCAAAAGTTATGACATGATATTTGAAATTGTGGCTAAAATAAATTTACATACATTGCTAATATTTTGTTTGTGTGCAATAAAGATAAATCACCAAACCCTTTAAACGGATAACATAACCAACATAAACCTTAACCACAATTTCTGGTTGATGTTACAATTTGACAAAAAAGAACCCCTTTCAAACTGACCCCCAATTTCCAGAGTATACTGTGCAGCAATCCTTGGTGCTGGCTACATAGCATACCAGCAGCACAAGCAGAACAAAGCCTATGCCAAAGAGATTCTCCAGCTGAAAAACTACATGGCAGAACCAATCACACCCATCAAGGACTTGGAGAAGAACGCTAAGGACATGAAGGCCCAGATGGAAATGATGATCATGAGGATACAGGCTGAGTTCTGTCACGCTCTAGAGAGGGAAGAGGATGATGTGAGTTTGTTGGAATTACAGGGATTTGCTTATATTTCGTACTAAATACAAACTGAAATATAGATGCACAGAAAAAACCCCAGAAAAAAGACCAATGCTGGGAATCGAACCCAGGTCCTCAGCATTCCGTGCCGCGTGCCATACCCCTACACCACCACTGGTCTAGAGATTAGACACGAATCTTTCCTATACATCATACATTTCAATCTGCTAAATCATCACCTTATGCAGTGACAAATCTAAAAGTGTCTAATCTCTAGACCAGTGGTGGTGTAGGGGTATGGCACGCGGCACGGAATGCTGAGGACCTGGGTTCGATTCCCAGCATTGGTCTTTTTTCTGGGGTTTTTTCTGTGCATCTATATTTCAGTTTGTATTTAGTACGAAATATATGATTTCACGGGATGACCGTAAAAGTAATAAAAAAATGAAGTTGAAAAAATAAGTACAAAAAAAAAGATACTTCATAGCTAACTTGTTTAGGGATTTGCTTATCAATGTTTTCACAAGAACTTTATTTTTTCATTGTCATCAAGATGCCCACTGTTGAACAAAGGTCTCCCCCTTAGAATACTTGCAACTTGCCACCTGCACCTGCATCCACTTGTCCGCTACTAAGGGTTCCTTTAATTACGCGAGGCGTTTTTTAATGATCCTCTGTTCGTTCATGTTCGCGAAGTGAGATATTTGATCGATCATTTATAATTAGTTAGCACCGCGGGACCGCAATGTAATGTTCTATTGGTACTTGGGACATTAAGGAGCTAGATATGTATACCGGAACCGCCTACGTGTGCGCGTGTATGTTTTCGTCATTCGTTATGTTGGTGAACGGTTAGGTGCTCGGCGTAGCTTTGATAATGAACTCGTAAAGACTGCGAAACGCGGTAGCATTGTGATGTTTGTGATAGTTGGGTCTGTGGGATAAACGTGGACGCGAGGAGAGCAGTTCTGCGTTCAATCGGAAGTTTGCTCTTTCGGGCTGGTATACTTAGCTCTTAAGCTCCAAACGCACGGACAGTGGAGGCGTAGCGGTGCGGTGGCGGTGACGGCTGTAATATTCTAACTTGTATGAACGAGTTCGCGGTACGGTACCGTCACAACCGTTCATACAAGTTAGAATATTACAACCGTCACCGCCACCGCACCGCCACGCCTCCGCTGTCTGTGCGTTTGGAGCTTTAAAGTCACTAAAGTCGTAAACTGAACGGCAGCGTGCGACGAGCGTCTCGGCCGCTCAATAAGCAGAGAAGACGCTCGCCGCTCCGCTGCCTGCACACTGCCTGCTGGCATTCAGTCCGTGGCCAGGTTGAAAACTAACATCCCTATTATGGCCACAGACTGGACGCCATCGGGCAGCGGAGTGGTGAGCGTGTTGTCTATTCATTGCGCAGCCGAGGCGCTCGCCGCATAGAGATTACCTCGTAACACACGCAATGAACAGAAAAAACGCTTGCCGCGCCGCTACCCGCCCCGCTGCCCGCTGGCGTTTAGCTAACTGCTAGGGTACGACTTCGCACGATCGGCGACTCGAAGAGCTAACTCCCTATTCATTCATTGCGCGGTCGAAATGCTCAATTCGCAACGGTTAGCTGGCATAACACCCAATCAGTCACCCAATGTATTAGAAAAATCCACGAGCTCCCGTTTGTGCGAAATAGTAGCTAGGAATGACAGTCGGTGTTACCTAAAAACTTAGACAAATGTTGAACATGTATATAATACGTGTCAGTTCAAAGAAAACAATAAAGCCCAGTTTGGACCTTCAAGAAAAATCGTGCAAGTCGCTTTACATTGCGGGTCCGTAAAGGGAACAAGTTTAAAGTGGTCTATCTAGCGCCGCAATATAATGCAGCTGGCACCAATTTCTTGGTGAGCTTTAGACGTGTTTAAGTTTTTGTGGTAGGACCGTGTGTGTTTAAGTTCCCGTTATAAAATGTATTGTTAAGGCTTTATCAAATCATGGTGTGTCTGTCTATTGGTCGTAGGCTTGGAACGATGAAAAAGAGGAAGAAGACTATGATTTTGACAAGCAAATGTTCATCATATCCCCGGTATGAATCAAACACATTTATTTATTTGGGTAATAGTACATTACTGCAGCGGCCGCGAAATAGGGGATTGCCGGCCGAGTAGTTATAGATGGCCGAGTGTTAACGAGGCCATCTAGAGATACGAGGCCGGCAATCCCTGTTCGTGGCCAAGGCTTGTATAGAGTTTTTCTCAAACATGCATCATCATCATCACCACCATCATCACCGCCATCATCATCACCATCACCATCACCATCACCATCACCATCACCATCACCATCACCATCACCAACAACATCATCAACATCCATCAACATCCATCAACATCCATCAACATCCGTCAACATCCATGAACAAGAACATCCATCAACATCCATCCATCCATCCATCCATCCATCCATCCATCCATCAACATCCATCAACAACCATCAACATCCATCAACATCCATCAACATCCAACAACATCCATCAACATACATCAACATCCATCAACCAACATCCATCAACATCCATCAACATCCATCAACAACCATCAACCAACATTCATCAACATCCATCAACATCCATCAACATCCATCAACATCCATCAACATCCATCAACATCCATTAACCAACATCCATCAACCAACATCCATCAACATCCATCAACCAACATCCATCAACATCCATCAACATCCATCAACCAACATCCATCAACATCCATCAACCAACATCCATCAACATCCATCAACATCCATCAACATCCATCAACATCCATCAACATCCATCAACATCCATCCATCCATCCATCCATCAACATCCATCCATCCCTCCGTCCGTCCGTCCGTCCGTCCGTCCGTCCGTCCATCCGTTCGTCCATCCATCCATCCACGTCGACCACGTCGACCTATTAAACGTCATGGTGCTGTGTCACATAAAACAATAGACGATCACTTTGCTGGCCTTGGCCAGCAATGTTGTATGAAATTCCATTATTGACCTCTCGTCTAGCCGCACCTGCAACGTGACAGTTCGTGGCGTATTTTAAGGAACATAACGTCAATATTTCATAGCATGTTTGAGAAAATTAACTTTTTCGTGTTGTTTACTGCATCTTCATACTGTTTCATAGAAAAATGCATATCTACATTTGTGTAACCCTAGCAACGGGTGGCAAGAAAAAGTTGATACCCCCATTTATTATTTCCATTCGACCTTTTCAGAAATGATGATGATGACTGATGACCCGATAATTCCCTGAAATGTAGGTGAACCAAAAAGTTGGCAACACCACTGATGTCATAAAAAAATTACTGTATGGTCAAAATTTGTAATAGGTACGGCATACAAGTGGAGTTCAAAAACTTGGACATCATAACGAGTTAAAATGTGTATGAAAATTTTCCACTATCCAGACCTTTTTCAGTCAGTCGTTTTGTATGACTAACTACGATTTAACGTGGTCCAACTTTTTGGTCTCCTCCCATAACTCACAGCACTCTATACCTTCGTATAGTACAAGTAACGCCATCAGAGTTGAGTTCACGCACACAACAACACGTCATATATTGACAGCGGGATTTTGACATTTATTTGTACCGATAGCAAGTTCAACAGACTCGCCATACATATAATTACAAGATTGATTAAAAATTTCTTCAACCTATTTCGTTAAGAATATTTAGGAAAATACATCTACTTCAAGCAAAACAGAAATTAAAATATTTTCATCTACTTTATTTAATCAGATAAGCATATTTTTCCCTATTTATAAAAACTGATTTTTTTGTTGCGGATATTTCTTATCGGTTTCAAATTGTTTTATTTCAAAAATAGGTTATATGAAAAAAGAAAAATTATAATGCATAGTATTGCGTCAGTATTTCATCATAAGATCATATAACTCACATTTTCATTCACTCTCTCGTTTCATACATTCAGTACCTTTTTTGCAATCAGTACTTTATGTAGCTGTGTGTGTAATCATTCGCCTCAACTCTGGTGGCGTTACCTATACTCAAAGTTTAATCTCTAACTCTCACGAGTTAGAGTAGGTACGAAAAGTAACGCCATCTAGTCATGCGATTTCTGAAACATTAAATCGTTAAAACGAAATAAAGACATCCTTTTTTTGAGGCTACGGCGCCACGCTGTGTTAGTTTTGTGAGATAGACACTAGGTGGCGCTGATTGAAGAGAACCAAGGTTTTAATTCCAAGTTTTAACCACGCGCTGGTAGCGTAACAATTCTCACTCAAAAGTGCCTAGATGTCGCTACATGAAAGGTTTTACACATTCAGTGCAGCAACGCATATATTATATATGCATTTTTTTAACTTTCGTTCAGTGCTGCAGTCATAATTTTGCAGGCAATGGAACGCACATGTGCGTTTGCGGTACCAGACCAGGAAAGACAATATTTGAATTAAAATTCTATGATTTGATTTTCTTAACATTAATTATAGTACCTGGGCGACCGAGCTCTGCTCGGGCAGAAACTCGGTACCAAGCGTTTTCCCAGAGATAAGACCAAGCTAGATCAATTTTTCATCCCCGAAAACCCCCACATACCAAATTTCATCGAAATCGTTGGAGCCGTTTCCGAGATTTGATCCTGATTTGCGTGGGAGGGGGTTCGGGGGCTTCAAGGGGGGATGAAAATTTCATTGATTTTGCCGTAGGATGCACAGTTTTCAAGATATTTGACAAAAACACCGGAGGGGGTGGGGGGGTGAGCCACGTTAAACTATCGTCCGTAAACCGACTTTACAGACAACCGGTTTTTCTTGTTCTTTGCTCCCAATAGGGAACGTGCACATAGACGGTGCTGCCAACTGGTGTCATAAGGGTGCCATCAATTTGAATGCTTTACCTTGATAAGTTTGTTTTACTGTCCGCATAGTGTCTCTTTTGTCGCATTAGTGCTGCCGCCTATAGTTACTGCATGTTCCCTATAATACTTATTCTCACAAAAAAGTAACTTTTTGTCACAAAAGAAGAAACTTCGTTTTCTCATGAAAAATAAACTTGAAAAAAAAACTAAAATCCTTAAAAAAACGTGGAATCGAACCGAGGTCGGCTGGATCCGCGACCACCCGATTTCTACTGTGCTATTATGATCTGCTCGAAGCCGGCGAAATTTAGCTATGTATTCTAATGCAAACAAAAATAGCCGGAAAACACGAGTAAAAGCGGTTTTCTGAAAATGAAACATAGCTAGATCAGTTTTTCATCCCTGAAAACCCCCACTTACCAAATTTCATCGAAATCGTTGGAGCCGTTTCCGAGATCCTGATTATATATATATATATATATATATATATATATATATATATATATATAATCAGGATATCTTGTATATATATATATATATATATATATATATATATACAAGAATTGCTCGTTTAAAGGTATTAGATTTGAAACAAAAATCAAGGAACTAAAATTCTTCAATATAAATACTCTGCGTATTGATTATTCTATGAAATGATAATATGAGAAACATTTTCTACACAATGAAAATCTATGAAAAATTTGTCTATAATATAGCGTACACCCCTCACTCATACGCCATGACATCTGTATGTCAACCGCGAAGTTGAACCCTACAGAAATGCATATTTATTTTTTATTTTTTTAATTTATTTAGGAAACAAACAGTCACATTTCAACATAAATCAACTTAAGTAACAACAAAAAGACCTTAAGTTCCATAGAAAATAAACGAAATACATAGATAATTAACAAATCGAAACAGGGTAGGTGTTAGGCACCATCTTAAACATCTTATCTGTCACCATACAGGGACTTGAAATCATCGATAAGTAAATAATACATGCATGATACGGTAGGGAATTTCAACTGGTGTACAAAAACAATATAAAATATTGTCGCTACGGTAGTTAGGTACATTAAAGTTTACGTGCAAATAAAGTATAGTTGCTTGCATATAGGTAGATATCGCTTTGCACACCGTGACTGATATATCAGTCGTTGGCGTAGAACCTTGCGGTGCTTATATGTGTCGTTGGCATCGAAAAGGTTAAACATCTAGCCTTCTTGCTGCGGGTCAGACTCAATATTTCAATGTACAAGAGTATTTCTAGGAAGCAAAGTTCAAAGTGGACCGCTGGGAGCGCGAGGAAGGCGGCGGAGGGATCACCTGTGTCCTGCAGGATGGCCGCGTGTTCGAGAAGGCTGGTGTCAACATATCGGTGGTGTCAGGGGTGCTGCCGCCGCAAGCCGTGCAGCAAATGCGGACCAGGTGACGGCTCAGGGCCCGATCATTTATTTATTTAAATAATTACACAGCAGGACACACAGCGGTGCCAGATCTACGGAAAAATCCGTAGCGGATTTTAGGCCTTGTGCCCATACCTACGGAAATGCTTGGCTAACCTACGGAATTTCGGACTAGCCTCCTTTTTCTTAAATTCACCAACTAGTTTCGCTGATAACTAGCAAAAATGAACTAAACGGAACGAAATGAACAAGAAACCGAAGCGTATGAATAGGAAAGTTTGGTGTCAGAATTCTACTTTGTACATTCTATATTGTACAGTCAACCAATTTGATTCCTAGGCCACTATAGAACCATGTCACAATGAATTAATTTGTTTATCTTCTAAGACAGTGCAACATCAGTGTTTTCTTCAGGGGTAAGAAGCTGGAGAGTTCTGAGCTTCCATTCTTCGCTGCCGGAGTGAGCGCGGTCATTCACCCGCGCAACCCTATGGTGCCGACGATACATTTCAACTACCGCTATTTCGAAGTCAAGGACAAAAACGGTGGGTATACAATCAATACAATAACTCTTTATTGTACACCGCAAAGAAAACAATACAGAAAAAACAAGTACATGGAAAAAATATACAGGACGTCCCAGGAAGTAGTGTCAAGCGAATGTCCGGCTCACACTTGGGCGGTTTTTTTTTACTGTAACAGTTTGATCAGAGTTATGTTTTTTTTGTAACAGGTCACACGACCCTGTTATTGAACTCCACATTAAAAAAAGTCAACCAATAATCTCAAATATCGCGGTCAGTGTGAGCAAATAGGTCTCTCAGTCTTATTAATCGATAGTTTATTATTAGTCGCCAAATTTACTAGACGCATTTTTCCGCGATTTGTACAATTCTCGGTAGAATGCGCTCTAAATGTGACAACACATAACTACATATATCATAGACCCTATAACCTAGACGTAATAACACATAATGTCATAACTAAACGTTGCAGTTACATAATGTCGATCATTAATGTCACATCTAGAGCGGCGATATATTTACCATGTTGAGTTTCTTGCCGGATTTTTCTCAACAGGGTTTTTCCGAGCCGGTAGTATGTCTTCGACATTCATAAGTGCTTATTATAGCCTATGTTTTTGTCTGCGCAGGAGTGCAGTGGTGGTTCGGAGGGGGCACTGACCTCACGCCGTACTATTTGAACGAAGAGGACGCCAAGCATTTCCATCGCACTCTGAAGGAGGCTTGCGATGAACACGACCCTTCATACTACGCCAAGTTAGCTAGCTCACCTTTTTTAGGGTTCCGTATTTCTGAAAGAAAAACGGAACCCATATAGGATTACTTTGTAGCTTGTCTGTCCGTCTGTCTGTCAAGATCCGTTTAGATTAATAAGTCAAACTTTAATGAACTAAAACAATTACTTTGCTCACCCGCGACCTTACAATAGTTACGTTTATGCAAGAAATGTGCGTTTTAACAGTTGGTAGCATAGCATACGGTTGTGGTAACTCTGAAGATGAGCTCTGGTTGAGTTAGAAACGCGTCAGTGTAGCAGTGTAGCTTGGTGGTGGTGATGGTTGGGTTTATGTGATTTGTGTGTGTTCGTACAGTGTGGAGGTGGAGGAACTGCATGAACGCACATTTCTTGCATAAACGTAACTATTGTAAGGTCGCGGGTGAGCAAAGTAATTGTTTTAGTTCATTAATATGGACCTCCGCAAAGTAACGCCTGATTCAATAAATTAAGTCAAACTTTTTAATGAATAAAAATGAGTAAAAATGATCGAAATTATTTATAACCTGTGCTTAAACAAAAAACCGGTTGTCTGTAAAGTCGGTTTACGGACGATTGTTTAACGTGATAAAGTCATAACTATTTATAACCTGTGCTTAAACAAAAAACAGGTTGTCTGTAAAGTCGGTTTACGGACGATTGTTTAACGTGACAAAGTCATAACAAAACATTCCAACCCCTCTCCCCGCACCCCGCATTGTACATCCTGGCGTTCGCTGCTCTCTTGCAACTGGCCTTCGCCGCTCTCTTGCAACTGGCCTTCGCCGCTCTCTTGCAACTAACTGGCCTTCGCCGCTCTCTTGCAACTGTACCTCTACCATGAGTTTACACTAGTTTACAGTGACCGTACTCGCTAGCGACGGCGTAAATGATTTGTATGGAGAATTGTACTTCCGTAAGTGACCGCTAGAGGCGCTGTACAATTCTCCATACAAATAATTTACGCCGTCGCTAGCGAGTACGGTCACGTAAACTAGTGTGAACTCATGGTAGAGGTACAGGCCTGCTTCGCTGCTCTGTAGAATGTAACGTTACGTAACGTTACACGTACGTTACTATGAGCCATGTTTTTTCGTGTATGCAGCCGGCGTTCATCGATTTATTAGACGTTGTCACGTCAAAAACACTGTTGCCTTATCTTATCTGTTATGTGATCCAACTAAGTTAATAAATTACCTATGATTTTAATTCTGTACAGATTCAAGAAATGGTGCGACGACTATTTCTCGATCCCGCACCGCGGCGAGCGGCGCGGCGTCGGCGGCATATTCTTCGACGACGTGGACTACCCCAACCAGGAGAAGGCGTTTAACTTTGTCACGTCGTGCGCCGAAGCCGTCATACCCAGCTACATACCGCTAGGTAAGTCTGTGTCAGTATGCTCGTGTTGTGAACGCATTCACTGAAGAAGGTCTTTCGAAAGGTCGAAACTTGTCGGGCCGTTCTCGAACGTTCGTGAGTGATCGTGAGTTAAGCTATTTATTACAAACTTGTGTTTAACAAGCAATAAATGTTTGTATGTTGGTTGAGGTTAGGTTTTAGCAATAGAAATTCAGCAACTCCCAGTTGTCGAGTTGGCTTCTTTGATAAACATACGTTGGTAGAACTGTAATGTAAGTACAACCAAGAAGTTGATAAAGAAAAAAAATAGAATAAAAATAGATAAAATATATTTAGACTTTTACGATTCTCGCTACTTGATATCGCGACCACAGCTGCTGCATTGTGGCTGAAACGTAACGCAAGGTATAGATAGTCAAGATTCCCGGAGAAGTCCCGGATGATATTGATATAAAGCTCTCAATTAACAATTTAAGCATTTCATTTTTCTGTACAGTGAAGAAACATAAGGACGCAGCGTACGGCTACTACGAGCGGCAATGGCAGCTGCTCCGGCGAGGGCGCTACGTAGAGTTCAATCTCATCTACGATCGCGGGACCAAGTTCGGTCTCTACACGCCGAACGCGCGCTACGAGTCCATACTCATGTCGCTGCCACTCAACGCGGTGAGTATGAGTTCAATCTCATCTACGATCGCGGGACCAAGTTCGGTCTCTACACGCCGAACGCGCGCTACGAGTCCATACTCATGTCGCTGCCACTCAACGCGGTGAGTATGAGTTCAATCTCATCTACGATCGCGGGACCAAGTTCGGTCTCTACACGCCGAACGCGCGCTACGAGTCCATACTCATGTCGCTGCCACTCAACGCGGTGAGTATGAGTTCAATCTCATCTACGATCGCGGGACCAAGTTCGGTCTCTACACGCCGAACGCGCGCTACGAGTCCATACTCATGTCGCTGCCACTCAACGCGGTGAGTATGAGTTCAATCTCATCTACGATCGCGGGACCAAGTTCGGTCTCTACACGCCGAACGCGCGCTACGAGTCCATACTCATGTCGCTGCCACTCAACGCGGTGAGTATGAGTTCAATCTCATCTACGATCGCGGGACCAAGTTCGGTCTCTACACGCCGAACGCGCGCTACGAGTCCATACTCATGTCGCTGCCACTCAACGCGGTGAGTATGAGTTCAATCTCATCTACGATCGCGGGACCAAGTTCGGTCTCTACACGCCGAACGCGCGCTACGAGTCCATACTCATGTCGCTGCCACTCAACGCGGTGAGTATGAGTTCAATCTCATCTACGATCGCGGGACCAAGTTCGGTCTCTACACGCCGAACGCGCGCTACGAGTCCATACTCATGTCGCTGCCACTCAACGCGGTGAGTATGAGTTCAATCTCATCTACGATCGCGGGACCAAGTTCGGTCTCTACACACCGAACGCGCGCTACGAGTCCATACTCATGTCGCTGCCACTCAACGCGGTGAGTATGAGTTCAATCTCATCTACGATCGCGGGACCAAGTTCAGTCTCTACACACCGAACGCGCGCTACGAGTCCATACTCATGTCGCTGCCACTCAACGCCGTGCTACGAGTACGTACTCATGTCGCTGCCGCTTAACGCGGTGAGTATGAGTCGAACGTGTAAATGTATTAGTAGTTTCTTAAGTATTGTATTAGTAGTTTAGACGACCAGATGGCCTAGTGGTTAGAGAACCTGACTATGAAGCTTGAGGTCCCGGGTTCGATTCCCGTGTCGGGGCAGATATTTTGTATGAAAAATACGAATGTTTGTTCTCGGGTCTTGGGTGTTTAATATGTATTTAAGTATGTATCTATCTATATAAGTATGTTTATCCGTTGCCTAGTACCCATAACACAAGCTTTCCTAGCTTACTTTGGGACTAGGTCAATTGGTGTGAATTGTCCCGTGATATTTTTTTTTTTTTTTTTTTTTTATTTTTAAGTTCCCACTAGTATTAAAATTTGAAAACCGATTTTCTGTAAAAAAAACTAAATATCGATGTTTATTTCACAGAAATGGGAGTACATGCACACCCCAAAACCGGATTCACCTGAGGACAAACTCATGAAGGTTCTAAAAGAACCCAAGGACTGGGTCCCTTTGTTTGCTGAGGCGAAATGTTGAACGCCTTTCAATTAATAGGATATGTGTGACTGGGATAAAAAGGTTTTGTTTTGTAATTATAGTTGGTAATTTATAAGTGATCTACATTTTATCAAAAGAAATAAATTATATATTTTTTATCGTGTATTCTTTTGAACACGCCAATCCAGGTTTTTGTTTATTCTCACAATGCGTACGTATTCACGGAAGAAAGCCATAAAAGCATTGTTTTTTCCGTACCTGTTTGTTTGTTTCCCACCTCATGTGTAAAATGTTGCTTTTGTCAATAATGATCAAAAATTTCTTAGGGCAACATTAACTTAAGTGATGTGACACATACTAAACTTTAATTCGATTGTAACACTAAATCGATAAAGTTGCAATCGGAAAGCTATATCCACTCACATACATATACCCTCCTGAGGTCCGAACTCCTATTATTAGGACTTATTCTAATGTGACATTGAACTCAACTCATTAGTGAAAAAGTTTAAATTTCATTGAACAAAATTTGACGTGGGCGGCAGGAGGATACAACATTTTGAGAAAAATACATTATTATCAACATTACTATCAACTAAATAAATAAATAAAATAAAAATTAAACTCTTACATAAGGTTTTAAAAACTACGATTAACCCAGAATAACTGGAACACTAACAAACAGGTTGGCGAATAGTACCACTGAGCTTTTATTAAATATAGTTAATAATTCGGCAGTAGTTTTTGATGTGACTTTTTACTTAAAAAATAATTACAACAAAAGAAATACTCTTGATATTTTCTATTCCACTTGAAAACTGCTAGACTGCAAAATAGACCTTGGTTAGTGTTTAGCTTTTTTTGCTATGGATCTATTAAGTAAGAGAGTACATGTACTCGTAAAGTAATACACCCAAGTATTATCATCAACATTACAAGATTACTGTCGGTGTATTTCCCTCCAGTTCATCCTTATTAGTGCGAGCTTTTTCACCTTCTTATACGTTACATAGCGTCTATTTTCTTCTTTATTTGATCTTAGTGCTCAATCCTTGGTCATCACCTCTTTCCTTTTTTGCATTTGCCTGTCGTGTTATATCAAATAGCACTCCATTCTATGTCTCCTAAGCTTCATTTTGTTAAATATATTTATCTTTTCTCCAATTCTTTCCAAAATCTTCTCATCAATTACATTTAAGTAAGTCTGGCACGAGGGCCTTCTTGGCAAACTCTCTTCGTATGGGATCCCTGCTGACCTTTGCTCTTGGATCTCTGATTTCCTGAGGCATCGATCTATACGAGTCGTCATTGACGGGTGCTCGTCGGATCTCATGACCATCAATGCTGGGGTGCCTCAGGGATCGGTTCTCTCTGCTACTCTTTTTCTGCTGCACATCAACGATTTGCTCATACCCGGTATCTATGGGTACGCGGATGACAGCACAGTCACAGAGAGGTACCTATCTTACAGCCGAGCCAGTGGTGACGAGATCGGGTCACTCAGGGAGGCTATGGTACAACGGACGAATAAGGCCTTGGAGGCCGTGTCCGACTGGGGATCGGCCAACTTGGTCCAGTTTAATGCTGCCAAGACACAGGCGTGTCTGTTCACCGCAAAGCGGAGTCCATTCACCTTGGCTCCTACTTTCCGGAATGTATCCTTACCACCCAAAGACCACCTTGAGCTTCTTGGACTGAGCGTGCCATCTAATCTCAACTTCGGCGCGGCCATTGAGTCCAGGGCGAAAACTGCTGCTAAGAAACTTGGTATCTTATATAAGGTGGGACAGTATTTCACGCCGGAGCAACTTTTTACTTTATACAAAGCACAGGTCAGATCATGTATGGAATACTGCTGCCACCTTTGGGACGGTTCTGCCAAGTATCAGTTGGCGGCGTTGGATTCGGTGGAGCATCGAGCCCGAAGACTCGTTGGTGATAGTCCGTCAATCGGTGGTAGGCTGCAGAGCCTCGAGCACCGTCGTCGAGTTGCTTGTTTGTCTGTTTTTTATCGCATACATTTTGGAGAGTGTGCGCAGGAATTACATGATTTAATTCCTCCATCTCCATTTCACCATCGGACATCCAGGCGGGGGGAGCGTCTTCATCCTTATGTGGTTAGTATTCCAGTGGCCCGTACGAAGCGCTTCGCGTCATCCTTCCTAATGCGAACTGCTAAAGAATGGAATTCGCTCCCGTCGTCTGTATTTCCTGATAAATACAACCTAGGTCTCTTCAAGGCTAGAGTGAATAGGCTGTTACTGAACCAGTGAGGTACACCTTTGGCCTCATCTACACTTTTCATCAGGTGAGATAGTGGTCAATCACGGGTCAGTTTTATGTAAAAAAAAAAAAAAAATTCCAGCCAACCGTCCTACTCAGCCTAGGCATTCAAAAAACCAGAACAATGCTGACCATAGCTTTAATAGAGAGATAGGAGAAAAGTGGCCTGACTACCTTTTATTATTTACGGATGCATCAAAATTACAAGAAGACGGCCCTGTGGGTGCCGCTGTATGGATCCTAAAGTATAAAATAATCCTTAATTTTAGACTCCCTCCTTTTAATTCCGTCTTTTCTGGTGAAGCAGTCGCCCTGTTTGAAGCCATCCTTTTTGTCCATTCGCATAAAATCCCAAAATCCCTCATACTCTCCGACTCCTTAAGTTGCTTACAGGACATTGTAAAGCGTCCATTTCATGCTAAGGAAAATTTCTGCATCACCCTCCAGATAAAAGAACTCCTCCACAAAAGTCACCTCCAAAACCAAGAGATAGTTCTGGCTTGGATTCCCAGTCACAGCGGGATAAAAGGTAACGAAACCGCAGATATGTGTGCTAAGGAGGCCATTGAATTAGGTTGTGACAAGTACAAGCATTGTTTCCCCTGTGATGTGAGAGCCCTCGCATTACCGCAAATTCGTGATAGTTGGAACTCTTGCTGGCAAGCTGCTCGAGTTTGTGTTGGCAAACATTATGAGAGCCTACAGCCAGATCTGCCCACTAAGCCATGGTTCTTAATTTCCAGATCGATTCCCAAAAATATCACGTCCACCACATTATACGCTTACGATTAAGTAGGACACGTATGCTCTCCAGTATTTCTTGCCAAAATATGGGTCCGAGATCATTCCATATGCGAATGTGGCTTGGACGAAGGCACCTTGGAACACATGTTTTTTAATTGTCCCAAAATTATTACTCCCTTATACGACCCTCCTCCCTTCCAAATTTCCTCGTCCTGTTAACTTAAACTTCCTTCTTACACTAACTCATACCCGCCTTATAGATATATTATGTAAGTTCATAAAAATTAACAAATTGTATTTGTAGGTAGATTAACTAACTTTATATTTGTAGGTAGATTAACAAAATTTATGTTTGTGTTGTCTATTTTAGGTTCTCATCCGATTACTGCACACCAAAGTCACCGAACAACGGCCAACCGATAGTGTCTTTCTCAACCTCGACATTGGCAGAATCATCGATAGTATCGATGGAGCTATATTTTTAAAAATTGAATTGAAAGTTTGTAAGACTAAAGTTAAACACTAAACTCAACGTTAAATAAAAGCATAAAAAATAAATGATCTGGTTCAAACATAATTATACCATTCGTGAATCGATACTGCAACTTCTTGAACAGCTTATCGATGATTTTCGATTCAATCGGCACGCGGCCATGCCTACCTACGTAGCGTAGCTGTCATTTGTCAGAATAGGATTCGATGGCCGCAATGTTGTGAATTTTACATTTCGCGTTGTGTTTACTTGGCAAATTTTATTGCTTTCCGCCAATACAACACGTCACCGTGTCCTTACGCACGACGAGACTCACCAACTATACGTAACAAGTTATTCTTATTAGAAATGCGATGGAAATGTGTCGCGGGTAACGGGTACAGGACTTATAATCGTATGCTGGTAACGTAACAAACACTACGTCTGTTTCCTCTGTGATGTTATTGCTAAACGGGTGCGGGTAAGGATGCCGTTCAAACTGCTGAAGAAGACGCGGCAGTACAACGTAGCGTCGAAGAGTTTGTTCGTGATCAGTGTCGAGTTGTTGGACGGGGGTGTAGCTGATTGTACGCTATCCGTAGACAGTACTGGCCAGGAATGCCTGGACAACGTGTGCCAGCGGCAAGCTATCAATCAACCGGAGCTATTCGGGCTGCGATACGTGAACAGGCAGCAGCAACCACGATGGGTACAGCTCGAACGTCCCCTAAAACGCCAATTGGACAAATACGCTTCTTCCCACCAGCTCTATCTACGTGTAATGTACTACATAATCTCCGGTACGAGCTTGATAACAGATGAAGTGACCCGGTACCATTATTTTTTACAATTAAAAAACGATTTGGTGGAAGGTAGGATTATTTGTGACTGCCAACAAGCCGTAGTGTTAGCGTCTTATAGTCGGCAAGCGGAGTACGGGAATCATGATAGGGAAAGGCACACTGTGGAATATTTGAAGAATCTGTTGACGTTTCCGAAGCAGATGCTGGACAATGGTCAGTTGATTGATGCCAGTATGTTAGCTGAGACGGGGAAGCTGGAGTGGCTGACCGCAGCTGTTATACAACACTACATGTCCCTGCATAACATGTCTCAGGTAAGATAATTTTTTACTTGTAACAAAATAAACATGACAAAATTATATCTAAGATGAAAGTATATTTTTTTTATATTTTAATGATGCTTAAAACTAGAAGTTTGCAATATCTCAATATCAGTTATATTTTAGTTGAAGGCTGCACCAAATTGTCATAAAGAATCAGAACATCATTTGGAGCTAATGAAGTTATTAATAAGCAAAGGAGTGTTCTAGCTAGATCCATAAATTTTTCTGTCTCACTAATTACAACCAACAAATTAATTAAAAGCTAGTAAAAACACTTTAAATAGAACACTCCTCCAGAGATCAAGTGTCAAAATAGGAACGAAAATGCGCCATTTCAAACCATAACACACTCACCTCCTTCCTGTAATAAAAAGTACCTACTCGTAAAAATGTCTTCCATAATCTGTGTGAAACTGGGGTGCATGTAGTATGATGTATGAAAAGATTAAGAGTGTTGTGGAAGGAAAAGTTGTATGTCAGGATTGTAGCAGATGGAAATAGTCTCTGTCTCCCCCTTTGTTGGGAAGGAGGCGTGATTGTATGTATGTAAATGTATAGCGTTTAGGTTTACTTTTACCATTTCGTTCAGATTCCTACTTTGTCCACAGTCCCACTTCGTTAACATTCCGATTCCATCCAAATTCCCATATCCATATTCCCATTCCATGTTGTAGTGGTAGAGCCATGTGGTAGCTAGCCGCTGCATCACAAATGGGCCGGCTCGTCCGGGGCAGTACCACCCTCTCACAGAACACCGGCGTGAAGCAGCAGTACTCCTGCTGCATTTTGTACGGTCAGTGAGAGCGCCGGGGGCCCAATACCTCTCCCCCTCCCCTATTCCCTCTCCTTTTCCTAGGGCCGACAACGCACTGGCATTGTGTAAAGCGCTGCGGGTGTCTATGGACAGTGGTGATCATTTAACATCAGGTGACCCACTAGTTCGTTTGTCTGGCCTCTTTAACATAAAAAAAAATATTCTCATTTCATCCTTTTCCCACTTCATCCACATTCCCATAACGCCTAGTATAGGTATTTTAGTATTTACTCCAAAATATATTATGTGTAATTTACTACACTATCTTAACCTTATCTATTAATATATTGTTATTAATATCATGGCCAAATTATCAAGAGCTCTATTTTAGTGTGGTACTATTGCAAGATGCGGCTCAAGGTAGATTGGCTGTTCTGTTCACACAGATAGCTTTGTTTACAAGCTTGGAGCGATGAAGATTCACAGAGCCATTGCAATGTCAAGACTTGTTAATTTATTGGTATAGATTATGTAGGAAATGGTATGGAAAATTGCATGCTTGGCACTTTGAGAGTGCACGGAATGTATGAAGTCTTTGCTACATTTTAAAATTGGTTATAAGAGCAAACTAGAAAGCTTCCATCCAACAGTTGTAACAGAACTAAAGTGGATATGGGGAAAGCATGGTGGGTGGGACTAGTACTATATTAAAAAAAAATTTTTCGTTTTTTTATGAGATGACTGGCTTTTTAGCTTTATAGGCTTTTTAGCGATAAGACCGCCTTGTCTACCTGAATTTTTATTTTTGTAATGTCACTGTACTGTTTTTGGTGATCAATAAAGAATATTTGTATTGTATTGTATTGTATTGATTTCTTGTCTGTAGAAGAAAATACAAGTAGCTAATGACTTTTTAAAACATTATTCATAAAACCTACCTTTAGTATGTATGCTGTTGCCCGCAATTCAGTCTGCAAATAAATTGTCTATTGCTACCCCACGGAAACTAACAAATTTTCTGGGATAAAAAGTGTTCTATATGTTAATCCAGGTTATCATCATCAGAATCTGTCAAACCGTTTCAGTGTGAGAGAGTAACAAACATGCAAACTTTCACATTTAAAATAAAATTTATAAATAATCAAATTAGTTTATAAGAGCAGTGATGCTGAAACAAAGAGAAGCTAACAAAAGTGTGTCAAACCACTTTTCACTAACCTCTTTAAATTTAGAATTATTAGAATATAGATAATAATTCTGTTTATTTACAATTCTATTAGATAGCAGCTGACTGGCATATTTCTATGTAAAATCGCGATAAGCTCTCCTGTCCGTCTGTAGGCGTGTTATCTACGAGTATATGGGTTTGGCAATTAGTCACTGCATTACTGCGATAGATTTATTAAGAATTTAAGATTAGTTACCTATGTCACTCAAGTATCATAATCATAATAAAAAACAAGTTTTTGTGAAAATTTTAATTCATAAATATACCTGGTTTTTGATGGTAGGGTCAAGTGCAAAAATAAGTATCTATTCGAACCACTCAAAAATATGTTACTACGGCCTAATAAGGCCAATAGCGCAATAGCGTCGGAATAAGAAAGAAGAAGAAAGACAGAAAAACATTTATTTATAGCAACAATTGTACGATCCATAGGTCACTGGTTCATATCCGGTTCGAAGGACCATATGTTCTGCGCAGGTCTTGGTTGGTATTGAAGGAAACGCTGAACATAAACTTAAATAGACTGTATTTCCACTTCCAAATTTTATATGTTTTTGCGTGGGCGGTCGCCATAAAACTGACCGTTCTTACATTATGTATCTACCTACAAACTAGCACATAGATTATTACAATGTATGTACAGTCGACTACAAAAAGATCGATACCGCCAAAGTTACAAAGATATGTATACACACCTTTATTGACTTAACATTAAGGTCGTGTATACATATTTTTGTAACTTTGGCCGTATCGATTTTTTTGTAGTCGACTGTAGGGTATCGTACAACAATAACACGTACACAGGCTAAAACTAAAAATACAAACATAGACATAGGTAGACATGTTGATGTCGCTACAAAGGGTCCCGACTCAGCATGTCGCTGGTTAAAAAACCAGCACTGGTCTTCCGCCGGGCCACAGTAAGAGTCTGTTGTACTTATTTTTGAAACTTTGAATAAGTTCATATTTTTACACTTGACCATACTTGATGATTGTTAAATCTGATGGCTTGCATCAATCTCCTTTGGCATGCTAAGTCTGAGGGCAGCTCAATAAGAGCTCCCTTTCCTGAATCTCATGGGGGCCCAAAACTTAGATTTTGCTGAAGGAAAACATCGCTAGGAAACTTGTAAACACCTGCGAAGCAATTCAATGGTGCATGTGAAGTTTTCAATCCATTGTATCCGCGTGGGAACTACGGTCCATGCACTCTCATCCTGAGAGGAGGCCTTTACCTGGGCACTGCTGGCAGTGGAAGGTGTATTGGCGGCATTGATGATTAACAAACATTTAGCCTGTCCATAGACGGACTGATTAGAGCAGTCAGTGCCAACAGCTTCGAGCGGTCGACCGCTATTGGGTGACCAGCAGTTTCAATATAAAATTCAGAGCATTCAGGTTGAATTCGACTCCAACCGCAACACGACTGCTCTCGTGCCGTTGGTCTCGCCTGATCTAAGCAGTCCGTCAATTGGAGACCCTTGCACTGGCTTGATAGTCAGGGGCGGATCTGCATAAATGCTATTTGAGCTGCAGCCCAGGGCCCAGAGGCTATAAAGGGCCCCCAACCCCTCCCGGAGAGCTAGTGGGTGGGGCAGCAAAGCGTTTCAACCGCCGTATTCCTTGTGTTACCTAAATCTAAGGATAATGTCCACGAACTAAAGCCGATTGCAATTCTACGACCACACACCACACCACGCGTGGTCTTGGTCACTAGGATTTCTAGTTGACGGACGGACTAATAGTCACATTTGGTAACGCACGGTATACGGCGGTTGAAGCGCTTCACGGCCCCACCCTAGTATAATATCGAAGGCAGCTTTTGACATAGTCGCAATTATAATTAGGTAGGTCCCACCCATCCCAAGTAGTATTAGCCCAGGCCCCTACAAACTCGCAGTCCGTCCCTGTTGACAGTGACTCTGGTTTCCGTAATGTTTTACATAAATTTTTGGTTCTCCCAGGCTCAGGCAGAAGAAGGCTTCATCACGACATGCCAGCAGCTGAGGGGCTACGGCCAGGAGTTGTTCACGGCGCGCGACGCCAGCACCAGCGGGGAGGTCACCATCGCTGTGTCCCTCACTGGGATCCGCGTGCTGAGCGAGATGAGTGACACTCCTCACTTCTACAGGTACAGCGCCATAGAGCGTCGGTCTGATCAGGCTCAAACAGGTTTATCACGACGTGCCAGTACGAGAGGGCATCATCGCTGTGTCCCTCACTGGCATCCGCGTGCTGAGCGAGCTGAGCGACACTCCTCACTTCTACAGGTACAGCGCCATAGAGCGTCGGTCTGACCAGGCTCAAACAGGTTTATCACGACGTGCCAGTACGATAGGGCATCATCGCTGTGTCCCTCACTGGCATCCGCGTGCTGAGCGAGCTGAGCGACACTCCTCACTTCTACAGGTACAGCGCCATAGAGCGTCGGTCTGACCAGGCTCAAACAGGTTTATCACGACGTGCCAGTACGAGAGGGCAGCATCGCTGTGTCCCTCACTGGGATCCGCGTGCTGAGCGAGATGAGTGACACTCCTCACTTCTACAGGTACAGCGCCATAGAGCGTCGGTCTGATCAGGCTCAAACAGGTTTATCACGACGTGCCAGTACGAGAGGGCATCATCGCTGTGTCCCTCACTGGCATCCGCGTGCTGAGCGAGCTGAGCGACACTCCTCACTTCTACAGGTACAGCGCCATAGAGCGTCGGTCTGACCAGGCTCAAACAGGTTCATCACGACGTGCCAGCACGAGAGGGCACCATCGCTGTGTCCCTCACTGGCATCCGCGTGCTGAGCGACACTCCCCACATCTAGAGGTACAGCGTCATAGAGTGTCGGTCTGACCAGGCTCAAGCAGAAGGGTTCATCGCGAGCTGAACTATCTTATACATCTTCACTGTGTAAATCTGTGTAAGTAAAAAAAGGGTACTAGTTTTCGCAGAAAGTACTCCTGCTCAGTATCTCAATGGTCACACACTTATTTCTCATTAACTTGAGACCTTTTCAATGATATAATTAGGTTAAATAAATGATGTTAGTGTAATCAAACAGTTATGTTATGGTAAACCGGCGTAACGTCAAGGATATTGTCTGTGAATTATTCATTGTCTGTTCAGTTGTGCCTACAGAATAAAACAAAGCTGCTATAGGCATTTTACATATTTCCACAGGCTTTATACTCTAAGGTATTATAGGTATATTATTCCCCAGTTTTGTAATTTTAGAAATTGCCTCGGACCAGCTATTGCAAGCGACTCCGTCTGCGAAGAATTCGTTTATCGCTATCCCGCGGAAACTATGGAATTCTCCTGGATAAAAAGTATCCTATATGATAATCCAGATTATAAACTATTTATGTGCCAAATTTCATCAGAATCCGACGAACCGTTTTGGCGTGAAAGAATAACAGACATCTACACTGACGAGCAAAAATAAAGGGTCGGTTATAAAAATGACGATAACTACAAAACCCGCTGTGATAGCTTGTTCTACTAAAATGAGTTTAGTAAAGAGTTTTATTCTCAATTAAACTTTATCTTCTTAAGAATAAAACTCTTTACTAAACTCATTTTACTCGAAGAAGCTATCACAGCGACAGCGGGTTCTGTAGTTATCGTCATTTCTGTAACTGACCCTTTATTTTTGCTCGTCAGTGTATACATCCATTCATAAGAAATTTGCGTTCGGTCGGGTGTTTCTCTAGTTGGACATTTTTATAGTTGGTCAAATTGCTAATTGGACATTACTCCTACAAAAACAACCCGCACAATATTTCTAGGACCGTCTAAATGAGGCGAAATACACAAAGTGGTGACCCAATCCCCATCATAAACATCGGAGCAGTCAAGGCGCTCAAAAATATCTGTACTTACACGCACTTACGCGACTACGCGACAATACGGCCGTTTTCAGACATTTTGAACGCTCCGATGCTTATGACTGGCAACTGTACAGGAGGAGTTCACCATTCAGGACGTCCACTGCTGGACATAGGCCTATCTCATTGACGCCCAATCATTACGGTTGGAAGCGACTTGCATCCACCCTGAACCCGCGGCCTTCACCAAACCGTCCGTCCATCTCGTTGGTGGACGTCCCACGCTGCGCTTGCCAGTCCGTGGTCTCCACTCGAGAACTTTTGGGCCCCAACGGCCACCTGTTCTGCGTGCTATACGGCCTGCCCATTGCCATTTCAACGAGCTAATCCGTTTATCCGGCTATGTCGGTGACCCCGGTTCTTCTACGGATCTCCTCGTTCCTGATTAGATCCCATAGAGAAACTCCGAGCATAGCCCACTCCATAGCAGTGGCGGGGCGTGAAAATTTTTGCAAGTAAAGTCGAAGCAAAAATAAAACAAAAAACCCCATTTATCCTCTTCTTGAAGGTACAGTAATGGAAGAGAAGCGATTTGGTAACTTAGGAAGTTTAGTTAACCCGGGGGGAATC
Organism: Archips crataeganus; assembly: GCA_947859365.1. Lineage (NCBI taxonomy): Eukaryota > Metazoa > Arthropoda > Insecta > Lepidoptera > Tortricidae > Archips > Archips crataeganus. The sequence goes on from OX402056.1 coordinate 717,285, forward strand.
GGGTTGTTAGTACCTACCCTTCGCCACTGCTCCATAGCTCGTTGAGCGACTCTGAGCCTATTTATCAGGCCCATAGTAGGTACAACACCACGTCTCGGATCCATATGTCATCGCTGGCAGCCAGCCCTGGATCTAAGGGGGGGGGGGGCAAACCGGGCACTTGCCCCGGGCAGTGTCATGAGGGCGCCAAATCCTCGAGGCAAGAATTTGAAATATCGAACAAGTGAACGGAGGGGGCGCCACTATCAAGTTTTTGCTCCGGTTCGAAAAAATCGTAGATCCGGGGTTGCTGGCAACACACACTAGGTAGTAGGTAGTAACGGGCTAATTTCCGCAACTCGACGTCAATATGCGCCTATTTTGCGTAACTGACTGTAGGCACTATTCGTGCCAGCCCGACTCCTAAAGGAAGCCTAGCAGACCCTTCACGTTGCCGACGACTTCCTGGAGCGACCTCGGTGTCCCGAGGTGCAGTGCCCTGTAGCTCGCCACACTATCACACTCCAGCAGGATGTGTGAGGCCGTTTCTTCTGCCTCCATGCACGCTCTGCATAGGAGGCTGTCTGTAACACCTAAATTATGTAAGTGTTTGTTAGGCAAGGCATGTCCAGTTAGAGCCCCGACCAGAGGCGCTACCACGAAATCCGAAAATCGAAGTTCGCATTGCATTATCCCTCTCACTCTCGTGTCAAATCATATTAGTGTGAGCGGGACGGCACGAAACGAAGTTCGAATTATGCACTTCGTGGTAGGGCCTCAGTAGTCGGAGCTGAGTTCTTCCATAACCGCGAAGTTTGCGGGATAATCCGGGGTTACCTTGCAACACACACTAATTAAAGACTTGTTTTGAGGCACTGAGGTACAGGAGGGGTTGATAATGATTAATTATTTGTTCTCTCCACAGATGGATGGACATAACGATAGTGATAAACCGCAAGCGCACGTTCAGTATCGAGTGCCAGCGCGCCAGCGAGTCCGCCTCGTTCCTGCTGCCGAGCCCTGAAGACGGCAAGTACGTGTGGCGGAGCTGCGTCCTCCAGCACACGTTCCACATGAAGCACCAACAGGCACTCAACGCGCCGCTCGAGTCGCACACCAACTTCCAGGTTAGTTTGAATAGGACAGGGTTGTTAGTTAACATAACGTACATCGTCGATGGTAGAATGGTTTTTTTTTTTTTTTATACCTGGAAGAGGGCCTGTGGTCGGGAAAAATCCCTGCGGACGCATGGGGGGAGCACCCAGACAGTGTCCGACTCGCACGGACTAAAAAACCCGGCCACAGGTCTTACAACCAATTACAAAATGGTTATCGCAGAAAATGAAAGCAGTTTGGCAGTTAAAGTGATGATAAGTAATAACACAGCAACGATCCACATAGCGCCAGCCTAAGTACAGGAATAAATGGCATACCCAGTGACATTGCCGTGTCTTCACACACCACCGAAAGAAAAAACCCTAATATGAAAAGTTAAAAATTTATAAAGTCAAAGTTTCATACCCCAAAAACTACCTACCAGTAGAATGGTTTGTTTGGTCGACGTCGATTGACAGTTTCTGCAGCAATCGATCGCTCGACGATGGTAGAATGGCTTGGTCGACGTCGATCGACAGTTTCTATAGCACCAATGGATTGGATGGAGAGTGATTACAACCTATGTACGTCCCACTACAGGGCTCAGGCCTCCTCTTAGAATGAGAGGGCTTGGGATGTAGTTCTCACGCGGATCCAGTACGGATTGGGAACTTCGCACACACCCTTGAATTTCTTCGCAGATGTGTGCAAGCAAATCTCATGGTAAATTTCAAATGTGATTTCGCACATGAATTTCGAAAAACTCAAGAGGTGCAAGCCCGGGCTCGAACCCACAAGAGATGCTTGAAAACCACTAGGCTACCACAACTCTAAGGGCCGGCGCCCACTGACGGCATGGCACGGCGTGGCATTTTATTACTATCAAGTTATTTTGAATCTTATTTCAATGAGTTTAGAATTCATGTTACTTTATTGGTTATGCGTGGCATCGGCCCTCAGGACGTCGCGGCATCGTGGTATCGAAATAAAGTAACATTAATTCTAAACTCATTGAAATAAGATTCAAAATAACTTGATAGTAATAAAATGCCACGCCGTGCCATGCCGTCAGTGGGCGCCGGCCATAAGCCCACATTTGGGTGAACTTTCGGTTGTCCAAGGGACAAAATTTGTGTAACCATAGCAACGGGTAGCACTAAAAAGTTGACTCACGCTATACCTACACTATACCAGTAAGATAGATTGTGCAAGTTGCAGTACATTTACGCGCTCAGACGACTACATCCAACTTGTTCGATTCGCGATGTGCCGTGCCCACACTGCCCACTGCCACTTGAGTCTGGCGATTCTCCGAGCTATGTCGGTGACTTTAGTTCTTGCGCGGATTTCATCATTTCTAATGCGATCCCGCAGAGAAACTCCGAGCATAGCCTATGAAACTGCCTCGCCAAAAACCATGAGCTGTTTAGCATGCATAGTGCGCGTAACGCTGTTATGGCAGCGGTTACGGCGCGTGACGCCTGAATGCGCACGAGTCATTACTGCTATGCGCCGAGGAAAGTGCGCACTCAGCTTGTACAGTCAGCTAGATAAGTGAGCCACCGTGAGGTTGATGAAATAACTTGTTACAATCATTTTTAATGCTAACTGTTAAGTACTTTTACTTTTTTTTCGGGACCCTATTACTGAGACTCCGCTGTCCGTTCGTCTGTCTGTCTATCTGTTTGTATCTCATGAACCGTCACTGTGATAGCTAGACAGTTGAAAATTTCACCGTATGTATTTCGGTTGCCGCTATAATAACAAATACTAAAAAACAGAATAAAATAAATATATGGGCGGCTGCCATGCAACAAACGTGATTTTATTGCCGTTTTTATAGATAATGCTACGGAACCATTCGTGCGCGAGTCTGACTCGCACTTGGCCGGTTTTTAATGCAAGCTTTTTCCCCAACTGTACTTTTCACCCGACTGTCGAAGGAGGGTTATGTTTTTCGAGCGTATGTATTTATGTATGTATGTATCATTCTTTGGCACGCCCTGCAGTCTAAACGGCTCAATAGATTTTGAAGTGTGAGGTGTCTCAGTTTCGAGAATGACATAGGGTATGAATTTTCCCGGAAATCCTATGGGAACGGGAATTATACAGGCGGTTTTTTTAATCTAGTATTGATTATCCCGATACATCCACCAGATTCGTATAAAATATTCAATCTGAACCGCTAAGTCCAAAGACGTGAAATTTTGCACTGGCAACGTAATTTATGATCACAGTTTAACTCTAGGGAATTCCTAGGATATAATTTAATAAAGTCCCAGAATTCAATAGCGCGCGCGAAACTGCGAATAACGGATAACTCAAAAATAAAAAATAGCAAAAATTTTCACATTTCAACACAAAAATAAATAAAGTATTTTATTTTTTAGTCATCGTTAAAATTCCTTATCTTTGAATTGGAGCATTAACTGCCTAAGAACCACAGTGTGAAATTGTCAGTTATTTATTATCAACGATAATTAATTGGTTAATGAATGGCAGGCCTTAGAGATACGATCACGCCGGCGCGAGCGCACGTACGGGGCCCGCCCCGTTAGGGTTGCCAGTAGTGCGAAAATTTAAAAATACAGTATCCTTTTTTATAAAAAGTAAAATAAGTACAAAAATAAAAAGTATATATAAAAATACCTACCAATCCGCACTGGGTCCTCTTGGGAACTACGGCTCAAGCCCTCTCATTCTGAGAGGAGGCCTGTCATGAAGAGGTGAGTGAGGAGCATGATGATGATAAAATTTACGTTGTTATAGTATAAATCTTCCCAGGTGAATATTTCGCTTCGAGCCCTTATCTTTCAAAACAAACTGTATCGTCATAGTATTAAGGTTCAAATTTAATGTAATGGCTCGAAGCGAAAAATTCACCTGGGAAGATTTATACTATATGTCTGTATATAAAATATGTCTAATTCTTATTTTTATAGCGTGTCTCTTATTATTCAACATTAAATAATATAATTCCCCAGTTCCATTGCATTGTTAAGTACTCGTACTACATAAACATAAAAGATTAGAAATCAAATGAGGGCGCCACGTTTTACGTAACTTGCACATTCTGTGACGTAAAATGATCAAATATGGCAACAATTTTGAATTTTAGTGCCTTTTCAGCCGTTTTCTATTGTTTTATGTCGTACTGTTTTCATTGGATAGCGAAATATTTTTGTTACTAACAGTTTCCCGCGACTCCGTCTGGGAAGGATTCGTTAATCGCAATCTGCGGGTACTATGCAATTTTCCGGGATATAAAGTATCTTATATGTTGATCCAGGTTATAAACTATGTGTATGCCAAATTTCATCAGAATCCGTCAAACCGTTTTAGCGTGGAAGAGTAACAAACATCCACACATCCATACAAACATTCGCGTTTATAATATTAGTAAGAAGTAAGACTTCTGAACCTATTTCTGCCAACCCTATAACACCACATCAACCATCCATCCATATAGAGGACGTAACAGTTAATTCACACCGCAAACTACGCCGACGAAACAATTAAGTATCGATATTTAATTGTTCTAAGTTATGTGTAGTGAAATCGCTCTCTATATCATAGAAGTGATAGGCATTGTTTTGTAGCCTGGAAGTTCAAATATTATTTATATTTATTTTATTAGCAGTACGGCTGCTCACCGAATCTAAGATTATTTAAAAGCGAAGGGTTTTTCGGGTGCGCCGGCGGGATTCGAACCCACGTCTCCCGGGTATGCGCCCCAACGGGTGTTCTACCAATTGAACCACGTCGCATCCAACCGACTCCCCCGAAATTCTTAATCGCTTACATACGCCAACAGTATCACCCGTTGGGGCGCATACCCGGGAGACGTGGGTTCGAATCCCGCCGGCGCACCCGAAAAACTTTTTCGCTTTTAAATAAGCCTGGAAGTTGTTATTAAGCATATTCACAAAGAAAAACGTGTTATTTATGTATTCGCTTTATAGTCATGTGTAGGTACGGTCGCGTGCTTTAATTTGAGACCCATTTCAAAAAAATATCCTTTGAATTCCTATACAATATGACAGGACTGTCAACCTTAAGTGGGTCCCAAATTAAAGCTCGTGACTGTACCTACATAATATTAAGATGTTACAAGAGGGATATTGACACCACCAATCAACTGACGTACTTTTTATCAGCTGTATATTACAACTCTCCCTTAGAGTTTAAATGGAAATAGCAACTTATGACGTCACTTGTTCGCCAACTCAATCAACTAACTATTTATTTGTTTTAAAACAACAAAGAATCTAATTTTGCAGTACCTAATCAGTCATTTACTAGACTAGGACTATTTTATCGTAGGCCTCATCTTCGCTTTCCATCAGATGTGATTGTGGTCAAACGCAAGCCTATATTGTATATAAAAAAAAATGAGCTCTCGGTGCGTCTCGGCGTGAACTAAGCTATAAAGCTCCAAACGCACAGACAGCGGAGGCGTGGCGGTGTGGCGGCGGTTGTAATATTCTAACTTGTATGAACGAGTTCGCGGTACGGTACCGCACAACCGTTCATACAAGGAATATTACAACCGCCACCGCACCGCCACGCCTCGGCTGTCTGTGCGTTTGGAGCTTTATGCTGGTGTCCACTCAATCAATAAATATTCTTTTTCTTTCAGCAAGAGATGGGTCTTTCTGACAGCCGCGAAGAACTGGACTCCCGAGAAGCCAGCAGTTCTCGCCTGGAGCCTCTCAGCCCGGCCCACCGCGCGCACTCCACCTCTTGCCTGGAATTACGGGAAGCACTCCCTCCGCGCGCCAGGTAACACTTCTCTAACTCCTTTGACTTCCTTGACTTTTGACTACATCTCCAATTGACATTTACTGTAGGAATTCTGAGCGCAACGGTATTTCACACTACTGCTGTTCATAAATAGGGATATTGACACCACCAATCAACTGACGTACATTTTATAAGCTGTCAAAACACAATTCTCCCATAGAGTTTGAATGGCAATAGCAGCTTATAACGTCACTTGATCGCCAACTCAGTCAATTAACTATTTATTTGTTTTAAAACAACAAAAAATCTAATTTTGCAGTTAATCGAAAATCTGGTTTTCAGGGCTAAAATAAAGCGTTTTTTTGCTAGAGTCGTCTCTTCAAATTATTTTTAATGACGTCAACATCCCTATTAAATCTGTATTGATCCTTAAAGACTATACACGTGTTTAAGCCATTTTAGGTTAAGTATTAAAGTATAATTATTGTATCTGGGATGCTATAGTTAATTATTTGACCTGGAGACCCTATAGGTACATCTCTCGATCAATAAAGTCGTGACAGTGGAGTAGTGTTTTTGCTGTGTTATTTACAATTGCTCGTAAAATACTTTCTTGTAACCATTTAGTGAGTCATAGTTTGTCGTTTAGTGGTCATTTAGTTCCCAATCCGCACTGGGCCCGCGTGGGAACTACGGCCCCAGCTCTCTCATTCTGAGAGGAGGCCTGTGCCCTGCAGTGGGACGTATATAGGCTGGGATGATGATGATTTAGTGAGTTTTATTTGTATAATACATTCGTGGTTATGTATTTCAAGAGAAATTGTAATATATATTGTATAGTATTGCAGAAAAAATGGCTTTTTGCAAATGCCAAGTTACTTGCGACGCGTTCTACTTGGCAATCACGGTTTATCCGAAAGCGCTGGTAGACTAAAAAAAATATATGTAAAAGAGCCCTTAACAACCTACTTACAGAAATAAATTTTAGATTTTGATTTTATAAAGCATTGACAAAAGAAGTTAAGATTATGAAAAATTACCACTCTTTTTCAGAGTTCAACTCCCCCAATACCGTCCCGCGCCGGACTACGAAACCGCCGTCCAACAGAAATACCAACAGCAAAGGGCAGAGGCCCAACTGCGATACCAGAACCACGCACACTCGCAGATAGTCAACAAACCTCTCGCTTACGGCTCACATCCCGACATACACCGAATCCACTACCCCGACGTCACGAGACACACCATCAACCAACCAGCCGCCACCGACGATTATTTATACGGACTAAAATACATGGGAACCACCTACCCATTCGCTGTGAACCCCAATATACACACAGACGTCAATCAACTACATTACGTTAATGTATACAAGCCACCACCGCCGTATCCATCCAACGGGCTAGCCTCAAATTCTACCCCAGATTTAGCAGTAGCCAGCCAAGCTATGAATTACCATAGAGGATACATCAACTCCCACGTATCAGGCTCTAGTCCCGACTTAGTTTCAACGAGGACAGCTTTAAACAGACAGTATTTAGGATACCTAAATTCCAATCATAACGTCGTCAATTACAGACCGAATGTGATGCCAGGCGCGCACGGGACGTACAACAACTTAAACTCCGTCCTAAACCACAATCCACATCATATCATCGACCCTCATCATATCTCAGATAACATCCAAAAAGTGTACGACGAAAGAGGGAATATAATGTATTCAATGCCGATGCATAGATTAAATTATCAAAGGCACTTAGTATTGCCGCAACAGCAAATAGCTTCAGCTAAGTTAAGCGAGACTCAGGAACCTATTTACGAAAACGTACCTCTGCCTTGGCAAAACGATAAAGTCACTATGAGAGATCGAGCGCAAAGTCTAACCACCACAGACGAAATGAACAGAATCAACGAACGCAACGGCAGCCATCCGACTATAAACAAATACGGGAACCATTCTAAACCAAATTTAAATGCACCGTACCACCAGCTAAAGGTCGAACCAGACTCGCACTACGTAAACGCACAGATAATCAAAGGCGTACGCGAATCCAGCGTACCCAAAGACCTAAACGTATCGAACAGATCTATAAACAGAGATGAATTCGAGAACATAGCTTTAACGATCGACAAAATCTCACTCAAGGACGACAATAGTTACGACGAAACGCCGTACCAAAGTTTGTCGACGCATCGCGTTGCGAACAATAATACTATAACGAAAAGCAGCGACAATGTCACTTCTATAAGCGTGCCTGATATAAGGGTGAACGACACAGCTCTGTCGGGTTCAGTGTTAAATTCCACTTATAGCGCTAGTGTTGAGGACGCGAACGCGACGAAGAGCAGTGTTAATAGTGTCAATAGTGTCAGTGTGAACAGTATTAGCAGTGTGAGTAGCAAGGAGAAGAAAAGAAGGAGGTGGGGGATGTTTATAGGGCGGGGGAAGGAGGTGAAGAGTGCGACGTTGGGGAGGGACAAGACGAAGCCGCCGGCGCAGCCCGCGAACAAGCACCGGTGGTCGACAGGCCTGCCCAAGTTTCAGCCGTTACCGCCGAGTATTACCAAAGAAACCATGGTGAGTTATACAGGGTGTTTGGTAGCTACGTGCAAAGCTTTAAGGGGGTGATAGCCGAGGTATTTTTGAACATTTTTAGCCATATATGTCTTAGCAGAAATTTGTTTTTTTTTTTAAATTGAAGACTTAGAAATTTTTGGAAAATACCCAGAATTTGATAGTCACGAGTCAATATTGCCCCAATGAGCGTTAATTTGGAAATTTTAAATATGGCACAGAAAAATGACGTAGACTTGTCTTTTTCACATGTTATTTACTAGTAAAATTTCAAGACTAGTGCATTCTTAGCGAGTGCTCCCTGAGTTTGGTTTTTACTTTTTATCTCAGATTTAGCAAGCAATGTCAATGAGTCATACCTTATAAGAAAGAACAATAAACAGGCATGTTTTTAAAAATGTTTGAACATTTCAAGGATTTTTTTTATTTTTTTTTATGGCACAGAAAAATGACTCTGTTCCAACCTAAGACATTTTTAGTAATTTCGAATGCCTTCATTTTGTTTTTGTGGCAAGAAAGACACTTAAAAATTATTTCATTTGGTCCAATACACATTAAACTATCCGAAATAAAAGATTTGGTTTCCAAATTAACGCTCATTGGGGCAATATTGACTCGTGACTATCAAATTCTGGGTATTTTCCTAAAATATCTAAGTCTTCAATTTAAAAAAAAATATCAAATTTCGGCTATGACATATATGGCTAAAAATGTTCAAAAATACCTCGGCTATCACCCCCTTAAAGCTTTGCACGTAGCTATCAAACACCCTGTATATACATTAGTTGGCTAGTAAATTTACGTACTGAAGTCATATTGTCTAACGCGCGGGCGCTTGCTATTGCTTTCACTATCTCCTTCTGTCACCATGTTATATCGTTTGACAGAGAGAAATAGTGAATGCGATGCTTTGGGCTTAAAACCACTAAATTTCATAATACCTTATTCACTAATACCCCTATTTTTAGGGTTCCGTAGTCAACTAGGAACCCTTATAGTTTCGCCATGTCTGTCCGTCTGTCTGTCTGTCCGCGGCTAAGCTCAGAGACTGTTAGTACTAGAAAGCTGTAATTTGGCATGAATATATATATCAGTCACGCCGACAAAGTGATTGAATAAAAAAAATAAAAAAAATTTTTTTAGGGTACCTCCCATAGACGTAAAGTGGGGGTGATTTTTTTTTCTCGGCTAACCCTATAGTGTGGGGTATCGTTGCATAGGTCTTTTAAAATCATTGCGGACTTGCTAACATGATTTTTCTATTCAGTGATCTGTTTGCGAAATATTCAACTTTAAAGTGAAAATTTTCTTTAAAATCGGCCGTCCCCCCCCTCTAAAATCTAAACTGTTGGGTGGAAAAATTTGAAAAAATTCAGAAGGGTAGTAAATATATCAAATTTACTAGGAAAATTATAGCGGCTAAGATTGCTTGGAAATTATTTGTAGTTTAAGAGTAAATAGTAGCCTAAGGTATAAAACATACCTAAACTTGGATGATTCCGTACACATACGAAATCCTTAGAAAAATATTACTTGATTTTTTCGTAATGGCTACGGAACCCTACCATGGGCGTGTCCGACACGCTCTTGGCCGGTTTTTCAAATTACCAAGGGCATAATACCTAAAATTTCAAATTTTAAGAATGAGACACTTTGAAATTTTAGGCATTACATATGAGGAAACTTTAGGTATTACGAGTCCATGGTAATTTGAAAATTACGGGCATTAGAGAATAAGGTTTTATGAAATTTAGTGGTTTTAAGCCCAAAGCAATACGATTATGAGCGGCTGTGCGTTAGACCGTAGTACGACAGGACTTGTGTATGACATTTACTCTTGTTTTCAACCCCCGACACAAAAAGTGTTATAAGTTTGACCGCTATATGTGTGTTTGTGTGTGTGTGTGTGTGTGTGTGTGTATGTCTGTCTGTGGCATCATAACTCTTAACCGCTGAACTGATTTGGATGCGGTTCTTTTTATTTGAAAGCAGGTTTCTTGGCCATGGCTCTTAGACATATTTCGTCAAAATTGGTCCAGCCGTTTCAAAGTTAGCTGCTCTTTTGTAAGCTGCGGAAGAGATCTTAGACGCATAATTGGCATTTAGTTTATTTTCAAACATATATTGTGCCCCTTACCTCCTGCCGCCCGCGTCAAATTTTTGTCAATGAAATTTAAACTTTTTCACTAATGAGTTGAGTTCAATGTCACATTAGAATAAGTCCTAATAATAGGACATCGGACCTCAGGAGGTCAATTGCGTTGGGGGTTTTTATTTTTTTTAATTTATAGTTATTTCAGTTCTGTTATCTCATATATCTCCCCGTCAGTGCCAACTCCTCGAACGCAAAATGTCGGACGACCAGCTGTCGTTCGCGTTCGAGCAGATCCCGAAAGGGCGCGCCACCGGCGGCTCGGTGCGCACCGCACTGCTCCCGCAACACGCAGCTCTCAACGGGCTCACTACCGACAATCTGCCTTACGAGGACAACAGGGTGAAGTTGACCCCTACGCCGACGAACCCGCATGGGTATATGAACGCGTCGCATATTACTGTGAGTACAACATTATGGGCAGTTAGTTCTGGCTAGGGATGCATCGATACGCCTTTTTGCCGATACGATACCGATACCGATGCTCTTATAAAAATATCGTCGATACCGATACCGATACAAACGCTTAGTGAATTAAAATTAAATTAAGGTAAAATATATAAAACACACTCAATTTTGGTTAAATATTTTTAATATCAATTAAAATATATGAACAGTTACAGACTTAGAATAAGATTATTAAAATTAAGGATTAAGGGTAATAATTAAAATGAAATCGATAACTGTTAATAATTACACACTCGATAACTGTTACTCTTTGTCGGTCCCTTACTAACGGTCCCTTTCATCCACTCAAAGGTTGACTGGTAGAGATCCCTTAAAGGGATAAGTTCGCCTTTGTACATGCATTTCAACGGTTGTCTATAATTTTTTTTTTTTCCTTATTTTGTACAATAAAGAGTTTACATACATACATACATAATTAAAATTAACATTAATAAGATTTTTGTTTTGCCTCGTTTGCAACGAACTAGATCAAACAAGATGCGCGTTTACATTACTTTTTTAAAGCGCGAAATTTGAAAAGTATCGTATCGGCAATAAAAATGTCGCCGATAGATCGGTATCGGTATCGGTATCGGATGCATCCCTAGTTCTAGCGTTACACTATTATTATCCTGTCACATCATCATCATCATCAACATCGCAGCCTAAACACAATGTTTTTTTTTATTTCCGTAAAATTCGACACGTTGTTCGGTACCTTAACAGAAACTACGTAGTATATTCCATTTTGATAAAATCAAAAAAAAAATCGCGGCATTCTCCGTTGAGATAAACACGATTCAAATATTATTTATTTTATTAGCAGTTACGTCTGCTCACCGAACCTAAGATTTAAAAGCGCCGGTGGGACTTGAACCCACGTCTCCCGGGTATGCGCCCCAACGGGTGTTCTACCAACTGAACCACGTCGCATCCAACCGACCTCCCCGAAATTCTTAATCGCTTACATACGCCAACAGTGGCGTGTGGTACCATCCATCACACACAACTATTAGAAGCTATGACTCCTACGTTCCATCTTAGGTTCGGTGAGCAGACGTAACTGCTAATAAAATAAATAATATTTGAATTAAATAGAAGTGGTACATCATTTCTTACGCATTTCCAACTAATTTGGAACGTAGGAGTCATAGCTTCTAATAGTTGTGATGGATGTTACCACACGCCACTGTTGGCGTATGTAAGCGATTAAGAATTTCGGGGAGGTCGGTTGGATGCGACGTGGTTCAGTTGGTTGAACACCCGTTGGGGCGCATACCCGGGAGACGTGGATTCAAGTACCACCGGCGCACCCGGAAACTTTTTCGCTTTTAAATCTTATAAACACGATTATTGATGATACAATATCAGTGCTTATGATTATGACATTGTGTCACTGAAGGGCACAGGCCTCCTCTCAGAATGAGTGAGCTTGGGCCGTAGTTACCACGCGGGTGCAGTGCGGATCGGGAACTTCACACACAAACAATTAAATTCATTGGTAGGTGTGATCAGGTTTCCACACGATGTTTGCCTTCATCGTAAAGGTCATGGTAAATTTGAAATAAATTTCGAAAAACTCAGACCTGCGAACCCGGGCTCGAACCGACGGCTCCAAAATGATTTTTTTTTTTCAGATGACGGTAGGCAGCACGCAGCGTTTCTACGTGGTAGCCAAAGTGGATAGCCACGTACCAGCGGCCATGGTGTGGGAGATGGTTTGGCAAGTGGGGGGGCGGTTACTGGCGCGGCTTGGACCCTCCCGCCCCCACTACCTCCCCCCCGACGACTCCACAACCGACTGCGGCAAGGTCAGTCAGTGTCATCAGCATTATCATTTCAGCCGAAAGAGCCACTGCTGTATATACGCCTCCCCTAGGGCTCGCCAAACAGATCGGTCCTGCGCGATCCGCATCCAACTCGTTCCCGGAACCATAACCAGGTCGTCGCTCCATCTGGTTGGGGCCTACCTGCACTGCGTCGTAGTCTGTTTAGTCGCAGCCAACTTTTAAATGGCATTAGGCGTCACGCAGTGTTTCTACGTGGTGGACAAAGTATGGTCACGTGCCGGCGGCCATGGTGCTGGAGATGGTTTGGCAGGTGGGGGGACCGCCCGATGATCGCACAGCCGACTGCGGCAAGGTCAGTGACTGACCTATTGAAAGAAAGAAAGAAAGAAAGAAAAACATTTATTTATAACAACAATAACACGTACACAGGCTAAAATTAAAAGTAGAAACATAGAATTTAAAAGCGAAAAAGTTTCCGGGTGCGCCGGCGGTACTTGAACCCACGTCTCCTGGGTATGCGCCCCAACAATAAAAAATGAATAATATTAAAATAAATAATATTTGAATTAAATAGAAGTGGTACATCATTTCTTACGCATTTCCAACTAATTTGGAACGTAGGAGTCATAGCTTCTAATAGTTGTGATGGATGTTACCACACGCCACTGTTGGCGTATGTAAGCAATTAAGAATTTCGGGGAGGTCGGTTGGATGCGACGTGGTTCAGTTGGTAGAACACCCGTTGGGGCGCATACCCGGGAGACGTGGGTTCAAGTCCCACCGGCGCACCCGGAAACTTTTTCGCTTTTAAATCTTAGGTTCGGTGAGCAGACGTAACTGCTAATAAAATAAATAATATTTACAAACATAGACATAGGTAGGTACATGTTGATGTCGCTATAGGCACAGAATAAGTAATAGTACTAACGTACAGAAGGATCACTCTCGAACAAAAGTCAACTTTAGGTATAAAAACTTGTCTATTCTTACTGCTTGCATGCGAAATTGAAATTTATCGTGTGATCCGAGCGTTCATATTCCGTTGGGCACCGCTGATCCGAAACCAAGGGCACAGGGTTCCGACTCGCCGATGTTTGGTAGGTATAAAAATCAAGAAAGATAACAGTGTGTATTAATTCAGTAAACCACCATTAGTAAGTAAATAAGTTATTTATAAGATCGTTTAGAAGTCATTGTTTGTTGCAAAAATCACAAAAAAAAAGATTCTTAATTACGCGCGACGCGGCTAGCGTGCGAACTGAAGGCCAATTGACAACCTACTGCCATACTCCGCCCGGGCGGAGCGCCGGCCGAACATACCTAAACTGCGGAGTGAACCCCCCCTGCTATAGGTCCCGACTCAGCATGTCGCTGGCTAAAAAACCAGCACTGGTCTTCCGCCGGGCCACAGTATAGTAAAATCAAGGAAGGCCACACAAACAAATATTACACCGACATAAAAGAAAAAAATAAATAAAAATGAAAATAACTAACATTTAAAGCTTCCACAGACCGAAGCGCGGGGCGTGCGCGCGACGGCGACGGAGACACCACGGTCTGTGGTGGCCCTAAATGACTTGGCTGTATGGATCCAACCTTTGCCTTTTCCTAACGGAAAGAACTTTTAAAAAACATAAAACCAACAACAATAGCCAAAGAGTATTATTACTACAACAACCTAACTAAACAGTGCTTAATTAAAATATAACCAAAATAATCATCTCCTTTCTCCGATCCAAAGAGTTATTATTGATTTATCCTGTGACTGACACGGTCACCTGTAGTGTTCAAAGCCTCGACAAATAAATATAAATAAATATAAATATTAGGGGACAATCTTACACAAATCGACCTAGTCCCAAACTAAGCAAAGCTTGTACTATGGGTACTAGACGACAAAAAACATACTTATATAGATAAATAAATACTTAAATACATAGAAAACATCCATAAGTCGGGAACAAATATTCGTGCTCATCACACAAATAAATGCCCTTACCGGGATTTGAACCCAGGACCTCTTGCTTCGTAGGCAGGGTCACTACCAACTAGGCTAAAGCGGTCGTTAATAAAAAAAAATTTTGAAAATAATTTATATACCGCCTTCTTTTGTGAAGTCAAATAAGGTCACCACAAACCGGGAGAGCGGGCGCCGACGGAGCGTGCCCAGCGCGCTCTGTAACACTGAATCAAATATACGGTGACACACACCGGCAGCGCGGCACACTGTATTTGATCGGTGTTATAGAGCGCGCTGGGCACGCTCCGTTGGCGCCCCGCGCTCCCGGTTTGTGGTGACTTATCTGACATCACAAAAGAAGGCGGTTCTCAATTCGACTGTATGTTTGTAACGCGATTACACGAATTTGGAAAATTCTTTTTTTGGTTGAAAAGTCTACTAGATAGGTGGTCTCACTGTCATCACATCAGGCTAAGATTTTAGATGAGTGTAAGGATGGCGTTAGGGAAACAACCGATAGGTCTAAGATATGATTTATTACTAAGAACTTAAGCTAGAATACATTGTTATATAGGGAGATGTAGGAACATGTATGAGTGCACACTACACCTCACCCCTTAAACAAAAAAAAAATATCTGACATATAATTTTTTTTTTAAGTAAGTACTTATTATTTGCAAGAAATCGAAATCAAAACAAGTACAATTTTTTTTTGAAGATTTATGTGTTAGTATAGAACAAATCAGGTTATAGTAAGTATTCTATTATTAAAGTAAAATTATTACCTTATGCTTAATTTACCAACATAGCATTATAATGTACCTATTTATTATAAAAATAACTTCAAGTGTCTAACTAAATTAACTTTCAAATTATGAGATACACAATTTCTTTACGATAAGATGATGCGACCTCTATTACTAAAATATATGTTTTAATTTAACAATATTATAATAAGGCTACAAATTAAAATTATACGTATGAAACTAAACTCTATAGAAGTTAATTAATAACATTCTTAATTACTTTAATCTTATACAAATTATTTTTTCCGCGTACTTTTGACCTAGGTACCTTTTTCTTCTACATAATGTTATAAATTCGTTGTTACTTGCAAGTTTTTAAGTATACGTGTAGATCTATATATATTTTTTTCATGTCATGACGTCATATCTCATTTAAAAAAAACTTTCTTAACTGTGTCACTGCATCACTTATACTGCGCATTTTTTCTCTTTTATCAGGTCGACCTTTATTATACATTTTTATCATTCAATTGCTCAGGATATAAGTTATTATTTTATGATTATATATTTTATTCATTTTTTTACATTTTTACTGACAGATCTTTTAACACTTCCTTCATACTCAATTTTAATAACTTTCCATGTATTGTGTCCAAATCCCCATGAGTGATAACTCGATCGCCTCGTGATCGGATTACAAGGATTTTCTGTCTGTCCTTATATCCTGGCATAGCATGTCGAAATACCTATTTGTTCAACAGCACAGCTCGTGTACTTGATAACAAAATGGCATTTATAAATATTACCTAAGTACTAAGTTATATTACTTACTATGTCTCTCTCAAAATCATTCTAACGCCTAAAATTTCCTAATAATATGAACACAGACCTAGGGGAAACTTCAGCATATAAGAATTTCAATAACTTTTAGTTGGCCAAACTAATTGCTGGTTGAAAAACTTATATACTTCCATTCTCCCTAGCACTGGTTAAATAATAAAAAACCTATATATTTAAAAAAAAACAAAATCAAATATTACTTATTTTCAGATAATTAAATCCATAGATTTAATCTAACCACAAATTTCTAACTCATTAAGAACAATAAAAATTTTATTTACCGTTTATCAATTACTTACATACACTCGTAACTGTTTTTGAGGCAAAACTATGCGTGTAAGTCTGCGATATATGCTGCGAAAATTTTATTAAAGTGTAAGTAATAAAAACATCCATAATTTTTAAGCCAAATCTAAACTATTTTTAGAATGATATGTGCAATTCCTAGTGAGAATGAGCGCACTGTCATCTGAGACGAAATAACAGACGCTGCATTCCTTACCTATTTGGTGGCGCGTAGCCTGTTAAAGAAGCTCAAACGCTTACACTATATTTTAAATAGTTACATTTGATAATGAGTTTTAGAATACGCTGTGGAATTTTCAAAAAAAAAACGAAAGAATTGTTTTCCTAAAAGCTTTTTAAACGATAAATAAATTTTATGCTGAGCTTTATACTACACTTTACATAGTTGTTACATTATTTAAATGCCGCGTCATCAGGAGCAGAGTAAATAAAACCTTAATAAAAAATATACTAAATATCACTACTACCACTAGGCCATACTAACACTAGGTACTTATTCACTAACACCAACACTGACGTTTTTCTTCTTATAAGTCCATCTTCTTGTCAGGCATCTTTACCAACTAGGTATAATCTATCTCAAAACTACCTGTAAAGTCTGTGATTGAAGGACATCTCTTCCTCTCAGATTAGCTCCTCGTCGTGGACTCTTACTATGTACTCCTATCAGCACGTCCTTGACGCCATCGTCTCCGTGCCACATACTAAACCGCCTCCAACGACTCCCGGCAGCAAACCTCCTTAAGTCATCTTTAATAGTTTTCTTCGACATATTTTTTTTCCATTCTACTTAATTGTATATTATGTATTATTCTTGTTAGTATATTCTTCTTTCTTGTTTGGTATTTTTCTTTCTTTCTTTCTATATTTTACTAACTTATTTCTTCATCTTTATTTTGTCTTAAATTTCTTCATACTTCATATTGATTGTTTTTATTCTTCTCTTCTCACTTCATTTTATTTATTCGGTTTTTCATCATATTTTATATCGATTTCTTTTTATTCTCTTCTTAGGTAATTCATTTCGTTTTATTCGCAGTGTCTTTATATTTCATTTTATTTCTTCCTTTCCTTCTTCAATTTTATACATTCTTCGTATATACGAGGGGCGTTCAATATAAAGTGAGAATGAGATGCAAACTCTTTTAATATTACGAAATTAAATACTGGCCGGTAAAGCTAATCTATCTAGCTGATTGCTATGAAAAAAAACTAACTGTCTTTTGTTTAAAAAAATATACGGAAATTTCTTTGCAATGCTATTGAGTACGTTAGCGAAAATGGAGAAAATTTAACTGCGCGCCGTTATCAAATACTTGTATTTAAAAAAAAATTCTACGGACCAAGTCAATTTGGATTTGCGGGACACTTTAGGGTCTAATGCTCCTCCGTATTCGACAGTCGCACGTTGGTGCGCCGAATTTAGACGTGGAAGAACATCGACAATGGACGACCCCCGCTCCGGACGCCCTACTACAGCAGTAACTGAAGAAATTGTGAAAAAAGTTGAAAACTCAGTTGTGGCGGATCGTCGTGTCACAGTTCGTTTTATTGCTGAAAATGTAAAGATTTCAACGGGGAGCGTGCATAATATTTTACATGAACGCTTGGGTATGAAAAAGGTATCTACGCGTTGGGTACCAAGAATGCTTACTGACACGCAAAAACAAACTAGACTAAAGATTTGTCAAGAAGCTTTGAACCTGATGCAGCAAGATCGGGAACTTTTTTTGGCGCGATTCATAACAATGGACGAAACATGGCTCCATCATTACGACCTTGAAACGAAACTGCAGTTTATGACATGGAAAAGGCCATCATCTCCAACTCCGAAGAAATTCAAGGTGAGCCCATCTGCCGGTAAGGTCATGGGCTCTGTTTTTTGGGATGGTAAAGGGGTATTAATGATTGAGTATCTCGAGCATGGAGCCACTATTACGGGCACTTTATACGCCAAACAAATAGCAACATTGCGCAATGAGATCCGCGAAAAACGGCGAGGTAAACTCTCGAAAGTTGTGCTGTTCCACCAGGACAATGCCCCGGCACACAAGTCCGCCGTTGCAATGGCTGCAATTCGTAATGCTGGGTTCGATATCCTTAAGCATCCTCCGTATTCACCAGATCTCGCTCCCAGTGATTTCTACCTATTTCCGAGATTGAAACAATACATAAGAGGCCAGAAATTTGAAGAAGACGACGCGGTAGTCGCTGCAGTACAAGATTTTTTAAGTACTCAAGATGAGACCTTTTTTAAAAATGGAATTTTAAGTTTAGAAAAAAGATATACTAAGTGTATTATGCTAAAAGGTGACTATGTCGAATAATAAAATGACATTTAGTAAAAGTTGTTTATAACATACTCATTCTCACTTTTTATTGAACGCCCCTAGTATTTTATCTTAATTTTCTTTTTTCATCTTCTTTCCGTACTTTTTTTTTTCGTACTTCTTCCTTTTTAATTGTCTTTTCTTTTCACATTTATTACTTAATTATTGTACATTTTAGCTAAACTATACTTATTTTATGTTTGTATTACTACACACTTAGTACTAATTAAATTGTCATTTTCTTTTCATTGTCCAAACATTCACTTAAAAATTTTTACAATTTCGTAAACTGGTCGGCGCGGCGCGCCGCCAGTGCAGCGCGAAGGCCGCACTGGCAGGATCGCCATGTAAGGATGGCGTTAGGGAAACAACCGATAGGTCTAAGATATGATTTATTACTAAGAACTGAAGCTAGAATACATTGTTATATAGGGAGATGTAGGAACATGTATGAGTGTACACTACATGAGATTTTGGAGAAATCAAACGTACTCTTCGACTTTTTAATAATCTATATATATAAAAATGAATCCCTATTTCCCTTGGTCACGGCATCACATATGAACGGCTGGACCGATTTCACTAATTCTTTTTTTGCTGTGTTCGTCATTGTCAGGAGAAGGTTCTTATGAAAGAAAAAATTAAGAAAATTGCGCGGAAAATTAGAAAATATAAGAAAAATTACCGTCTATAATAACTTTTCTAATGTAACCTTATGGCGTTTGACATAACTGCCAGTCGTTTGACAGTTGGCGTGATTAACAGAATACGATCGTTTAAATTAAATGTACGGGTCGAAATTTTATTCATAAAACTAGCGACGCGCCCCGACTTCGTGTGGGTGTAGTTTGGGGAAAAAGAGGTAAATATATAAACTTACCACCTTAAATTATAGACTTTCTTTATTTTTCACACCTATTTTTCAAAGTTACACCCGTGCGAAGCCGGGGCGGGTCGCTAGTAAATTTATAGATTTTAGTAATTTTCGTGTTTTTTTTATAAGTTCTGTTTTTATTTATATTACCATTTTTCTTGTGCGGTTAATGTGTACGATCAGATCATTCGTGCCCTATGGTAAATTACATAATGGGGCTACGTTCGGCCGTCTATATGTAATCGACCGGCAACCCCTTAGCAGCTAAGGATTAGCTCCTGGCCACATGACCAGGCGTCGTAAACGTGAAATGGCGCGGCACCTGAACGCGGCACGATGCCGCGCCGTACAGATACACATTGCCGTCCTTATAGGATTTTGCTACGACAACGTATTAACTGCACTGCACGGTGCGGCAACGTGGCGCGTTCAGGCGCCGCGCTTTTTCACATTTACGACTCCGCACCGTGGTCGTGTCCAGGTCCATACTCCCCGGCCTCTGCAGTAATACTATTTTTCCTACAGTACCAGGTGACGGCGATGCGCGAGAGCGCGGCGGCGTGGGGCGGGTCGCTGCAGCTGCGCGTACGCTGCGGCGCGCGCGAGCGCACCGTGTGGCACGTGCACTACGCGCTGTGGCACGCCACGCCCGCGCCCGCCGCACAACACGTGCACCACTTCCTGGGTCAGTCACTTTCTGGGCCTGTGAATTTCATATTTCGACCCATGTTCCTTGCGGAATGTTGTTCAGTTTCATGAGCACTGTCACTGGGTTTCGGGTCAAAATCAAAAGATATCTCAAAATATCTTTATTTCATATTTTTAGGTAAGTAGATTTACATTTACTGGGGCCTCCCTTTAGGCTACAAAGCCTGTGTTGGGATGCTCCGCTCTTCCAACAATTTTTAACAAGTGCTTAATACTTAGACCTACGTAATACAAGTAACAGATATTTTGTAAAAATAATAGATATCGGATTGGATTCTAAATGGATCGTACGGGATTTTTTAACAGCCTGTAGGTAATGGTAGTCCGATTTGCACTTAGCCGGTTTTTATTCTCGCTATCTCACTCAGTGAACGTTAAACTTGTTGCAGATTTCCTAGCGGAGCTGAACGGGCTGCGGTTAGCGTGCGAGGCGGAGGGCGGGGCCCTGGGGGCGCACAACGCGCCGCTCGTGCTGAGCTGCGCGCGCGCCGCGCTCGCCGGGACCGCGCTCGCTGCCGCGCTGCTGCTGCACACAGTGGACTGCAACCAGGTCAGTGCCGGCGCTGCTAGCTGCTAGCTGCGAGGGAGGGCGGGGCCCTGGGGGCGCACAACGAGCCCACTGACCGTACGAAACGCAGCAGGAGTACTGCTGCTTCACGCCGGTGTTCTGTGAGAGGAAGGTACTGCCCCGGACGAGCCGGCCTATTTCTGATGCAGCGGCTAGCTGCAACATGGCTCTACCAGTACAAAAATATAAGGACTGGTCTAATATAAGGGCAGAAAGATATGGAGAATGCAATCTTGAGTGCCTGAGCGTTAGACTAAACGGCTTTAGGTCTGTAATTCCTTTAATTTTTTTTAGGTTATCTTCTGGTTCAAATCCGGCTCGAAGGACCATATTATGTTTCTAACAAATTAAATGACTTTTTTGTTTAATAGATATATGAGTTTTTTTTTTAGATGGAATTTTTTACAAAAGATTTTTACATGGGAAAAAAGCTGGAAGAGAGTGAGTCAAAGAATGACTCGAATGATTTAAACATTTGAATGAATGATCGTTCGGTTCGTAGAAGAACAAAAATTATCCTGTTGACAGATATTTATAAAATTTAGCAAGTAAAACCTCACAGCCCAAGTAGCTTTGTGTTTTATAGAAATACCATGAAATACAAACCTACTTTGAGCTTTCTTTTAAATTTGTACATCGCCGGTCCGACTCGCACTTGCTCGGTTTTTTTTTCAGCAATCAGTAACATTAACTTTTTTTATCACATTAGGAACTGGACATTCCTCGCACTATCGGCCTCCTGCATCAACAGAGAGCGAACCTGATTCAAAACGTCCAACAATACAAGTTCCTGCACCAACTGCTTTTGCACTATCTCAAACAGTCGCGTCTCATCTAAACTGGTGTTGCTGAGACTGACGCTATGTGATATCGTTTGACGTTTCTTCAAGATGTTTTCCTTCACCGTATAGGTGGTGAATTTCAAAGGGGCATTTTCAAAAAAAAGTACCATTTCCTTCTTTTAAAAGAGGTAATTTTGGGAGGTACTTATTCAAAATCACGGGCACAATTCATTTTCAATAAAAAAAAGCGTCCATTTTAGGATCAGTTTTGTGACGTTTTTTTCATACTTACATTTTAAATGTGTCGTCACAAAAGTAACGCAAAAAAATTATATGGAAAATTACGGACATTTTTTTTTAACTATGATAATTATAAATTCAAAAATTCAAAAACCCCAAACGCAATTTGTTCACATCTGTTTGAAAATAAAGTAAATGCCCATTATGCGTCTAAGATCCCTTCCGCAGCTGACTAAAGAGCTGACAACTTTGGAACGCCTGAACGAATTTTGATGAAACATGTTTGAGAACCATCGCCAAGAAACCTGCTTTCAAATAAAAAAACCGCATACAAATCGGTTCACGCGTGTAAGAGTTATGATGCCACAGACAGACACACACACACACATATAGCGGTCAAACTTATAGCACCCCTCTTTTTGTGTTGGGGTTTAAAAATCAATAGCGCTCTTGATTCGAAGTAAGAAAACCCCAAAACTTCCTTATTTAACAAAAAGTGAGGGTACTTTTTTTATTGTAAACGACAAAATGTACTTCCGCACATATGTAAATTTCGTTTTTGGTGGTTAATTAACCTATGGTCACTCAAGCAGAGGATAGTGGGTTCAAATCCCGGGTTAGCACTGAGTTTTTCAGAATTGATGTGCGGCATTACGTTTGAAATATACAAGCTTTACGGTGAAGGGCAAGCGTCGTGAGGAACAGCACACACTTGCTAGGCAATTCAATGGTGTGTCTGAAGTTCCCAATACGTACTAGGCCCGGGTGGGAAGAACAGCCCAAACCCTCTCATTCGCCTATCACCAGCAAGTAAGATGTGTATAGACTGAGAAGATATGAAAATATTAGTTCTCTTTTCTTCCTTATTCTATTTTTTTCTGTGGGCGAGTTTTTAAAAGAGGACTTCTATAATACACGTGTAGTTTCTTTGTCCAACCAGTGAATTACACCTTTGGCTTTATCTGTATATTCCATCAGGGGCCTGTTGCATAACAAAGTACAACTAATATTACAAGCGGAACTCTCGCTTCAGTTATATTAACTAGAAAGGGACTTCCGCTTGTAAGATAAGTTGTACTTTGTTATTCGACAGGCTCCAGGTGTGATGGATGTCAATCGCTGGTCAGTAAATGCATTAGACTGCGACATATTTAAAGAAAAATGCATAAAGGCGGTGCCACTTCCACGCCAAACGTATATTTGTTGTAATGTCACTTTTTTACAATAAAAGTTGAATATTTATCAAATTATACAACTTGAAAAAAACACTCAAAAAGTTCTTACTCAAATTAATTGCTACGAAACGAGTTGTACATTATATTTATTTTTAATTTTTATATTCGTGAAATAATGTATAAATTTTTAAATGTAAATGAATTTGTTGTGCATATTTGAATTATTATTATAATGCCGCTGTGGAATTTGTAAGAATTTTTATGTAAAAAGCAGGGTTTTGTCCGTTTAAAATGTTATTTTTACCGCGGAGTTTTTTATCGCATTTCAACGTTTTAAAATCCTGTTTTTGTAATTTTAGTGTGTGATCACATAGATTTTAGAAGTTTATTTGCTGTATGAAAATGCATGAAATGTTGAAATATTAGCTATAGTTATTAAGCATGGATTTTTATTGTGCCTTTACAAGACGATCAGCTCAAACGATTATTGATTAAAAGTAATAGTTACTCAAAAAGCCGTATATTTAGGAGTACATTTTCAACAAACTCTTTTAAAATAAGTCAATTAAAATTATTAGCTAAATTTTATTACCTCTGGCGCTTTTTCTTGTGACAAAGCGACTACTCGTAACGATTCGGTTTACATTTCGCAGCCGAAATGACTCTCGGTTTAACACAGAATTCCTCAAGTCCGCAATGAATTTCGAATTGTCAAATTCACTTTTTATGTTTTTATGTTTATGATATAGCGGCCTGAGATAATCGTTTGTCAGAACAGAATACTAAACTGTTGAAATATAACTTCTAACTCTTTATACTTAAGGTCTAGCTAAGTTAATAAAAGTATTATAATTTCGCGTAACTATTGATCGCCCTGAATCATTCATTACTTTTTCATTTGTTTTTCATGTTTCTAATTATATCATAATGCAATAGAAAAGTATCGTCGATAAAACGCTATTCTCTTGGTAGGAACATTTTTCCTCACACAAACTGTTTGTTGATTCGCAAGGGCTGGAAAAACATCCGTCATTTCATTATAATGACGGAAATTTAAGACCAATATCGAACAAGTTTGTTCTCTGTCTACAGGATGCCATTTGAGGGTGAATCAGCTTTTTTATGTCGTTCGTCAAACGGATAACATTTTTGTAACCATAGCAACGGGTAGCACTAAATAGTTGATTCCAGAGTGAAACAAAGAAAATACATTTATTTACAACATCACAAGACACATCATCAATATTTTACAAAGCAAAAGGCAACACTAAAGCTAAAGATAGAATGTGCCATTGCGGTTGCAAATCGGACACTGGCTCAGCATAATGCTGAGGCGTTTATAGCACCCCAGCGCTGATTTTCAGCCAGTACCGTTGGTGACACCCAGATCGCTGTTTAGATAGATAAATAAATAAACTGCACACTAATAGCTACATACATACATAAGACTACATGCGTAAATAAATAATTTGTAAATTGTAAAAGCAAATAATAATAACAAAATTTCTTGAACATATTAATTAGTATAATCTCACTTGCCAAGTATACAACCCTGAGCGGACTAAAACGAAAAATGAAATAACCGAGACAATAAAAATCAAAGAAGTTTTGTGAAATAGTGCTGGAAAGGAGAGGAAATTAAGGTTTTTGCAATGACAACAAATATCCTTTAAGCTTTCGCCCAAAGGTGTACCTGCTAGTCACACCTAGGATGGGAGGGGGGATGTCATTCCAGCACTTAGACGCCGCAAACCTAAAACTCCCTCGAAACGCCGCCGTCCGGTGCGGCGGCACAATAGCCTTAAGTCTGCGCAAACTTTTCAACCATGAGATTTTTTCAAAAAGGTAGGAAGGCGTCTTGTGCCGCACTACACCGAACAAAATACAATGATGGATTACATTACAATATTAAACAGAATTGTAACATAGATTACATAATAGTTACTACGCAATCGATTCGACAGTCACGTTTGACAGCCGCCATATTTATCTACCAGCCGGCTCAATGCCGATGGTGTTAGTAGCAGTCACAGACAAAGTCAAAGTGATTTATTGCTCATGTGTTATAAATACATAGATCTTATAAAGAGAGTACTCAGAGTACATTTTCCAGTGACAGCCACCGAATAGAATAGAACGATGTGGGGAATTACTAACTGTACTGAATGTCTGAGCACTGGTAGGTTGATGGCGAATCAACTTTTTCTTGCCACCCGTTGCTATGGTTACACAAATTTTGTCCCTTGGATAACCTAAACATTTATTTATGAAACAGTATGAAGATCGTACACTTCAGTCTGTTATAATCACATTTAGGCAGTGATAAAGCGCATCTATGTTATGCCCTCTACCGAGAGACTTCAACACTCCTTCGGAGCTACCCGCTCACCTGGACCAAGAGATGGCGCTACTAGGCCAACTTTTACAAGTTAAGTATGAAGTATCTTTTTCTATTTATTTTTTTATTTTCTTCAACTTCATTTTTCAAAATAAAATTTTTAAAATTTTTTTCTAAATAAAAAAATAAATAGAAAAAGATACTTCATACTTAACTTGTAAAAGTTGGCCTAGTAGCGCCATCTCTTGGTCCAGGTGAGCGGGTAGCTCCGAAGGAGTGTTAAAGTCTCTCGGTAGAGGGCATAACATAGATGCGCTTTATCACTGCCTAAATGTGATTATAACAGACTGAAGTGTACGATGTATGGGAAAGATTCGTCGCTAACTTCTAGACCAGTGATGGTGTAGGGGTAAGCACGCAGCACGGAACGCTGAGGACCTGGGTTCGATTCCCAGCATTGGTCTTTTTTCTGGGGTTTTTTCTGTGCATCTATATTTCAGTTTGTATTTAGTTTGAAATATATGGTTTCACGGGATGACCGTAAAAGTAATAAAAAAATGAAGTTGAAGAAAATAAAAAAATAAATAGAAAAAGATACTTCATACTTAACTTGTAGTATGAAGATGTCACTTGGACAACCGGGACAGAGTAAGCAATACAAAAAAGTTGATTCACCTTTGAAATGACGGACGTTTATCCAACCCTTGTGAATTAGATATTTAAGGGCAATTAATAGTTAAGCGTCATTTAGGGGGTGTTTCACCACCTTATTGTCAAACTACTGGTCACGTAACCAATGAATAAACTAAGTACTGGACAAATCTGTCGGCTAGTTTTTTTTCAGTTTCACCACTCCGGTCCTGTGCAAACTAAGTACCACTTAACTAATCGTCGGCTTAACATAGAGGGGGAATGGCAACGTCACATTTCACGATCACGCGTTCCTGTTCGCAAACTTTCGTTCAAAGAGTCGCTCATTGTTAAAGCAAAAGAAATCGTAAACTATGTAATTTTTAAATACATCTATTTTTTTGCATAAACAAATGTGTAACATTATAATTAATCCAAAAACGGTATTTATTTACAATACTTTGTTAACAATAACAAAAAAAAATAAAATCACGTAAAACGAATCGAAAAGTGGCGCCAAACCATTAGACAGATTAACTTTTTTTTTAATGGCGATGTACAAGTTCACGTAGAACAAACGATTATGCCACTGAAAAAAAATCTGTAATTAAAAAATATCACGAAATTTTGGATTTATTTTTACATACTAAAAGCGTACCTATATTTTTTTATTCAAATCTTGATATTTGAATCCTCGTTTGCAATTTAGCATGATTTCTTTAAAAAATAAAAAATACTTTGATTTATTTTTCTGAAACCGGCTGAAGGGCTCTCCAACCATGACCACAAAAAAATTAACTGACTAATTAAAAAGTTATGTGACGGATAAAAATGCTAAATGCCACCTGGTCTGATGGTCAAATTAAAAAACAGTTTGTCCGTCACTTAGCGCTAATCAAGACTGGTGAAACAGAAATTTTAAGTTCATCTGTCAAATAAGGTTATGATTAAGCTAATCCGAACTTTTAAAAAAGTGGTGAAACAGCCCCTTATAATCGTTTTAAGAAATCGTGTGCGTTAACTCGGAGATTATTATACGGATCTGATATTTCTCGTGTGCCTTTGTAGTTTGTAGAATTGTTTTGTAAACTTATTGAAATGCGTATGAAAATATAACCCTGGATGCTACAATTATGGTCCGAGAGCTGGTACACGTTTTAGAGTAGGTACTTGAGACGGCGCAAAAACTTGTAAAATACATCCTTTGTGATGTCTAAATTCAAAAATACAGAAATGGCTGGAGAATAGTGGGGCTAAACAAATCCTTGAATGTTTAAATATATATATGTATAATGGATTTTTTTGCAATAAATGTTCATGAAATCATGAGGAAAGTTGGATTAAATGGTTTCCGTCTGTCACCCTTCGAAACCATAATAAGAGATTTAATAAAAAACCATTTGAAACTAGTTAAAAGCTGGAAATAAATACATGTACATGTATTTTTAAAAAACTGTCAGGTGATCTAAAATTTCAAATTTAAGTACTAGGGTCAGCTTAGCCCCACTGTTCTTCAATCAGCGCAGTGTTATTGCCATTTAATAAATGATTTATCTTTTAGGCATCATAAAGGAATCGTTGTATGTACAAGTTTTTACGCTGCCTCGAACAATTCTGTAATGTGTACCAGCTCTCGGCATATTAGTTAGGATCTTAATTTACTGTTGTATAAATGAAACGTCACAATTATGCATTACGAACCAAAAAATAAGTCTTTCACTGTTTTCGTACGATTTAAAGTGTATAAAAAAACTGAGGTTATGGTATTTAAATATTTTCACATCACTGCCAAGTATATTTTAGGGATAGAGAAAGATCCAGTAAACCTTAGAACCATCTATTTAAATCCCATGCCATGTCACATTTTATATACCGTATCCACTTCGATATAAAGGATAGTGGCAATAGCTACATTCAAGTGCGAAAATAGTAAAGTCGGGGTACTAAGACCCAATGGAAGATAACTTCGGCTCGTATGAAAAACCCATACAGAAAAGTTTAATAAAAAACTAAAATGTGGGAGGTCAGCTTAAATCGACCATACGATCAAGGCATTGGACCATAAGTGCGATGTTATAGTAAAACCAAGCCGACCGTTGTCAAGTAGATGTCGGGATAGCCTAGGCCCTAGGAGTTAGAGAGAACCTGACTACGATGAGGTCCCGGGTTTGATTCCCAGTGGGGGCAGAATTTAATTTTGAAAAATAGAATGTTTGTTCTCGAGTCTTGGATGTTTAATGACTATTTGAGTACGTTTATTCGTTGCGTAGCATCCATAACACAAACTTTGCTTACTTTGGGACTGGTCAATTGGTGTGGATTGTCCTGTGATTTATTTATTTTAAAGCCAAAGGGCCTAAGTTAAGTACCTTCAAGGGCAGAAGTAAACCGACCTTACGCTATCTACAGTTATATACATTGTCGCGATAATGAAGTCTGTGTAGGTACATATTTTTGTGACTTGTGTACGTAGTGTTCTTGACAATTGAGGTATAGTATAAATCTTCCCAGGTGAATTTTTCGCTTCGAGCTATTACATTAAATTTGAACTTTAATACTATGACGATACCGTTTGTTTTGAAAGATAAGGGCTCGAAGCGAAAAATTCACCTGGGAAGATTTACACTATACATTTTTGCATTGTGATGAATAAAATTGTACATATCTTTGTCCGTTACTAAAATATGTAACACATGCTTTTATACCTATCTACGTAAGTGGATAGAGATACATATTTTTGCACTTGACAGATCAGCTCAAGAAACAATGTTTGCTTTAAAGTATTCGCTATACAATGTTCTATAAAACACAAATCTTATTGTGTCCACATCTAGTCGTACGGCAACTTGCTCCATAGTTATTTCTAAGGTATAACAAGCTAGCAATTGTTTTTAAGTAAATAATTTTTCACTCCAATCATCTCGCATGTGTTCAGTATGAAAGTCTTCATTCAAAAGATAGTGTTATAATGAAACTTGCTCAATTCATTGACGCATTTCGTATAAAGCACAAGTTTTCACCCTTTTTTTTTCTGTAAAATTCATTTTCATTGCAGTTCTTGCAAGTTACGAAGACGACTTGGCTGCACTTGTAGCAACGTAGGCTTCGATCATATAATACGTAGATGCACGATCGCCGCTTAAAAAATGGAGCCATCAAAACAAGGCGTAAATCTTCAATTGCCTTCTTTCGCTCTCGTACCAAAATAACTAAACTCGCATATTTTACTATCGTGATTGTACCTTATGATTTAATTTTACGGTTCATTTTACAATACACTTTCTTTTAGACATTTTGTTTTATTTGTCAACACCGTTGTCATTCCACTTTTGGTAACAAAAGGTAACAAAACTGAAGCTCACACGTTTTATTTACGACGTTATGTTCTACTGAGTAAGGTATATATTAAAATGTTCTATATTTACTACATCACTCTTTTGTCTGTCAATGTTGTCATAAGTCAGTATTGACGCGATGGAGACGATTTTTGAGTTAGGACCTTGCATCTACGTATTATATTTTATGATATGATCGAAGCTCTTAGGCATCTTATATACTTGACAAAGTGTGCGCGAGAGCTAAATCGGGTGTGGGTGCCATATAAAAACAAACGCATACTACCACAATGTGCATATACTTTCAATCACGAGTAAAGCTCTCTCGCCTTCGCGAGTTGGAAGAACTGGAACTATTGGTGCCATTTCTAAGTAGTTACTTATTCTGTTTTCACTTATTCTTATTCTGAGTTTAATTTACGATATTACTTAACCGTTATGGTCAGAGAAATGGTAGGAATTTTAGTAGGTATTTAGGATAACATAAAAGCTTGTACGGTTAACTACAGGGAAAAGATACCTCCGGTGTGGTTACCCTCGTTACAGGGAGTACCTACCTATTCTCTGCAGCTGACTACAATCATCATCATGGGTGATTTTAAATACTTATTTTTGCGCGAAAAATGTCCTTGAAGTAACTTTTGAATTAATTACCACTTTACTTATTGATGACCTTTTATCTGTTGGCTAGTAACCATAGTACAATTTTTATATTTATCTTTATTACTACGTTTAATATTTTATGTTTGAGCGCTGCACAAGTTTTTACGCTGCCTGAAATACCTACTCTAAAATATCTACCTAGCTCTCGAACTATAATTATTAATATCTTACTCATAGATTTGTACTAAGACTAATGAATTCTATCTCTTCTTGGCTTATCTAACCGGTTATTTAGTTATAACACTTATAACAAACCGCTTCATTATTTCCTGAAACCAAACAATTTTAACCGTGAAGTTCGGAAATGTTTTGCTACTGTAAAAATATTTTTAGTGTAAATTTTGGAATTGTTATGGATGGCAGGGTGCGTTTAAAACAGGCCCCTGTATTCGTCAACCCGGGATGAACGACGATAATGTACGACCTGATTATTCAAACTCATGTTCAGTTAGGGGGCAAAATTTAATGACAGCTAAGGAGTTCCCGTATCAATAAACTCAATTAACGATGGTTTTCTCATACACTCGAAAGTCATATTTTTTTATTCAGTTTAGGGTTCTATTGATGCTCTTACGAATGTCGTAGAATCTACCACCGCACGATTACCACACACACTAGTGATCGCTCCAAGTTTTGTTGGTAAAAATATAATTTTATTAAGTACAAGTATTAAAACGAAACCAAATAACTCAATAATTATAAGAATATTTGTATTGTAGGTATTGTATTTTATAGTGCAATGGTACTCATTACTTACTCAGCTATCATTTATAAAACACTTTGTGTAAACTTTAGCGTCTCCGAAATAAAACTTACAAACAAAGCTGCAGGCGATCACTGATACTGTCTACCGGTCATTAAATTTTGCCCCGTAATTTCCGTTGTTTTCTCGTGTTATTATCATAAGTGTTTGAATCATCAGGTTTGTTCCGGGTCGTCAAATACAGAGTCGTGTTTTAACCTTTTGAACGCCACACATCGTTTTTGTTACGAACAAAATTGATTCTTATGCGTATGCGGGTAGGTTAATTTTTGTAGTACCGTATTGTCGTCTATAGACGACGCTGGCGTTCACAAGGCCGCACCCTGGATGGCATATTGGGATTTGTTCTTTAGCGGATCGCTAAAGAATTTAAATTTATTTTTTGACGTCATTTTGGAATCATGTGCGATGCAACAGCGATTTTTAATATTTGTGATGTTATTTACTGACAATAAAGTTTTACATGAATATGAGGAATGTTTTTCTGTCATTTGATAGCCTGTTGAAATGAATTAGCTGAATCATCGTGGAATTTTCAAAATTGGTAGTTTTTCTTTGAGGTGCCCAAGCAATATTGCTGCCTATTACTTACTTTATACACCGTGAAATTTTAGTGGTTGTTTTCCCGAAACGAGGTGATTTAGTTTCGAGTGTACAATCGATTTATAATTACTATTTTGACTAGAGTCAAAAATCCAATTGTGAAAAACGAAAGTCGATAATGACCGCAAACCAATAGTAATGCTTCGTTGGTACAAGTAGCGTACGATCGGTTAGGTACCAACGAAGCGTTACTATTGGTTTGCGGTCATTTTCGACTTTTATTTTTCACAATTGGATTTTTGACTCTAGTCAAAATAGTAATTACAAATCGATTGTACAATCGATACTAACCCACCTCGTTTCGGGAAAACAACCACTAAAATTTCACGGTGTATATTTTCTCTACGTACAGTCGGCATCCTAAACATCGGAGCAGTCAAAAGATCTGAACACGTACAGTCAAGTGTAAAAATATGGGTGCACACAACTTGCTCATAAATATGTCCCATAGCTCTTATGTCGTCGAATTAAGGTATAGGTATATGACGATGGGAGGATTAAATCGATACTTATTTTTGCACTTGACCGTACAATAAAAAGTCATTGTATTGTATCTGATTGCAAATAGTGCCAAAAATCAAACACAAAAATTCGGAAATAAAACAAAATAGTCATAGCAGTCTATCAATTATATTTCGGTAAAAAATTAACTTATGCTAACTTATTCTAGGGGGGCGGGTAGTACGGCCGAGGGGGTGGGCCGGGGGGCGGGGGGCCGCGCACGGGGAGTGGGGGGAAGTAGTTGGGAGGCGGAACGTTGACGGGGGGGAACCGCGCGGGGGGAGGCTCCGAGTACACCAGCGGAGGCGGCGGCCCGGCTGGAATCGGCAGCCTGGAAAAGAACGTTATATTTACACGGTTTTTTTACGCGAGTGAGCGACGCAAAGAAGGGTGATGTGTTTATCAGCCTATGTATGTATGTGGGTTCGTTCCTATGTGTAACGTGTGGACCGATTTTGATGATACATACGTTAATTTATTCGTCGTATACATGCAAGTGTCACTAAAGAGAAAAATGTGTGAAAAAAAATTAAAGCCCACAAACCATTGCAAGTGGGGTATCATTGAATAGGTATTAAAAAATCATTATTACAATGGTTTTAGAACAACCAAATTATTCGCGAATGACGAATAAAATTATTGAATGATTATTCTTCTGGTCATAATTTATTCGCGAACAATTTATTCGTTAACAAATGATTATTTATTGGAATGTCTTACTAACTTTTCTCGAATCCAAATAAAATAACGAATGAATCATTCGTTATTTGAATAGCAGTCAAATGATTTCAGTCAGGAGTCAGTTCTATGCAAAAAAACTACATCCCAGATGGGTGGCACATATTTTCGCCGGTTTTTAGGTTTTGATCAATTATAAGGGTATTTACCTTGGAGGGGGAGGTATGTTGGGCGGCGGCGCGGAGTACACGGGGGGGTACGAAGCCAGCCCGGGATACGCGGGGTACGTGAACCGCATGGGGTCGATCTTAGGGGGTTCCAGTTTGATGTCCGCTCCGTTCTTCACCTGTGAGTACAGATACAATTTATATTTCAACGGGTCTATATCGTTTAACGTCGATTCATATTTCGTTACCTCCTACGTATACTGGTATAACTGCATGATGGCGATTTTACAGTAAAGACCGTATCGTTAAACAATACGGTCTTTACTGTAAAATCACCATTATGCAGTTACACCAGTATACGTAGGTGGTATCGATTTACAGACGCCGCGAGTGTCAGACGAGTAGGGCTTATTCCACCTAATTTGCATAATGCCCAATTCACTAAATTGAGTAAATTTCAAATAGTTCCATCAATAGAACTGATAGACCAAACAGCGCTGGATGCATAAGGCGCATTTTCCGTACCAAAACAAGGGACTGGTCTGTTTGGCGAAAGCTCCCCCTTTCAGCAAGTCTGTCGGCTGATACGATACGTTTGATTGTACTGACCGGCGTGACTGTCGGCTTATTGGTGTGCGCGGCGACAGGCGAGACGGAAGCTGGCGGAGTAACGGAGGGACGTTTGTCGTTTTTTGGAGCCGCACGCGCACCCGCCCCCGGCGGTGACTCCGTGCCCAGCGGCTGCGTCTGCGGCGAGTACAGGTCCAACACCTGCAATACATAATGTTATAGGATTCAATACAAAAAGTTTGAAACATGGCACAAAATTAGAGCTTGGTCAATGCTGAACAATACGCCGTGAAATTTTAGCGGTTGTTTTCCCGAGACGAGGTGATTTAGTTTCGATTGTACAATCGATTTATAATTACTAGGTATTTTGACTAGAGTCAAAAAATCCAATTGTGAAAAACGAAAGTCGAAAATGACCGCAAACCAATAGTAACGCTTCGTTGGTACAAGTAGCGTACGATCGTACGATAGGTTAGGTACCAACGAAGCGTTACTATTGGTTTGCGGTCATTTGCGACTTTCGTTTTTCACAATTGGATTTTTGACTCTAGTCAAAATAGTAATTATAAATCGATTGTACAATTGATACTAAATCACCTCGTTTCGGGAAAACAACCACTAAAATTTCACGGTGTATAATGCATTAACACAATTGATAAAATTTAGGTTGATCATCAATGTCATATAAGACAAAAGCCGTGGTGGCCTAGCGGTTTGACCTATGGCTACTCAAGCAGAGGGTGGTAGGTTCAAATCCCGACTCGTACCTTTGAGTGTTCAGAATTTATGTGCAAAATTACATTTTAAATTAACAATGAGCTTTATGGTGAAGGAAAACATTGTGAGGAAACTCAATGGTGTGTGTGAAGTTCCCAATCCGCACTGGGCCCGCGTGGGAACTACGGCCCAAGCCCTCTCATTCTGAGAGTAGGCCTGTGCCCTGGAGTGGGACATTATGCCTCAACAAAAATTCGAAATAAATAAAGATATATCAATGCAGTTTTATGCATCTTAGGTGTCTTCTTTTAGTCTACATCCTAAAACAAATAATAATATGGCTAATCATACCTGATGACAGATATCCTCAAGCAGTTCCATTGTAACATCCTCAACGAACATGTCCCACCAAGCCGTGTGTTTGGGTACGCGCCCGTTCCAGTCCACCACCTCGAACTTGCTGAGCTTGCCCGCGAGGAACATCAGCGCCACTGCAATCACCTCGGGCTCCCATTGCAGGCACAGCGTGGTGCATAAACTGGAATATAAACAAAACTCTTACATGTGGAAAAGAATGAAAGCATTTTTCTATAACTGAGTCTGTCTTCTGCTCCAAACCCAAACAAATATGATTATTTATGGGGTTAACACAGAAAATATAAAATTTTTTACATCATAATTTCTTTAATTTTTTGTTTTATGTGTCTATGCTACCAGTTGAAGGACTATGAGCTATAAAAGCTCATTTCTTTGTCACTGCAATAGTAGACAGAGTAGAGTAGAGTTTTATTTTCAGTGGAGCTTTTTGTCTATACTTTGAAATAATGTACAGTCGACTACAAAAAAATCGATACGGCCAAAGTTACAAAAATATGTATACACAACCTTAATGTTAAGTCAATAAAGGTGTGTATACATATCTTTGTAACTTTGGCGGTATCGATCTTTTTGTAGTCGACTGTACCTCTTTGAGTTTCTTGCTGGTTCCACAAGATAGTTTTTTCTGAATGTTACATTTTTTGACATTTATAAGTACTTGCTATAGTCTAAATCAAACAAAGATTATTTGACTTGAGTTGGCATCAAAATCACTTTTGCCAAAATTGAAAATTTGTCACCTTGCTACGGAAGTAACAACATAATTAATTTTATTATACGCATCAGGAAGCTGACAGTGGTTGAAACCCATTTCTCTAATCAGAATGCTATATAATTTATTGAATCAGGCGTTACTTTGCGGAGGTCCATATTAATGAACTAAAACAATTACTTTGCTCACCCGCGACCTTACAATAGTTACGTTTATGCAAGAAATGTGCGTTCATGCAGTTCCTCCACCTCCACACTGTACGAACACACACAAATCACACAAACCCAACCATCACCACCACCAAGCTACACTGACGCGTTTCGAACTCAACCAGAGCTCATCTTCAGAGTTACCACAACCGTATGCTATGCTACCAAACGTTAAACTCACTGAGTTTTGAGTTTAACGTTTGGTAGCATAGCATACGGTTGTGGTAACTCTGAAGATGAGCTCTGGTTGAGTTCGAAACGCGTCAGTGTAGCTTGGTGGTGGTGATGGTTGGGTTTATGTGATTTGTGTGTGTTCGTACAGTGTGGAGGTGGAGGAACTGCATGAACGCACATTTCTTGCATAAACGTAACTATTGTAAGGTCGCGGGTGAGCAAAGTAATTGTTTTAGTTCATCAGAATGCTATATTTTATTTATATTGCACTCACCTATCATTTACAAAAGTCCACGCCATCTGCACCATCTTCTGTAGCTTTGCCTTGTCCCCCTTCAGGCACTTGGCATACTTCAACAGGTAACCATAAGGATGCTCTACCTGCAGGTCAAACTTGATCGTCTGGAGGAGGATCCTCTCCAACGTCATCACCTCTTCCTTTGGATCCTCTCCGAAGGAAGCGAACTTCTGTTCGGTGAGCAGAGATTTCGCTACTTTAATTATATCTTTGCATTTCTTTGGCGTCTCTTCCACTTTCCCCGCGAGGAACAAACAGCAGCATGCCGTGATGTACCGCGGGAAAGTCTTGAACGAGTGAAACATGTAGAACCGGTGGAAATAAACAACCCCAGTAGCTACTGTGTTATAACCTAAGTCCATCTTAGAACCAGTATCGATGATAAACCTGGCCCCTTCCTTCCGGTACCGGTTTTCCGACTCTGTTGTGATTCCATCACGAGAGGAGGGCGTTGTAAGAAGATCCTTTTTATCGTAATACCAATAAGGCATTTTATAATTTATTTCGATGAAAATAACTAAATAATACCATCCCTTCACTCACTTTCCACTGACGTGACTGACTGACGTTTGGTTGGTTGGTGCTACAGATAAGATATGCAACATGCATTCAATTGCGTTTACGAAAAATATTTCGAACTGAAATTAGAATTTGGTTGTGCACATCCTATAAATAAAATATAAAATTAAAATTATAAATGAGAAAGTTTGTAAAGATGCTTGGATATTTATTACTTAATAACGCAATAACGGCTGAACGGTTTGAGATGAAGATGAATCTTGGCGTACAGAAAATACAAAGTTCTACAGACAAAGGATAAGACTTAATATTAGCTTTCCCGTGGGATAATATTTTAACTGTAAAAAGGAATAGATGGTGCAACCCAAAAACTTTGCAAGTACGTGGCAAGTACTCAGTTTTTAGAAGATTACGTATTAACTTCGTCTGTGTTCAATAGATGGCGTTGTCCGAGCGAACATTACTTTAAAAATGTTACCAGGCATAACCTTTCTTGAGGAAAAGCGTGGGAAAAACTGTATAGGATTGTTACAAACTTATTTGTTTTGACTTGCAACATTCGAATATTTATAAGTTGTTTTTTTATTCAAGATTTGCAAACAATTTTTAGACCACTTCTTGGTACCTGTCGGCTGTCTAAAAGGCCCTCTACACGGTCAGGACCAACCGCCGACCATCGTGTCCTTGGTCGGGTTGATTTAAAAATGGACAGTGTAGAAATCGGTTGACCCATTTAATATTCTTGGTTGACCCGACCGATATTTGGTTGATGTCAACGGCCTTGGTCGCGAGCGCATTGTCCGTGGTCGGCCCCAACCGTATGGAACGCTGTCGGCCGACGCGAGCGACACGACGGTCGGCGGTTGGTCCCGACCGTGTAGAAGGAGTTATAAGCAGAAATTTGCCATAATTATGTAAGTTTAGTGACAATATAATAATCTGGGTAAGTACTACAATAATTCCGCTGGTTCGGCCGGCCATAGTCTCCGCAGGAGGAAACTCTTCAAAGGTTTATGATATCGACATGAAACGATATTTGGTTTGGATGACAATGCAAGTACAGTCAACAAAATCATATAAGTATTTAAAAAAAAACTTTAATTAAAAATTACACTTTTTTAAAAAGTTATTTATTTGCCCGTAAGGAATTTCTAACGCGTTAAAGTTAGTATTTTTATAAATTAATGCATCGTCTAGCTAGATAAACACCACACACGAACAACTTATCTCTATCGTTATCATCATTTGCCTTTCTTAGAATCTTTTCTGCTCGCTTATGATAATTAATTAGTAAAAAAGAGTAGTTAGATCCCTTCTGGGATAAGAAATGCGGACAGGGTTATTTAATGTGTTAAAATCCCTTTATTTACCTTTATCCGTTATTTTAAAAACATTTAAAGAACACTATAGAAAAATAGTATATCGTACAATAAGAGCATATAACGAGCCATTTTACGTGAGAAGTTCATATAGCCATCCGAGCCGGTACGGCGAGGGTGGATAGACACGTCGAGGGGAAATGGGTTTAATTAATGCTCGAGTTTTACACTCTACTTTTTACTTCGGTTGCAAGGAAATTAAACAGTAACATATGAAATTTAATTTACAAGCTGTTATTTTACATGCATTGCAATTTATATAATAATAAATGTACTTAAGTAAGTACTAGATTTGTCTAATTCAGGGTTTTTCAACCTTTTGTTGTCAACGGCACACTTTTAGTTTCAGTAAACTTTCACGGCACACCAGTAAAGAATTCGGTATATTAGAGGCTTTGATTTATATGTAACGGACGTAGGGGTTGTATTGATACCCTTTAGGTTGGACTGCAATTAAGCATCGCGGCACACTTGAAAATGTACGCGGCACACTGGTGTGCCGCGGCACACCGGTTGAAAAACCCTGGTCTAATTTGTTGAATCTGGCGTTACTTTGCGGAGGTCCAATATTAATGAATTGAAACAATTACTTTGCTCACCCGCGACCTTAAGATAGCATGTTTATGTAAAAAATGCGTGTTCAAGCAAGACGGGAGTTGATTCCACAATTTTACTGTGCGTGGCAGAAAATGCCGACGGAAACACACAGTTGTAGATGGATATTCATCAAGGTGGTGACGGTGGAACGCAGACTTACGGCGCGACGTGCGATAGTGGAAGCCCGTAGCTGGTAATAAATTGAATAGCTCCTCGGAGCACTCCCCGTAGTAGAGCCTGTAGAGCACACAAAGAGAACCTACGTCTCTTCGCAAGGAAAGGGGATCCAAACGACCGGAAACTAGCGGGTCGCCGACAAGTCGATCTGCGCGACGTTGGATACGGTCAAATGGAAGGAGAAAGCATTGAGGCGCCCCCGCCCAGAGGTGAGTACTCTAAGTACAGGTCAGTACTCTAAGTGCGGCCGCACCTGGGCCTTATACAGTTGAAGAAGGTGCTTTGATGTGTATAGTCTGGATCTGTTCAATTTTCGAAGCCAATTTGGCTTTTCCCTCCAAATGACCGCGAAATTGAACGTCACTCGTTATGTCCACGCCGAGAATCCCTATGCTGGATTGGATATCCAGGGGAGCGGAAGTTAAACAAAAAGATGACGTTAGCGACGGACACACGGGCCTCCGGCCTCCGGAGGAGCGGCGTGCATTCTCGCTATTCATTGCGCAGCCGATACGCTCGCCGCCCAGAGGTTGCCTCGCAGCACACGCAATGAACAGGGGGCTACTACGAAATTCGAAGTGCCCTTTCATTCTTCTGTTTAATACTATTAGCGTGAAAGGGACGACATGATACGAAGTTTGAAAAACGGATTTCGTAGTATAAGGCCTGAGAAAACGCTCGCCGCGCCTCCGGTTTTAGTCGAGGCTGAATCAAAAACTCGAGCATTCGCGACAACAACTATCTTATCTGACTAATTATTGTTTTGAAGATTTCACTTATATCAACAAATCTCGACTGGCGTATTAGTTATCTTGAATCAAGTTTCGATATCAAAAAATATATTGATTAGTTACCTTACCTACATACTTACATGGTGCACGCTTAAAAATAACGTGTAAGTAAGTAAATTAAGAATAAATATTTTAGCCATGTTTTCTTGTAAAATTAAGTGACTAATAACTATAAATTAAAACCTTTCAAAACCCCCAACGCAATTATGTCACTGTCAATGCCCGTTATGCGTCTAAGATCTCTTCCGCAGCTAACAAAACAGCTGATAACTTTGAAACGGCTGCACTGATTTTGATGAAACATATCTAAGAACCATCGCTAAGAAACCTGCTTTCTATTTAAAAAAACCGCATCCAAATCGGTGTACCCGCTTAAGAGCTATGATGCCACAGACAGATAGACAGACAGACACACATAGCGGTCAAACTTATAACACCCCTCTTTTTGTGTCGGGGGTTAAAAATCATCTTGAGTATAGTACAGCAGACAGCAGTCTGTAACCAGCTACAGCTGAGTCATCAAAACTCCAAAAATTAAGATCCGGCCATATTATCAACAATCTGTTAGTAACTGAAATGAAATAAACAATTCTAGAAGTACGACAAAACATTTGGTAGCGGAAGAAAAAAGAACTAAAATTTTCATACAAAATTGTTGCCACGTTTAGCATTTTACAAGCATTTTACGTCAAAAATATACAGTTGCGAAGTGGCGCCCTCGTTGAATATCTACTTACGTCGAAACAGCTGAATACTCAAAGGTCGAAACATAATAACCCCGCTCGTTTGTTATCAGTTAAACAGTTATGCTAAAGCTACATTAAAATACGTCGCAGTCGTACGTCAGTAGCAAAATGGCGCTCAAAACCGGTGCTAGTTTCGTGAGACTCAACTCCTTACGTCAAGCAGTCAGAGTGAGTTTAGATTTATCACCTACTTTGATAATAAGGTCCTTTAGTGCTGCGTTTGAATACTTTAGGAAGGTTAAGTCGCGTTACGTCATTATGTAAACAATCCACTTGTTATGCATGTTTTCGTATTCAAGTTGGTAGAGTTATTACTTACGGCGACGGCATGCAGTACTGAAACAGATTTCGACATTATATTATTTTAATCACATTTGTACCATTGTACCGTTAAGTTGGGAATAATATAGGCTGAATAAGAACAAAAAGTAGATTCTCTTTAGAGTATATTTTCTGTTTATTCACTTGCAGCATCAACACGCTCGTTTATCCGACAAGATCGGACTTAAAATGTTAAAATGTATGTTACTTAGATAGAATAAAGAGGCAAATTATTGTTTTCGCTTCTCTCTCGTTTACGTAAGCGCGTCTCCCTCTAGCGCGAGCTTTACCTTTGAATTAATGAATTAATGAAACGTTTTTCCTATCTTTCACAACAATACATACTTACTTCGTAACAACAAGTTATAGTGTTTATCTATCACGTTATTTTTTGAATTACTAACTTCTAATTAAGAAAGTTTTACAGTTGTTGTCAACACACACGCGACCGGATATTCAAAATGGCGGGAAACAAGCCGATTTCCCTGGTGCCAAAGCTTCCTACGTGACCCAGATGAAGTTTCTGAACGAAAATAGTTACGAGCCCATCCCTATATACCGAGTGATGAACAACGGTGAAATTATCGATAAAAGGGAAGAGCCTAGTATCGAAAACGAGACTCTGGTATCGATGTATAAGACTATGGTCCAGCTTAGTCAAATGGATAAAATCTTGTACGAGTCCCAAAGGTAAGAACTAGGGTGCCTTCATTATTTTTGCCTTAATTCTGAGTACATGGCGAGCTTTTGTTAACTGTAATAAAGCAATTGAGTATGAATTTCATTGATTTCATCTAACTGGTTATGCTCTACGGCTCCATTTAAAATATTAGACGTAAAAGTTGTGAAAGTAATAGGGCCTACGCTAGCTGACGCGGATTACCCGGAACGGACGCCCGTCGTGCGCGCGTCTAATAAGAACAGCGCTAAGTGGCGCGGGCGCGTGCGACGGATTTTCGGTACATTTTAGACCCGCGAGCGGGCGCACGCGGCGGGCGTCCGCGTCAGCTAGCGTAGGCCTTTATACTTCATGAACAATTTTAAGATACAAATCATCATAATCCATGCTTACGTGTTCCAGGCAAGGCCGCATTTCCTTCTACATGACGAACTACGGCGAAGAAGGCGTCCAACTAGGTAGTGCCGCAGCTCTAATGCCCCAAGACTTGTGCTACCTCCAGTACCGAGAGGCAGGGGTTCTGCTGTACCGGGGCGTGACGGTCACGGAGATGATCAATCAGTGCTACGGGAACTGCGAGGACCCTGGCAAGGGCCGGCAGATGCCCGTGCATTATGGGAGCAGCCAGAGGAATATCGTTACCATTTCTAGTCCGCTAGGTGAGTTTTATAGTTTATTAGCTGTTCCGCGAAGGTCTGCGCAGATTAAAAATAGCCTACGACCTATTCTCAGACCTACCCAAAGAGGAACTACCGAATATGGACAAAAAAATTTTTTAACCATCGGTCAAGCCGTTTCGGAGGAGTTCTTTTTTTATTGGAATGCGTATACCCCGAGGGTGGTCCCATTTAAATTTGGAAATAATATACCTACCCTAAGGGTAGGAAAACAGGGGATGATTGATTGTTCAGTCAATGACCACGCGTAACTTATTACAGAGTAGTCGGATTTTGATGATTCTTTTTTTATTGGAAAGCGTATACCCCAAGGGTGGTCTCAT
Source organism: Archips crataeganus (assembly GCA_947859365.1). Classification (NCBI taxonomy): domain Eukaryota; kingdom Metazoa; phylum Arthropoda; class Insecta; order Lepidoptera; family Tortricidae; genus Archips; species Archips crataeganus. The sequence goes on from OX402056.1 coordinate 759,540, forward strand.
TTAAATTTGGAAATAATATTCTTACCCTAAGGGTAGAAAAACAGGGGATGATTGACTAACTTTTTACAGAGTAGTCTGATTTTCATATTTCTTTTTTATTGGATAGGGTATACCTTGAAGTTGGTATTAAGTATATAAATTTGGAAAAAAAATTACCCCAAGGTTGGGAAAAAAGTATAAAATAAAAACTTTTTAACAAAAAAATTAAACCGCCGAAACAACTGAAAAGCAAAAAATAATAAGTACCTTTTTTGTTTGAACTTAATTTAGGTACCAGTTTGAAGTCGGTACCTCAGCACTAGCCAGGAGGAGTGGACCTATAATCGTCTACCTGATTGGCCTCTATCTCTCCTCCTGGCTCGTGCTGAGGCACCGACTTCAAACTGGTACCTAGATTAAGGTCAAACAAAAAAGGTGTTATTTTTTGCTTTTCAGTTGTTTGGGCGGTTTAATTTTTTTGTTAAAAAGTTTTTATTTATTAAAATCATACCTACCTAAACTGCTATCTAATACTACGTTTTCCAGCTACCCAGATGCCACAAGCCGTCGGTTCGGCGTACGCGTTCAAGCGCATGCCCAATAATGACCGCTGCGTCATCTGCTACTTCGGTGAAGGCGCCGCGTCCGAGGGCGACGCACACGCAGCTTTTAATTTCGCCGCCACGCTGGACTGCCCTGTCATTTTACTATGGTAAGTACTTTTTATTTTCCACTATTTAAAAAAAAACCACATGGCTGGACGATTGTTAACTTAACCTCTCGTATGCCGAAACGCGGATCCGCGTCAGATTTAAGGCTATCTTTTTGTATTTTTTTTGAAATCTGTAAAATTAAATAAATAAATATCAAAAAAAAAAATATCACGGGACAATTCACACCAATTGACCCCGTCCCAAAGTAAGCTAAGCATAGCTTGTGTTATGGGTACAAGGCAACGGATAAACATACTTATATAGATAGATACAAACTTAAATACATATTAAACACCCAAGACCCGAGAACAAATATTCGTATTATTCATACAAATATCTGCCCCGACGCGGGAATCGAACCCGGGACCTCAAGCTTCGTAGTCAGGTTCTCTACCTACTAGGCCATCTGGTCGTCTAAATTGGCACTATTTAAAACAAACGAGACTAGAATCCAGGTATTTTTATACTTCCGGCATACAAGAGGTTAAATAATATAAAATTTCGCATGCCCCTAAAAAAATATTAAAAGGTATGCCTATTCAGTGGCAGATGCATCATTCATTATACATCAATTATTACTTTTAAATTCTTCGCCGCTTTGAATGCACCAGATAAACAAAAACTATTGATCATGCAATTTATTAATTCATAGATATAAAGAATCTCTACCATGAAAAGACAGTGGACTGAAAGGAATTCTTCTGTACCGTCAATCATCCAATTTGATTCCTAGGCCACAATTATGGTTCCTTGTTATCATGCCATTAAGTCATTCGATAACCATTGTTATGGCCAAACTAGATTATTTTATTTACTTACCTACAAAGAATTAGTTACATCGGTATCATAAAGGGGGACAAGACAGTCCGATATGTTCACTTACACGAAAATATTGTCGTTATCAATGATATTCACTTTTTCACTTTCTAACGGGGCTCTATGTATATTCGTTGGAACTCAAAGGCTCTGGTATGGCTATAGACAGCTCCGGTTTCGGTTTTATAATGGATTACGTACGATTTTGTAATCTAACCGCATCGACCTGTAATTGAGGCTAATGTGACAAGTTGTACGAAACCTGTTTCAAAAATAAATAAATAAAAAACCTATGTTTGCAGCAGAAACAACGGTTACGCTATATCCACGCCGAGCAGCGAGCAGTACCGCGGCGACGGCATCGGCGCCCGCGGGCCCGCCATGGGACTCCAAACTCTGCGCGTCGACGGCACCGACACTCTCGCCGTCTACAACGCCGTCCGGAGCGCCCGCGAGATCGCCGTGGGGCAGAACAAGCCTGTGCTTATCGAGGCTATGTGCTACCGGTAAGCACAGTTACAAAACAACTGTCGCCAGGGTTTATTTGGAACAGCCTAGCAGCCAATTACGAACATTATCAAATGGTCTTCAAGCATGGTCGAAATACGATTGCAATCACCACAAGCTTAAGATAAGAACGAAACCAAATTCATGGGCCTAGGGTTAAACTTGAAAACTATTGTGTAGTGTCAGTAAAAAAAACTGCCACTCTCTTATTTAGGTATATAAATTTAAACGACTAATTATTTTATATTATGGAAATTTCCCGCCTATAAGCGTCACTGGGGGCGGGCCGCCGCTACACCGCCTCCACTGCGCTTCACCACTATTAAAAACTTAACAGCCAGGGCTTTCGCATTTGTAATATTGTTTTTAATAATGAATAAAGTAAAATGTGTTTTCAGAGTTGGACACCACTCGACATCCGATGACAGCAGCGCGTATAGATCCTTAGAAGAAATAGACAAATGGAATAAAGATGAAAGCCCTATTAGTAAATTCAAATCCTATCTAGAACGTAAAGGTAAAATAGTTTATTTATGTTAAATGTACAATTTATAATTAACATACAATGGATACCGTGGTCAAGGCATATAGATAGTACCATTCACGAAGACGCGAGATTTGTCAAAGTTAGATATTAATGACATTGTACCTAATAACAACTGCGGCAGGTGTCGTCATGAACGACTTGATCTATCTATACCACTCATTAAAGCAAACTGTTATTGGACTAGACATACTTAGTAACATAGCTAGCTATTCCTAGAATTGTTGTAACTCTGTAAGGAATTTTGAAAAAAACTCTGGCGACTGTAGACCGGAGGTAAACTAATTAAATCTTTTTTTTTTTAGGATTGTGGGACGATGAAGCCGATAAAACAGCGCAGAAAGAAGCTCGAAGCACGGTTTTGAAGACAATGCAAGAGGCCGAGAAAAAGAAAAAGCCGCATTGGAGAGAAATGCTCGAGGACGTGTATTACGATATGCCACCAAACCTCCAGTTAGTATAATATCAAAATAATAATTAGTATTTAGTAGCGACCCATCTTAGTTTTGCTCAGGTAGAACAATATCAAATAGTCCCTAATCTTGCGACTTTGTTTCCTGATAACTGTTTCATTTTACTTATTTATTTTTTATTATGAGAGGGAGAAAAATGAGCAAGCGTGTAATCTGATGGAAAATGATCACCACCGTCCATAAACATCTACAAATCAAAGAACATAATCACGAATATTAAATTTGTCATTTGAATCGTGAGTTATGGTCTTGAGATCATGCAAAAAAATAATATAGAGAAAAGGACGATATTTTTTTTATTTATTTAAATTATTCAATCATTAAATCTGTTTTTGATTCTAGAAAGCAAATGAGGGAGATGGAAAATCATCTGAAGAAATACGGAGAACATTATCCTTTAAATCAATATCAAAGCGAATAGTCACCAATAAATTCAATTATTTTGGATATTAATTATGAATAAATTTTTTGTTGGTTTCATTCTATTTGTTTTATTGTTTTATTTTATCGAATGAAATAATCGACGCTTGACACATCACTAAAATCATCTACAACCACCGTGTGCAAAATGCAGAGATTTTATTCGTTGCGAAGTTAAAATAAAAACGCTTGCTGTTTAAATCGGAACGTAGCGTAGCGTAATCGTAATTAGCTGTCAAAGTGACATTTGTTTATCTTGGGTTGAACATGTGAGAAGCTCATGTAAACAACCTTTTTTTCTCTACAAATATTTAGACAAAATTGAGTAAAATAAGCCAATAATGAATATCGGCGACACACCTTTAGTTCACGTTGACGTGACTGCTGTTAAATTTCATAAACACTTCATATTCGCGGGTAATTGTCTTGGTTATGTTTATGTTTCTTTTTCGACTTTGACTTATGGAATTTTCCCTTTTAGGTATTGGAAGCTACTCAAATATATTCGATAAGCGTTCTTTGCAGTCTCTTCAAATCCTACACACATTGAAAGGCCAGAAAATTTACGCTTTCGTGCCTTCAAAATGCGCTGAAAAAGTGCTATGTTTTGGTGGAAAACAGTTCACCATTTTGAAGATTACTGGTCCGAATGAAGATGAATGTGTACGATTATTTGAGCCACTAGTGTGTGACGACTGGCTGCACTCTGCTATGTGGGTCGACAATGACATAGTGGCTTTATTGACTGCACATAATACTGTTCAGGTAACATCACTTAAGACACATGCACAAATAACGAAATTGCATCAATTATTATCTGTTTCATAAATTTCCTGGCTGGTTTTTACAGTTTTGGAACACAAATACACAAAGATTGCTTTCCTGCCATGGGAGCCCCGACAACTCGATTCTGTACAGCGGACTCCTGGTGCTGTTAGAAGACGATGTGCTGGTCTTAGCTGGGACAGTGTTCTCGGAAGTCATTGCACGGTTTAGCAAGGAGCCAGAGGCCTTGTTTCATTTAAAAGGGCATCGGGTATGTTGAAGTTCAGACTTTGAATTGGATAAATAAAAAAGTTACGGTACAACCACAACCTCTCAAGCAGAGGTTCATCAGTTTAAGGCCAGGTTTGCGCCTCTGCGTTTTTAATATTTTATGTGCAACATGACATTTGAAATATACAATGAGCTTTTGGAGCTTTGTTTATGGTGATGGGATGAGTTTTTTCTTTTATGGTAAATCACCAATAAGTTGGTCACCCTTCTATAACTGGCCCCCTCATACTGAAAATGAACTCTGTTCCCCTACAAACAGAATTCAATTTAGTATAATGTGGCCAGTTATTGAAGGGTGGGTGGCCAGTAATTAACACCTTATACTAAAAATGAATCCTATTATCGGTGAATAGAGTTAATTTTTAGTATGAGGTGGCCAGTTATTGAACAGTGGCCAGTTATTGGCGATTTACCTACTTAGTTTGTAATATAGTATGTAATAATGTGTTAGGTATGCACTTTTTGTAATTTGTAATATTATGTATGTGTTGTTTATTGATGAGCTTTGTAGTGAAGGAAAATATTGTGAGGAAACAAGAGGAGGCAAGTGAAGTATTGCAATGGAGTGTGTGGACTTTAACCATTAGGTAATAGCGGGCTATTTTCCGCAACTCAATGTCTATGTGCGCCTATTTTGTGTAGTTGGCCATGACTTTAAAAAGATTGAGACCTTAATACTGCCGTCGTATTTATAAAAGGCACAGCTGCAAAATTGCTCAAAAAATAAACAGCGTAAGTTTACAAAGAACAAGTGTGCACTTACGCCTTTTCAGTTTCACAAAAAATTCTAGTTGTGCCCCTTTTTCTTACGACGGCAGAATAATGGTTGTTAAAATTATTCTGTTGTAATATTAGTAAGACAATGATAGTTTTTATTTCCTTGTATATTTGTCAAATGATATAATTTAATTTTACATTTGTTACAGGGTGTAATATTCTCAATATCTTGTGACCTTCAAAAAGGAATCATCATCACAACATCCGATGACAGATCTGTTCGTATTTGGGCTTCAAACAGCCAAGATGAAACCCCAATCACAAGAGAATACTGGAAACATGCCACCATTGTATGTAAGCATGAGTTGTATGGTCACTCAGCTCGAGTCATGAGGAGTTGCATCATCAATGACTTGGTCATCTCTATTGGTGAAGACGCTGCTATTTGTTTATGGAATCATCAGGGATTATTACTAAGAAAGAAGGTAGTTCACCGGAACAGTTGTCTTTGGTCTGTAGATGCTGATGATGAAAGTCTGATCACCGGTGGAGGTGACTGCGGAGTCATGGTGCATCCACTTACTAGTGCTACTGATTATTTAACTAATGATGTGTTAGACACAAACGCTGGAGTTAAAAAAGTAGTTTTTACAGCTAGAAAGAACATAGCAATGATGACAGATGATGCATTGATTTACTATGATGTGAAAAGTAAAGAAAAGATTGAATATGCTTTAAAACATACGTCAACCTATAAATTACTTAGTGTTTCCCCGTGCAAACAAATTATTGCTATAACTGACATGAATGGCAATCTAGATGTGTTCATTGAAAATTGCAAAGAAGATTGCTTACAGAATGTAATCAAAACTAAATTAGGGTTTGGTAAGATTCTTTCAATGCATTGGGGGGATAATAGACACTTGATTTTATGCTCACAAGATGGTGTTGTTAATGTAATTGCAAAAAACAATGAAGTGGAAAATATATGCAGCTTTAATTTGCCAGTTTGCAAAGAAAGATGGCTGACTGCCGCTGCTGTAGATTTTAAGAACAACATGGCTGTCTTAGGAGATAGGTGTGGCAATATACATGTTTATGTAAAAGGAAAAAAGGAACCTTTGAAAAGTTTTCGAAAAGTCCATGGAAGATATGGACCTACTTCAATAACAATTGAAGATAATGAAGTTATAAGTACCGGTAGAGACAGTACTATACGATATTTTGCTGTAGAAGATACGGAAGTCAAATATATGAGCAGTAAAACATTAGATTTTCCATGGGTTGAGAAATTTTTAGATAGAGATGGAAGGATTGTTTGTGGATTTCAAGAAAGGGATTTTATTGTTTATGATGTTTTCAATAATTGCAAGATACTAGAAGTACCCTGTGGAGGCGGTCATAGATCTTGGGATGCTGTTCGACAAATAGACAAAATAAATGACAAATACGATGAGGTTATAAAGTTAATATACATCAAGAGTCCTGATGTGTGGTTAGCTACTTTTCAATTAAGTAAAATAGTTTCGAGAAATGTTATAAACGGTTCACATTCCAAAGAAATTAACTGTCTTAAATGTTACACAAATGCATCAAAAACTTTTTACGTCTCTGGCGGAGAAGATACGACATTGAGGATCTCTTGTCTTGATTCCAAAAACGTCTTTTTAGATAGAGTTTTGTACAAACATTTATCAAATATAAGGACACTGAAGTTATACGAATTAAACAATGAAAAATTACTTCTAATATCAGCCGGTGGGAGAGCACAGATGTGTATTAACATCCTTAGTTTCATTAAAAAAGAAGATGAAGTAAAAGTGATCATGGAAGAAGTACTAGACTATCAAATTAGAGGCACAGACAAAAAAAAGAAAGGAAATCAAAACTGGAGGAACTGTTCGATTGATTTCGATCCAGAAACTAGAATTATGGATGTAGACGTAATTCGACGTGATGATAAAGAATTCGTTATATTCGCCGGCTGTTCAGATGCGTTCTTAAGAATATATTCACTTAAACTTAAAGAGAAAAGCATTCTCAAACCAATAAACGCATTAAAATACCACAAAACTTGTATTTTAAAAACGCATTGCATCAAATTTGATAATAAAGATATTTTGGTTACATGTTCAACAAGAGGTGAGATTGCTTTATGGAATGTGAGTGACGCCGTAGAAAAAGACAATTTAGAACCATTTTTCAATATGACAACTAATAAATCAGGAATAAACAGTTTAGATGCAAAAGTCGTGACAAGTGACGAAATTTTAATAGGTACAGGAGGGGATGATAATACTATACATTTGGTACTACTCAAGCTCCAGAATGACTTGACCTTTGCTGAATTGTTGTCCTCTTGGCATTTAGATACTCTGCATAGTTCTCAAATAACTGGCTTGTGTTTCTCGGATTGTTACCTAGTGGCAACCTCGATTGATCAAAGAGTGAGCCTTTTGCAATGGAAGGTGGACACAGAAGGAATCGTCTGTGAGTTTGTGTCGCAGACGTTTTGTGATGTAGCGGACGTGCAAGGCATGGATTTGGTGGAATGTTCCAGGTGAGTAGCATGATTCCGTACCAAACAAACTCTTGGACCACTTCATTGTCTGTCTGTTAAGACTTTTTTCTACGGCAATCGTAGTTGTATCAACAAAATTATTGTGAAAATGTGTCATACCGTTAAATATTGTATGTTATTTGCAGCGAAACAATCACAGTGTGCGTATACGGCAAAGGAATGGAAGTTATTCAAGTAAATAAAGTAAGTTGACAGTAATAAATCTGCCTATAGATAACTTGTGTTTTATTTTAACGAACCTATAACAATGGAATAGAAAAATAAGAGGAAATTGTCATTCATTAAGGAGAGCGAGTTGGGGGCGGGTTGAGAGCGGGTGGAGAGCGAGTTGGGGGCAGGTTGGGAGCGGGTTGGGGGCGGGTGGAGAACGAGTTGGGGGCGGGTTGGGAGCGGGTTGGGGCGGATTGGGAGCGGGTTGGTTTATTATGGGAGGAGGGACTCCACGCACTGTTTTTATTTATTAGAGACGTGTCTTGGTACGGTTATTTAATAGTATCATACCGTAAGGTCAGGGTAACATTGGCCTATACGAAAACCACATAATAGTGAACATAAAAAAAAACGTGCGATAATATAAAAATAAGGTTTAGTATTAAACACAAAAACGTGGGTGGTCAGCTAAAACCTGACCATATTAGCAATGTGACATAATTTCAATGCTATAATAAAACCCGAGCTGGGTAATCCTAATGATCTAAGTTAGCCTTTAGGGCCAAATTACCCGACCTTAAGGTATCTCATTTTAAAGTTTAACGTTATAATTAGGTTGGCCCTTGACACCCAACCCGGTGACTTTAAACGTGCGTCCACTCGGCGGCTCTAGATCTCCACCTTCCATCTGAGAATACCCAGTAGTCACAAACAAGACGTCCAGGTCTGCTCCTCCGAAGGTGCACGAAGTCACCTGGGTAGCTGGAAAGCGCACATTCCGCAGCACTTTGCCACCGGGAGAGATCTGGTAGACGCAGCCAGTTGTGAAGACAGCAACCCACAGGTTTCCATCCGTGTCGATCGTCATGCCATCAGGGACACCTTTTATGTGGTTCTTCTCAAAGTCGAAGATGTACTTTAGGTTTGCTGGAAAAATATATGGTTTTATTCTAGCTTAGTCACGGTTAGTAAGGTTACCATTTGGTAGCTCTACGAGCTGTACACGACGAGCTGTACACGAACATTTTGCAGTGGATTTAAAAGGGTCATTATTCGTCTCCCTTTCATGGTTACATTTTTACAAATTGGCTACAGATTTTGATGGCGTTTTTGGTTATTTATTAGAAGCCCTGTACTACTATCAGATGACTGAAATTTGTATCAGAATCTTCTGCCATTTCTACAAAAATGTGAATATATATTCACCCAAAACAATGTCCGCCGGTTCAACTTGTTACTTACGAACTATTTTATTGTTATTTTAAACTGATCAACAATTGAATTCTCATCTGGTAAGTGCAGATGAGGCCGAAGATGTAGCTCACTGGTTCAGTAACAGCCTATCAATTCTGGCCTTGAATAGCCCCAAATTTTATTCCAACTAAGAACCATTGGCAACCATGTTCTTGGGTATAATTATACAAGCATCGAAAGTGAACCTTTAAATATAGGTCTGGTAGTTCAATTGAAATATCGGGATTTTACTGAATTCCCCTGGGAATGCTCGAGAATTACTTCGTGATCCTCTTAATTTATATGACGATCATCCGAACAAATTTTCATTTCATGTCCCCAGACCTAGACTTTGGGATTATATTTGGCCGCAACACGCGATCCCGTGGAAAGATGGGATAAAGGTTACTTTCTATCTTTATGTTAATTCCGGGATCCACCTGTCAGTATGCCAAATTTCATCCAAATCTAGCTGTTTTTGCGTAAAAGACTTGCACAAAAATTCGCATTTATATTTAATATTAAGTAGTAGAATTCAGTGTACATTTGTATTTTTAATGAACCGGTGAGTTACACCTTTGGTGTCACCCTCATCTGCACTTTCCATCAGGTGAGAACCCCAATCACGGGTCAGTTTTATGTATAAAAAAAACATACAAATGTTTCCAGTCTCAACATCGTAGTCGTATCTCCTGATTTTGTTCTCCACCGAATCGATGTAGTACATGGCCTTAGCACGCTGGTCCCAGGATAGGCCGTTGGATATGCTGATCTTATCGTCCATCTTGGTAACTGTACCCTGGTCTACTCGGTACAAAGATCCTTTATTGCGCAACGACTTGTCCAACAAAACATTCCCATTCGCGTATGTACCTGTAATCACATTTTAGCATAGAGCATACGTAGAAGAAAACGCTGACAAGAGACTACACTGTAAAGTCAGGATCTGATGAGTGAAACAAGGGAACTCCTCAAATGTGGTGTATTTTCATGTAACTCATCCTTTTGCGCCTGATAATCATTATTTGGGAAAGTGGAACTGATGATTAAGACCACAGTTGGCTACCGAATACGTAATTTAACAAGTAAGTATACCTATTTCACGAGCTGTGAATAGATTACTTTCAAACAGTTGCTAAGAAATTTATGCTCGTCTCAATTCGTGCGGTGAAGTGGAACTGATGGTGAAGCACTAAGAAGACTCCTTAACAATTAAACTCTCTGAATCAGTAAAGTAATATTTTGAAAAAAATGACGAATGATGATGACGAAAATACTTTCTTGTCTGTTTATTCGGTGCCTTAGCACGAGCCTTTGTTGTCTTGAGGGCGTCAAGAAAGGAGGCAAGCCTTTAAAAAAAGGCTAAAAGACTCAAGTCACTTAAAACTTATTTGAAATTATTATAAAGTTTGACCTGTGTACAGCCTGCCGCGAGGGTCTGCCTTCCCATCGTTGCACGTAGTTTTGAGTGCTGCATCGATGCCCCCCATCTTCCTGAGGACCCGCGCAGTGCTTCCCTCTGCACCGTCCCACTGCACCACCAGGAACTCCGTCCCCATCCCCACCACAAACTGGTCCAGGTGACCTTCCACCGGGATTATGAAGCTGATCAGACCTTCTCGACCATCTGGAATATGGATGAGTTAAAAACTGCAACGACATTCTTGCTACTCCCCACATAATTATGAGCCCTATCAGCTCATAATGTCATAATTAATTATATTCATTTGTCATCCGATTAACACATGCATGCAAAAAAGCTGAAATCAAAAAAAAAAGAAAAAAAAAACAAAAATCAAAATCGTTTTGGTCAATAATTTTTTTTTTTATTTTTTTTTTATTTTAGCTCAATCGGAAACTTGGTTCAAATTCAAGAAACTTGCTAGATTTGACCCGTACATACATACATATACACCGTGAAATTTTAGTGGTTGTTTTCCCAAAACGAGGTGATTTAGTTTCGATTGTACAATCGATTTATAATTACTATTTTGACTAGAGTCAAAAATCCAATTGTGAAAGACGAAAGTCGAAAATGACCGCAAACCCATAGTAACGCTTCGTTGGTACCTAACCTATCGTACGATCGTACGCTACTTGTACCAACGAAGCGTTACTATTGGTTTGCGGTCACTTTCGACTTTCGTTTTTCACAATTGGATTTTTGACTCTAGTCAAAATAGTAATTATAAATCGATTGTACAATCGAAACTAAATCACATCGTTTCGGGAAAACAACCACTAAAATTTCACGGTGTATAGTTATATACATTACAAGTTAATAAAAAAAGTGGATTTAGGTACACCGGTCTTTCAGGAGGGGGGAGCTGGGCACGATCCCCGTGTGCCCTTATGGTAAAGACGGTAGGCATTGATAGTGATCTTCATTTTAGTAATGAAGAATAACCTTCAGAGATCCCCGAACTTTTGTCTCTCGTACGGTCGCCCAATAAAGTGGTCTACCAGTTTTTGACAGAAGTTTCGGTGACATGTAAATATCGCTAAGGTTCACTTTTCTAATTGAGTGAAATTATTAGCACTGTCGTCATATTATTGTAAGGGAAATTGACCTCGTTGTATCATGAATCATGACGAGCAAAATGATGATGTGGTTTTTTCGCGCACGCAGACCCCTTGCAGGTCATCGTCGAACCCTGGGGGTCGATATAGACCAATTTGGGTATCATTGCTCTAGATAAACGCTATACCAGCGAGCAGCGTCTTTAGAGCCATACTTCTTTTAATATTTTAACAGACTTAAAAATAGGAGGAGGTTCTATGTTCGACTGTATGTATTTTTTGTAGGGTTAATTTAATTAGTGTGTACCTACTGGTGATAGGGAGTAAAATCTTCTGCTTAAAGCTTACCTATCTTAGTCTTTGTGTGTCCCTCAGCAGCGCTGTACCTGTGGATGGCACCCGCTAGTAAGTCGATGAAGTACAGCGCCTGCGCGCGCGCGTCCCAGTGGGGGCCCTCGCCCAGCCTCAGCGCCATCTCTGATATCTCTTCGATTTTCAGAGTCATCTAACGAAAACAAATATGAACAACTTTTTTAGGAGTCCCCAGACCATTGGTGGGCAAAGTAGAGCCTGTGGGCTAGCTCCGGCCCCTAAAAGGATTATATCCGACCAGCCCGGTTCTTCGAAATAATTAGTATGTGACCCGCGATAATTATATTTTGATTATCCAGACTTAACATAACACCAGTGCCGGCGTTAGGAAGGGAGGGCGCGATGGGATGACGGCCCAGGGCGCCAAATTTCAAGGGGCGATCAGTGGGGGTGGGATCATTTTGATTTCCTTAAGTGGGCACCACAATATTCATGCCCGGGGTGTGGTCGTAACCCCGGCACTACATAATACAACGTATAATAGCATAAGTAAAGGGGCTAGCTAGCCTAGCTGTCTCTGTATGTCTGTCAACTCAGTAGATACGCCAGGAAAAAAATAGATAACCCAACTTTTGCATATTCTAAGCTTCATAGGTTACATTTGGTTGGCATTCAATTTATTCGTTAAACTCATGAGTGCAACGTTTAAATAAAAAATAATTTTTCAATTATTTTATCATAGCTTGGCCAGGATTTTTTAGCCAACCCATTCGAAATATATTTTTTAACATTCTTAATTTGCTTCTAAATACTTTTCATCAATTATACACATGGGGATTCCAGTTCGGATCTTAGAACATTAGACTATCTAAGTAATTATTGTTGTAAAATAATAAGAATGTATTTTAAAAACATACCTTTTACAGGAACCGAGTACCTTGGTACGCAACGTTGACTGGTTGCAGGAGAAATAATGAAGGCAAAGCCAAAGATACTCGATAAATAAGTGTATTAAGTGGCGAGTCGAAGTGCCTATAGTAACGATAACATTGTGTCTATAATAACTCGTACTAACGATGACTTGTCTTAATCAATAATGTAATTTAGTATCGCAATATCGCGTAAACACAATTAATATGCCAGTGGTGTTTATCCCATCCAAAATCCTAACACAGGTTTACTACCTAAAGGGAAGTCCCAATTTACAGCATGCATTGTATTTTCAAAGGAAAATAAACAATTTTTCATTTTCATTTTTAATTTTCAAAATATATACCTGTAAAAAAATAGTAGGTCAAGTTCTCTGGTGACACCAAAAGATTTGTTGATTCTAGGAAAAGGTTTAAAATTCAGCACTTAGACTGAATAAATTTCATATTTATTTATTTATTTATTTAAATTGTGTAAGAATCTGTGTTGCCCCTATGATGACATACGGAACTGAAACGTTCTGCCTAGTTTCTTGTGAAAGAGCTGTAAAATAGGGTGCCCAGAAATGAGAGATAGGGTGGTTTTTGGGAGATTATATTTCGCAGAGGATTACTCGGGAATATACAGACATAGGTACCCTCAAACCTTAATTTATATACTTAACTATATACTAGCGCCACACCAAGTTGTGTGGAAAATTAGAACTACTGAGTTTATTGGTATTGGGTGTCAACAGGCATCGATTGTTATACCTACTTAGTTAATTAGCAAGCCATCTAGTTCGGCAAATACATTGTAGATGGCGCTGTATTAAACAAGAGCCCTTTACGATCTACTTACTACCTACTTTACAGCATCAGTCTCGCGATCCAGCGAGGAAATGCTGCCAGCGTCTTCAGTATTATTCGCCCGCGATTAGAAAGGGATTGGAGTTGACAGTAATTCTATATGCCTACGTCAACATATGTATGAAATGACAGTTCTGACAGTCCCATTCTATTTCAAACTAAATACAAACTGAAATATAGATGCACAGAAAAAACCCCAGAAAAAAGACCAATGCTGGGAATCGAACCCAGGTCCTCAGCGTTCCGTGCTGCGTGCTTACCCCTACACCATCACTGGTCTAGAGGTTAGCGACGAATCTTTCCCATACATCGTACATTTCAGTCTGTTATAATCACCTTCTTCTTTGTCGGTATCACTCTTGACAGAGTGGTCGTGGTCATCACTTCAGGTGTTGTTTGTCAAGCTTCACAATACGCCGCCACTCCTCTCTGATGGCCGCCTTCCTCGTGCATTCATGTAGTGATATGAGCCATTTACTGCCGCTTTTATTTGGTCAGTGCACCTCATAGGCGATCTTCCTCGTGGCCTAGTACCCTCAACCTTTCCCTGGACCACAAGTCGCTCAATAGTAATAATCACCGGGTATGTATTAGGGTCATTCTTCGGAGGGCCAAATTACAGCGTCCAGGCAGAAAAAGTACCCGCAATGTACATATATTTGGCTAGAATATTTTTTATACATTACTTTAGCACTTAATCTAACTGGGGCACGATTCCTTTTTTGTGTAAAGTAAGTATAATTAACTGTAAATAATTATCAAACCTCTAAAACCTTATTCCCTTGGTGCGTCCATTGCCCATTTTGTGAACAAACTACCCCGAAAAGAACATGTTATGTATTGAAATCAAGTATTGTATTTAGTTAAATAGTTACAATACAAGTCATTGGTTTAAAAGAAAAAATATGGTTCCTAAATTTATCGCAGTTTTAAAAAAAAACAATCTTAAAGCTTTGTCCAGAGCTAAGCTATGATTCCCTTGGTGCCTCATTCAACTTCCTGCTGATCCCTACTTAAACGTCATATGACGCGTTGTGATCGCGGGGCTCGACAAACGTCAGTAACGTAACGCTTCCAGCATGGCCGGGAGAGGTCGTGACTCGACGCTGGAATTATTAGCTATGGAGGTAAATATATGATTACCTTGGCTTTGGTTCACTGTGATTCTGATTCTCTTGGACTTACATATAAAATTTTGTGCATGCAATTGGTACATAGTGTTAAGTAAAAAGAAAACTACATTAGGTACTGCCTGCATATGTTGAATTAGTACTAATTATTATAACAATAACAGTTTCGGCAGAATCGACAAGAAACATACATATTCTTATTCCCCTGGTTCTTATTCCCTTGGGTTTTGAACAAGGGAATCATAGTTTTCTTGCGTTTTCTTGTAAAGAAAAATAGTTTTCTTTTAATTCGCTGATTTATTCATTTAGAAATGTATTCAATTGATAGCAGATCTCAAATATTACATTCTCTTCAATGTTCTACTTTTTTATACCCCTGTCCTTTTGTATGATTCCCTTGGCGTTTTTCTTATTCCCTTGGCGTTTTATCTTATTCACCTGTCATTTTTCTTATTCCCCTGGCACTGAAAACTTAAAGTAGTATATTTCAATACCAAACTGACCAAAATTAATGCCTATTCGATAAATCTGCTTATAATTAAATACAATTTCATATTTTATAGTAAATAGGTTGAAAAAAGTAAAAGTAAAAAACGCCAAGGGAATCAGACGGAGAATCCGATTCCGAAGAATGACCCATTACAATACCGAATGTATTAAAACATCGAATGGGTCAAAAGACCGACACGATTTTTTTCTGAAACCGTAAACTTTTCAGAATTTATTAAAACGGCATCATACAGAACCCAATAGGTTAGGTTAGGTTTGTTTTATAACAATCTTAAAAAGTTAACGGTTTCATAAAAATCGGTCAAGCAGTTTCGGAGGAGTTCGATAACAAACACCATGACACGAGTTTTTTATATAAAACTAGCTGTTGCCCACGACTCCGTCTGCGAATAATAGGGGTATAAAAATAGCCAACGACCTATTCTCAGACCTAACGAATACAAATAAAAAAGGTTCATAAAAATCGGTCAAGCCGTTTCGGAGGTGTTCGATTATAAATACCGTGACACGAGATTTTTATATATAACAATTACTTCGATACAAGCTATAAAATTAAGATAAAATTTAAATTTAACATTTCCAACTAGAACAATAAACCGACTTATTATTATTATAATAAGTCTTTTATTTAAATAAGTCAATCCGTTAGGTATTACTGTGCGCTCGTTTCTTATAATTTCTATATGTATTTAATGTTCTCATGTAAGTGAATAATGTTTATAATTCTTAATGAGAAATAAAGTTCTAAACCTAAGTTATTGGTAGTCATTTGAAAGGCATTCATAGGACGATGAAGAGGTCAGTGGTACCATGTATGTAAAAAGATATGGGCGCAACTATGGAGATCTATCCCCTGAAACACATTGGAGGATGTGCTAGCGGACAGTCCTCCACAGTTGCCAAACTAATGCCAGGTAGGAAGCGACATGGAATGGGCTATGGGGTTGGGATGTTGTGGACATTATTACCGGGCTATGGAGTAAGACGACGTACACCTATCATTGCAATCACTAGGTACTATCGCCCCAAGCGCCAGATAACCACCTTAAAGGCCCAGTTTGCGTGCAGTGGCTAGGCATCTGTCCATAACAATTCATAGCAATAAACATCAACGGCTGCAAGCAAATTTGTTTTGAAAATGGGTATCTGGCGTCTGGGGCGATGGTACATAGTATAAAACAAAGTCGCTTCCCGCTGTCTGTCTGTCCCTATGTATGCTTAGATCTGTGTGATTGGTGTGAATTGTCCCGTGATATTTTTTTTTTTTGTTTGTCTTTCAAACTACGCAACGGATTTTGATGCGGTTTTTTTAAATAGATACAGTGATTCAAGAGGAAGGTTTAACGTATAATACATGCGTAATTGCACCCGTGCGAAGCCGGGGCGGGTCGCTAGTATCTCATAAATTGAACTTTTAATAGACAGTGTGACTCCCCGTTATTATTAAGATTACCTATAAAAAAAAATATATCACGGGACAATTCACACCAATTGGCCTAGTCCCAAAGTAAGCTAGGCAAGCTTGTGTTATGGGTACTAGGCAACGGATAAACATACTTATATAGATAGATACATACTTAAATACATATTAAACACCCAAGACCCGAGAACAAACATTCGTATTTTTCATACAAATATCTGCCCCGACACGGGAATCGAACCCGGGACCTCAGGCTTCATAGTCAGGTTCTCTAACCACTAGGCCAAATTAGGCCATCTGGTCGTCTAAAATGATTCAATATTTTCATTATGGCATAAGAAAAACTACACACACACATTATTGAATTGCTCAGCAGATCAATTAAGGTTCCGTCACGATGTTTTCCTTCATTGATTTTATTATTCGTAGGGTCATGGTAAATTTTAAGTGTAATTTCACGCATATATAGGAAAATATAAAGGTGCAATTCCGGGTTTGAATCCACGACCCTCTGCTTGAAAGGCCATAGCTCAAACCACTAGGCCACCACAACTTTTATGGTGTACATATAAACTGATCAAAATATTGATTTAACATAACTCATAAGGCATGTTTATGCGATCCACCTGGGTTTTTTTCGATCGCTGTGTGATAGATATTATCGTTATCAGATGTATGTCAAATATGAAATGAAGATATTTGCAGTATCTATACTTGACATTAAGTAAATGACAACTGTATATCGCCCTTGTTGATAGTACAGGTACACTTAGGCTACGTTGAGATGGTGTAACATTTTGACGCGCGTTTTCAATTTAAATCACGCGTCTAGACATCGTGTACCTACTTATAATACACTGGCTAAATTGGGTTTGGCCGCTTCAAAAATGTTTACGGTAACATTTTTAAGGCCACAACAAACCGGGAGCGCGGGGCGACGGTAGAGCGTGCCTAGCGCGGTCAATAACACTGAATCAAATATGGTGTGCCGCGCTGCCGGTGTGTGTCACTGTATATTTGATTCAGTGTTATAGAGCGCGCTGGGCACGCTTCGTCGGCGCCCCGCGCTCCCGGTTTGTGGTGGCCTACGAGTAAGGGTGAAGCCAGACGAGCGTAATTTTGTGAGTCGTGAGCGGCAGAATTTCGGTTGCGCCATACAATATGCAGGCCATCACGTGACCCTCACGTGGCGCATGACGCATATGGCGCAACCGAAATTCTGCCGCTCCCGACTCACACAATTACGCTCGTCTGGCTTCACCCTTACCCGTAGGCCACCACAAACCGGGAGCGCGGGGCGCCGACGAAGCGTGCCCAGCGCGCTCTATAACACTGAATCAAATATACAGTGACACACACCGGCAGCGCGGCACACCATATTTGATTCAGTGTTATTGACCGCGCTAGGCACGCTCTACCGTCGCCTTACCTTCTTACCTTAGGGCGCGGCAGATTTTCGGTTCCGCCATACATCGTGTCACGTGATCACCCTTTTTAAATTTGATTGTGCGTTAATGTGCGTTAACTAGCGATATATCTGAGGCCCTACCACGAAGTGCATAATTCGAACTTCGTTTCGTGCCGTCCCGCTCACGCTTATATGATTTGACACGAGAGTGAGAGGGATAATGCGATACGAACTTCGATTTTCGAATTTCGTGGTAGCGCCTCTGAACTTAGGCTTATCTTGCATTGCATGAGCTGTTCTCACCTAACAATAAATTTACATATTTGTGCAGGTGGAGATCGCGTTGGTACATTGAGTTAAAAAAACTTACCGTGGTAACAGTTAAAACAAGACAGTACAGGGTGGTTTGCGGAACTTGAAAGTTTTCGGGCATGAAAATGACATTTCTAAATCGCAGCCATTAATGGAGCAATATCTCCATACAATAGAGTTAAAATCAAATTGTATTGTATTGTATTGTATTTTTGCTCCCGTTGTCGAATGCATACTTACGGTTGTCCTCTACTTCTACATCACGTAATGCCGGAGGCTACATTGTCTTTTTTATGCCCTTCATTTTTCGGCACGCTAATGGCAGATATATCCATCTATTTTAATATTTTTTTTCTTGGGTAAGTTATTTTATTATATTTGTTAGGCTGAACAAAAGAAAAAAATATGACTTAGGTAGTTAAAGTAAACATAAAAAAATATTCAAGTTACGCTACTTCCTACCATTTTTATTTTAATCTGATCAATTTCTGAAATTGTTAAAGTTAAAAGAAACTTAATTTGTTCTCCAATATCTGTACAGCCAACCGTTCATAAATATCTGTACATAGACCTTATTACCATAACGTAAGGTTCATGTTTATATATTTATGAACGGTTGGCTGTACAGATATTGGAGAACTCGACTGTACACAGTCGAAGTAACGGAATCACGTAACCCTTTTCATTGCAAATGTCATGTTGACGTTCCATACATCTGCCAAAGAAATAATCGTGAAATTGGTTGTGAAAAGGTTCCGTGGTACCTACGCGATTCAGTTTCCACTGTACCTTAAAAAATTAGAATCAGACTACCGTAGAATCACACTCGTACTTAGTAGTTCGGGGAAACAAATTACAGGACATTACGATTACATTACAAACTATAAGTTAATTCCTCTAAGTATTAACGACCGCTTTAGCCTAGTTGGTAGTGACCCTGCCTACGAAGCAAGAGGTCCTGGGTTCGAATCCCGGTAAGGGCATTTATTTGTGTGGTGATGAGCACGAATATTTGTTCCTGAGTTATGGATGTTTTCTATGTATTTAAATATTTATTTATATAAGTATTAAGTACTAGCTTTTGCCCGCGACTTCGTACGCGAAGACAATAACGTTAGTTGTTTGGATGAAAATTGGCACACAGGTAGTTTATTACATGGGTTAACACATAGGATAATGCCAGGAAAATGAAAAGTTCCCGTGGAATAGGAATAAGTGAATTCTATAGCCGCTAAGCCGTGGTGCCCTAGTGGTCAGACCTATGGACTCTTAAGCAAAGGGTCGTGAGTTTGAGCCCAGGCTTGCACCTCTGAGTTTTTCCGAATTCATGTGGTAAATTACGTTTGAAGTTTACCATGAGCTTTATATTGAAGGAAAACATCGCGAGGAAAGCTGCACACACCTGAGAAGAAATTCAATGGTGGGTGTGAAGTTCCCAAATCTTACTGCCCAAGTCCTCTCGTTCTGGGAGGAGGCCTGTGCCTGATTGAAACAGGCTTTTTTTTATCCCGGAAAGTGCAAAGTAAAGTTTCCGCGGGATAGAAATTCCTTTTTGGACCTTTTTTGAAAATCAGAGACATCGTAGCTTTTTATTATTAGTAAATCATTTTAACAATCAGCCCTTATATTCAATTCACTTATTTCTATCCCGTGGGAATTTAGTATTTTCCCGTAGAAAAGTAACCTGTGTCAATCAGGGATACTGTAGCATACTATTAGTGAAAGAATTTTTTAAATGAGCCACAAATTTGGATTGACTTACTTCTATCCTGCGGGAATTTTGCATTTTCCCGAAGAAGAGTAGTCTATACCAATCAGTAATAGTGTAGCTTTCTATTGGTGAAAGAATTTTCAAAATCAGCCCCGAAGTTGAATTCAGTTTTTTCTATCCCGTGGGAATTTTGCATTTTCCTGAAGAAAAAGTAGCCTATGTCAATTGGGGATAGTCATATCATATCATATGAAAGAATTTTTAAAATCAGTGCCGATGTTGAATTTACTTATTTCTATCCCGCGGGAATATTTTATTATCCCGGAAAAAGTACCCTATGTAAATAAGGGATACTGTAGTTTACTATTGGTAAAAGAATTTTTTAAATCAGCCCCGAAGTTGAATTCACTTATTTCTATCCCACGGGAATTTTCATTTTCCCGAAGAAGAGTAGTCTTTACCAATCAGGAATAGTTGTAGCTTTCTATTGTTGAAAGAATTTTCAAAATCAGCCCCGAAGTTGAATTCAGTTTTTTCTTTCCCGTGGGATTTTTGTATTTACCCGAAAAAAAGTAGCTTTTGTTAATCGGGGATATTCATATCACATAATATGTAAGAATTATTAAAATCAGCTACGAAATTGAAATAATTTATTTCTATCCCGTGGGAATTTTGAATTTTCCCGCATAAAAAGTAACTTATGTCAATCAAGAACAGTGTAACTTTCTAATGGTGAAAAAAATTTTAAAATTGGCTCAATAGTTTCAGAGATTCTGCTATAAACAAAAAAACAAAGAAAGTTTAGATATTTCCCTATCCCGTGGGAATTTCGAAAGATATATACTGTGGTGGGTTTTTTTTGTAGGACTATTTAAGATAAACATTTCCATCATACATTACATATGTGTAACTCTAGCGGTTTTGGCATTCCTGCGAAGAATTCGTTTATCGCTATCCCTCGGGAACTATACAATTTTCCGGGATAAAAAGTATCCTATATGTTAATCCGGATTATAAACTATCTGTGTGCCAAATTTCATCAGAATCCGTCAAACCGTTTTAGCGTGAAAGAGTAACAAACATCCATCCATACATACATACATTCTTACAAACTTTCGCGTTTATAATATTAGTAGGATGTTTATCGTCGTCTAGTACCTATAGTACAAGCTTTGCTTAGTTTGGGACTAGGTCGATTTGTGTAAGATTGTCCCCTAATATTTATTTATTTTTATATTTATTAGTGGACAAGTCATTTCAAGAATTACAATATACATATATTGTAACGTTAACAATAAAAGTAGGTGTAATTAACTAATCTAAACGTTGATAAAAAAGCCGCATGTGAAAGGATTATAATTATTTTGATTAGGAATATCGATACAGAAACAATTACTTGCAATTTTCTTCGTTTATGACGCTCAAGTTCAACATGAGTGAACGAAGAAATCAATTTCACAATGCTCGGAAAGTACCTTTTTACGTGGGTCAACCAACATTAGGGCCGATTTACACATTTGCCGACAAGTAGGCTCTTCATTTTTTGCCGCCTCATTGTCCTCTGCAATTCGATACCATAAATATTATTATTATTGTAATTATTGAAACACTAATGAAATATTTAATAAATTCATGTTCACAAAAGTATACTTTACAAAGCGATTAGTATTTTTTCATATAGGTACACACACACGTTTTGATATGGTGAAAATAAATGGATCACTCGCGTCTTAAAACAAGTTTAACTCGACTGTTTCGCGCTAATCCGTAGCCCTTCTTTCCGGAGTCACACGTCACGGCGGCTGCCAAACGCGCACTGCGTGCTACCACCCTACCTCTACCATGAGTTTACACTAGTTTACAGTGACCGTACTCGCTAGCGACGGCGTAAATGATTTGTATGGAGAATTGTACTTCCGTAAGTGACCGCTAGAGGCGCTGTACAATTCTCCATACAAATAATTTACGCCGTCGCTAGCGAGTACGGTCACGTAAACTAGTGTAAACTCATGGTAGAGGTAATAAATAAAAATGTCTAACTTAACGTCAATATGATCGTTGTAAAATATTTCAATAGAGTTAAACAATAATTAATATAACAAAATTTAAAATGTTCAATCAATGAAAATAGTAGATAAAGTAGGTAAGTATTTTAATAAATTTATTTTCACACCACCTGCTCGACAATGCCGTATTATATATCATGCAAACCTCTCTCAAAGTAAATCATTATAGCCCTTGGCTTTCGCCGGGGCGTAATGTTGTACTGAATTTCATTATAACCCGCCGGGCAGTAATGTGATTCTCACTTCTCGTAGTTCTTATTGGTATGCACTTAAAGTCTAATTTCAAAATCGCCCCGCGTGCAGGCCGGCACGGCTCGCTCGCTCACGTGCTCGACGTGCTCAGCCCCGCCCCCGAGGTGCCCGCGGGGGCCGCCCCGCGCCTCATTAATGCTGCGGCTCCCCTGAGGCGGAGACGAGAGGAGCGGAGAGGAGACGTGTAGGGGTCGACCAATCATATCAGTTGAAATCACATCTCGACTCCACACCGCTTCAATAGAACTGATATGATTGGTCGACCCCTACACGTCTCCTCTCCGCTCCTCTCGTCTCCGCCTCAGTGGAGCCGCAGCCTTATTTGCAGTTCCGCGGCCGAACGAAAACAAAGTCAAATACTTAAACAAAAGCCGCGAGTGTTTCAATACGCTGCAATTTTAACTATCAAAACTGCAAAAGAAGATAAAACATTAAGAAAATATCGAGTGACGAAAGTGATTTGACTCCTGATTCCATTAAATTAGACGCCTTAGGACCACTTGCACAGTTCAGGGTAAAAAAATTAAATCGGTAACCCTGGGTTAAGAATGACCAGTTCCATACATTTTGACACTTGTTAACCCTGGGTTAGCAGTTAACTCGCTCGGAGTTAAGTAGCTAACCCAGGTCTGCGCAAGCCGGCCTTAGAAATTGTTAATAATGTACTTCCCAGAGAAGTCGAAGGAAAAATACTTAAATATTAGGTGACAATCTTACACAAATCGACCTAGTCCCAAACTAAGCAAAGCTTGTACTATGGGTACTAGACGACGATAAACATACTTATATAGATAAATAAATACTTAAATACATAGAAAACATCCATAACTCAGGAACAAATATTCGTGCTCATCACACAAATAAATGCCCTTACCGGGATTTGAACCCAGGACCTCTTGCTTCGTAGGCAGGGTCACTACCAACTAGGCTAAAGCGGTCGTTAAAAAGCTTAAAGCTTAAAAGCTTACAAAGATTTCGACAAATGGAAAACTGCGAAAGGCGCAAAGTCAGTGTCAGAATCAGTGCTTCTGGGTCGATTTCGAGTATTTTTCTAGTAGCCTTGGTTTTTATTGTCTCGCAAAAGGTGAGAAAAGTAGAGTATACTCCTCGGGGATAAAACTGATTTTGCCTTGGGCGCGCTTAAATCCTTCACTGCTCTCAGGACTCCATCTTAATTCCCTCGCTTCGCTCGGGAATCAACTAAAAAACCCCCTCGCTACGCTCGGGAGTTAAATCTGGAGTCCCTCGATACGCTCAGGATTCAATATCGCGCCCGTGACATAATGCAGTGCTTTATCCCCTTGGTGTACAATCTACTATTGTATAATTGGTAATTAACCAATTTGAACCAAGGAGTTAAGTTGTATTAGAAATAGGCTGTGTGGACATATAAAATTGTCGTTTACTGTGTTTTTTTCTTAAGATTTTTTAACTTTTCTGGTTTAAGTCACTAAATAAGTAACCAATGTAAATTAATAATTTAATTTAATAATATTTCACGGGCATTATAAAATTTGTAATATTATGTCTAATTAAGGAAAAAAAACCTCCATACTTAATTTATACCATGTATATGCCGTAATGCTAGGCTGAATGCGTAACATTATACCATGTATATGCCGTAATGCTAGGCTGAATGCGTAACATGTGTTCCATTGACAGCCAATGCCTTTATTTTTTTTAATTCATTTCTACCTTTGGGATGAAAGTATGATATGATATGATTTGCCTCACTTTCCAAGTGTGAGAAATGAAAAGTATGTGTACACAAATACCAAAAAGTACATGAATGTAATCTTCTTATTTAGATTGCAGTGGTCACCAACGCCGTTACTGCTCTATCGAACCATCGATAAACTTCCACAAACTCCTATGATTTTGTGTGTCAATCAGAAAGCCACCTTATCGAGTTTGGAACAAGTTCTATGATAAATAAGATCAATAGCCAAAGCACCTTTTCACATTAAATGATAAAAAAACGGTTCTGAATAGTTACGCTGTTGATATCTCGAGTGCTAAAATCTCTTGTGGTAGAGCTCTAAAGTCGTCATAAACATAGATTAGATATTATGAAGATAAAATAACAAAAACCGGCCAAGTGCGAGTCGGACTCGCGCACGAAGGGTTCCGTACTATCTATACTAATATTATAAATGCGAAAGTGTGTCTGTCTGTCTGTCTGTTACCTCTTCACGCCTTCACCGCTGAAACTTTTGTATCTTACCCTAGTTATGCTATGTATGGCAAATTTAGAGACCAGTTATTTCTGGTAACTAAATTTTACAATTGACCTACTAGATTTTCGTGAGAATTCTCAAATACCACAACGTGATCGTAAAACCGTGGTAGCTTAGTGGTTTGAATTATGGTGTCTCAAGTCGAGGGTCGTGCCGTCCGTGTTGAGACCGAAATTACATTTGAAATTAGTCATGAGCTTTATCGTAAAGGTAAAAACATCGTGAAACCGCCACACGCCTGCGAAGATATTCAATGGTGTGATTGAAATTCCCAATTCGCACGACACCCGCGTGGAAACTACGGCCCAAGCCCTCTTGCCACTGCAATAGCCATAACAAATCATGGCTTACTTTGTCACGGGATCATGTGTTGCCATACTTACATGCTTGCAGTCTGTACCTACTTGGGTTTTGTTGCGAACTACTCTTTCCGCTGGCGTTCGTGTCGTCACAGTGTAGTTTTTGTGTTTAATTTTTAAATAGATCACTGAAAACAGCGTTGCGGCAAGCTGCAACATTATGCTGCGTAGGTAGGCCCAATTAATATTTTATTGGTATCTTTTCCTGCCACATAGGTACTTATATTTTTTCCTGTGTAGGTAATGAAGATGGGTCAATAAATTAATGTCTCTGCAGTTGAGCGCAGGGTTTCATTTGGGTGTCCACCCAAAAACTGAAATGTTTTCCCACTTAAATTCCAGGGGGCAGAGTTAAGTAACTCCATTAATTTCTCAATCAATTCATATACATACACTACAATAAGTTTAAAAATATGAGTTTTATCTTAAAAAGAAGAAAAAAATAAGCCATTATGACTGAAAAAGCTAATAACAAATACTTACCACAAGGCTTGGTACTTTAACCCAAGGGAGTGTAACTTTCGGCCATATGTAAACCACATGTAGAAGAGTCTAATAAAAAATAGAAATAAATAAATAAAATAAATATTAGGGGACAATCTTACACAAATCGACCTAGTCCCAAACTAAGCAAAGCTTGTACTATGGGTACTAGACGACGATAAACATACTTATATAGATAAATAAATACTTAAATACATAGAAAACATCCATAACTCAGGAACAAATATTCGTGCTCATCACACAAATAAATGCCCTTACCGGGATTTGAACCCAGGAGCTCTTGCTTCGTAGGCAGGGTCACTACCAACTAGGCTAAAGCGGTCGGTACATCAACGTGGGTGGTCAACTAAAACCAATAATATGACAATGTGCCATGATTTCAATGCAATAATAAAACCTTGCCATCGCTTTCACCATCTCTTTCGGTCACCATCTTATACCGATTGACAGAAAGAAATAGTGAATGAGATAGCAAGCGTCCGCGCGTTAGACAATACGGCCCCAGTGCCCTAAAGTCCACCACAAACCGGGAGCTCGGGGCGCCGATGGAGCATGCCCAGTGCGCTCTATGACACTGAACCATATACATACGGTGACACACGCTGGCAGCGCGGCACATCGTATTTGATTCAGTGCTATTGACCGCGCTGGGCACGCTCCGTCGGCGCCCCGCGCTCCCGGTTTGTTGTGGCCTTAAGGCTGCGGCTCCACTGAGGCGGAGACGAGAGGAGCGGAGAGGAGACGTGTAGGGGTCGACCAATCATATCAGTTGAAATCACATCTCGTCTCCACACCGCTTCAATGGAACTGATATGATTGGTCGACCCCTACACGTCTCCTCTCCGCTCCTCTCGTCTCCGCCTCAGTGGAGCCGCAGCCTTAAGCTCCAAACGCACAGACAGCGGTGGCGTGGCTGTGCGGTGGCGGTGGCGGTTGTAATATGCTAACTTGTATGAACGGTTAGTTGTGCGGTACCGTACCGTAAGTCTAACGCGCGCATTCACTATTTCCTTCTGCCAAACGGTATAAGATGGTGAATGTGATTCCAATGATATAGCCTCTGGACCAAGTTAATCCCCATGGCCAAAGTAACCCGATTTTACGGTAATAAATTCAATAATGTTTTTCCTAAGGATCTCTAATTCACTTATATAATAATATGAAATACAGCACTTTAATCGAGCGAGAACATACTGCCACCGACGCGGCGAGCGAGCGGGCCGTTATAAAGTTAACACAACAGTTACATTTAATTGAAGTAAGTAGACTATTGTTAATTAACTCAGTTGTTTTTAGAATACCTCAGTTTATGCACTAATTAGACCATTTTTTGCCAACTCGAAAAAGCAGAGACACTGAATTTTCGTAGGTAGGTAATTAATTAAGTCTGTTTATTTATTAAGATCGCGATGCAATTTGGACGTATTTTAATGGAAAACGATTTACATTAGCGCTATACTTAGTAATTGTGTATGTGTACAAATTTCAATGTATCATCTTCCAAAACTGGCTTCACATTTGTTTGAGGAAATTAACTGTTTTTTTTTTCGGTTTTCTCTATACAATAAAAGACGATTTTGTACGCCCTAATCTTAGTGTTTATCATAACTTGACTTTTTTGTCAATTTTGTACACTCGGGATTTTAATCACGAATTAAACGTTGCTAATAAACTACTTGGACGCGTCGGTCACTTTATCTATTCGTGACCACGACTGCAAAGTGACTGTGACTAAAATGTCGAGGTAATCATACCAAGCTTTACTCGGAATTTTTTTTTAAAAAAAAACTCGACAACAACCGTTTTCCCAAAGGTGGATCGATTGTTTGCTGTCGAATACGACAGCAAATTTCGTCGAAATCGTTTGAACCGTTTCTGACCCCGGCGCCACACATATTACAAATGTTTCAACACATATTTGAACACATATTTGATCTATGGTTGATTCTATGGATGTTCTATTGAACAAATAAGCAAATACCGGTGCTACACATGTGATCAAATAACTGTGTTCAAACATTTGTAATATGTGTGGCGCCGGGGTGAAAAAAATACAAGAATTGTTTGATTTAAGTCGTGATTATGTCCCTAGTGTGTTATTACTTATTACATCTCGGTGTTCATTTTATTTTGCTAATTTGCATATTCTGTGGGTGCTCATTTTATACCTACTAACATTTAGCAAACACTGAGTAAGTTAATCAAACAGTGAAGTTATTAATTTAGTTTTCCTGAAAAGTTTTTAGCCAAAAAAAAGTTATTTATTCAGTTACACGATACATCTTAGAATTTAGCTTAGAACATTTTACTTGGCGTCCATAAGCGGCGGTAAAATGCTTTATCATTTCCCATTAATTTATCATAATTTTCGTTTTTTCTTGAAATCCCATCTTATCTTATACTTACAGCGCGGTGAGTTATGTACATAGGTTAGGTCAGTTTTATAACCATTCTAAAAAAAGCATGTTAAAGGTACTTGTGTTTGTGTTTTAAAAACACAAACACAAGTGCAGACAGGCCGAGTTGGAAGTCCAGGGGAGAGGCCTTTGCCCAGCAGTGGGACACTGAAACAGGTTATTAAAAAAAAAAAAAAGGTTCTTAAACGAAAATAACCTTTACCACCTACGTAAAATAATATCGTCTATTGACTAATAAACGTTCGTTAAAGTTCGAAACCTTATAAGTTACATTTGGCCTACTTATTTACCTGCACCTCTACCATGAGTTCACTTTACACTAGTTTACAATGACCGTACTCGCTAGCGACGGCGTAAATGATTTGTATGGAGAATTGTACTTCCGTAAGTGACCGCTAGAGGCGCTGTACAATTTTCCATACAAATAATTTACGCCGTCGCTAGCGAGCACGGTCACGTAAACTAGTGTAAACTCATGGTAGAGGTACTGACGGCCCAAAAAAATGTTTGTTTACGTCAATATTATGACGCTTTCTATCTAATTACGTAAACACAATTGTTTAATTCCGATCACAGCTCTCAGACCTTTCTCCTTATCGTCTTTTTTTCTAACTCTAAATTCTGTCTATTCTTATTTACAATTGTATTAGGCCACTCGTTTGTAAAAACCTTACCGTTAGACTTAAGACTCATTAAATCTGGTTTTTAAGTACCCTGTATCTCTATTCAGAGCTTTGTATAAGTATCTATCTGTACGCCAAGTTTCACCTAAACATTTTTAGCCGTTATTACGATTAATTAACAAACAACCCGACATCCCAACATCTAAATATCTAAACATCCAGACGTGTTAACAAACTTTTTTATTTATAATATTAGTAAGATAAGACAAGAAAGAAATGTAAGATGTGTGTGTCTCTATTTATTATTAGTTGTAAATGTGTATTGTATACTTTGATCAATTATAACTGAAGATACACATTGCCGAACAAAATCCCCTTCAAAGAATGTCCGAACTTTTTTATTTGTTTGCATAACAATTAAAATCATCACCTACACAGAAATTTGAACCTAGTCTTTACTTCATTACAGTCGAATTTCGGTTGACACTTGACAGCTAAACTTGACAATTTCACACAACGTACTGAGAAAAAAGAAGGCCACTTTTATCAAAGTGGCGCTCATTTGGCTCGGACATTTTCGGGCGCGCGACTGTGGATCTACAGTTATAATTGATCAAAGATTGTATACATGGGCAGTTTTATGTATTGAAGTGAAACATCTATTTAATGCGATTTCCAAATTTTTAAACGTTTAAATATGAGCTGCCGAAGCAAGTACACTTGGTACACACACATCTCGCATTGTTGAAAACTTCGATAGTGCGATTCAGAACTCATACTGGCAGTGCAAAATGTACGAGACTTGATAAAAGCGCCATCTAGTGAGTAATTTAAACACATAGATGCATAAGTAAATTTAGTTCTTTAATTTATTGCAATAAGGTTCATATTGATGTATAAGCCTTTTTCACTTCCACATTACGAAGTTTCACTTCTTCCGCGCGGAGGAATTGCACACATTTTTTTTATTTGCTCTCATCTGCTATTAATTTAGTGGTTACAGAAAAATCAAATAAAACAAACAATATTAACCATTGTAATTGGGTAGTTTATTTGTTATTTTTGCATGGGATCCTATCGATGTTTAGAAAATTTTATTTCCGAAGGTTTAGAATCCCGAAAACTTCATTTTTTTTTTTTTTGAATGAGTCGCCAGAGGGGCCAAAGACGCGAAGTCTTTGCTGTTTTTTACTTTAAGGATTGGAAGGGTGACTTGTGCTCGGGAAAAATCCCTTCGGACGAACTGGGAATGGAGGGCCCAGACAGTGTCCGACTTGCACGGACTAAAAAACCCGGTCACAAGTCCCCTTCTCTATTGATTATTAATACAAAAAAACGTGTGCTTTATATTTTGAGGAGGGGAGGGGTAGGGAGGGGACTTAATCTACCCACAGTGACCTGCCTCAGCCATTTGCTGGAAGGCCGGGAGAGGAGCATGCATTCTCCCGCTGGGCACTGGGGGTGCTTAGGTCGGTCTTTTATGTTTTTAGAAAACTTCATTTGTCCGAAAGCATTTTTTTCTGAAACTGTAAATATTTCAGGATTTATTTCAGGACCATCGTGTAGAACCCTTTAGGTTAGGTTAGGGTTGTTTTATAAAAATCCTGAAATACTTACAGTTTAAAAAAAAAAAGCATTCGGATAAATGAAGCATTCGGGATTTTAAATATTCGGAAAAAAATAATTCTAAATTTTGATAGGTAACCTTTTTGCATAGATATAAATGTTAGCGTTCTTGTATTGTTTCACGTCACAACTGTATCTACCTAGTTCATTTACTCCACTCCAGCACCATTGTCATTCGAAAATGATGCAGCAGTAGCCCTCTGGAAGTCAGAATATCATGTCTGGAGACAGCTGCTTTGGAGGCTTGCAGACATATAGTTTTATTTTAATTTTAAAAATGATGTCATTAGAAAACATTAATATAGTCTAAGTCTCTATTATTTTCTTTGAATAAAAAACCTCCAACGCGTTCGCTGATCGTCTTCGAGTACATACTTACCTAGATACTTACGGAAGCGTTCATACTTCATACGTACCTATTTGTGATAAACAATAAACATCATTAAAATTGATATTTATCGTAAAAATACAAGCATTTAAACTCCGAAAGAATGTTGGATGACGTCACCTTTGAAACTCTACAAGAAAAGCACTTACCTAAATAATATTGTTATTTTTAAGTCATTTTTTTTGACTTCAACTTATAACTTATACTTATTATAACATTGCTTTTTTATGACTTTTTGCCAAATTTCTTGCAGCGGATCTGTTTGGCAACGATGGTTTCTGACAGTAGGTAGTAGTAATGTGATAAACTAACAAACATTAAAATGCTCTACACTGCGGGCTGAATTATGATGTTTTTTTTAACACAATTACATTAATTATCCCTTTCGGTCCTTTACATATTTAATACGCTAGTTAATTATTTAATTTATTTTACATACGCTGTATAAAAGAGCTCTTTGCAGCTTACTTACAGAATAGGCACTTTTAAGTACCTATCTTGAGTTTGAATTTAATCCTACTTTAACACGTTTGCTGCGGTATAGGGTTGATGTGACCCGATACATGTAAGTATGGTTAATTGGCTAAGTAAAGTTTTTTGAAGAGGTGCTAATTATATTTTTTTCGACAGTCGGCGTTCTGGAGATCGTGAAACTACAGCTGTTTTATTTTTATCTCCTATTGTTTACTGGAAATATTTTTTTGAGTGTTCGAGATGACATTTGTGAGATTTTATGGTTGACAAGCCGTTCGTGCTCAGAACTTAGTAGAAACAGAAAAAAAAACCGAAGTGAACTGTTACTGCTGTCAATGTCAAATCGTTTGCGTTTCGTTTGCTTTGCGTTTTGGTATGCTCAGTGTGATTTTTTGACTATTTTTATCGACCTTCGCATAAAATCCGGACTTTCAGTTTTACCGCATTTCTCCACGACCTTTGCACGATAATTGGATCACGATTGAATACTTTCGATCACTATTTTGGAACTGCTTCTTGGACAACGCAAAGCAAACTAAACGCAAACGGTTAGATTTCATTTGACATTGACAGAAGCGACAGTTGAATTCGTTTTTTTTTCTATTTCTTCTTAGTACTGAGCACGAACCGCTTGTCAGCCATAAAATCTCACAAATGTCATCTCGAACACTTAAAAAAATATATCTAATAAATAAAAGGAGATAAAAATAAAACAGCTGCAGTTTCTTGGTGTTGAAGTCGACCACTGTCGAAAAAAAATATAATTAGCATCTCTTCAAAAAACTTTACTTAGCCAATTGACAAGTTAAACTACTTAATTGCTGCAGCGACCGGTTCATTTATAGGCTGCCCTCCGTGGAAGAGTTGATCAAGCCGGTGCGGCGGCATAGGCGGCTGAAAAACGAAAATGGACACCATTTTTATGGATTTTTTGTGGTCAATTTAGTGAACACTACCGGCACAATAATATGAGGGACAATGGTATCCATTGACACTCCACGGTTTAAGCCTTTTATTGAAAATATACTTTCATGAATACGTAGTCGTATACGCTACCGATTGCACAAGCATCTGTCGCTTATCAGATTAAAGCCCATTGTAAAACGTTTTGTCTGTTTTACTATGGTTTTACTTGGTTTTCCAATCGAGAAGAGACTCCAAAGGGTCTTATTTCAAATTAGGGGCATTCTTAACTCATACGTTAGACGTATGGTTTAGAATGAAACTACTTTAAAAGTGCCCATGAAAAGTGCATCGGTCGTTGAATGTGAATTGTTTCTAGCTTATACAATGGTTTCTATTCCTCGAGATTTGCTGCGGCCATGTCGTTTCTGCTGCTGGAAACAATATGGATTTTTCTTTCAATCTGTTCCAAAAGTAACACGGTCAGTGTTTCATCAGTAAAATGGTTCGTAAAAACCGGCCGAGACCGAGTCGGATTCGCGCACCGAGAGTCCGTACAGTCAAGGGCAGAAATGTATACCGTTCTAATGAGAAATAGAATATGAAGAGCGCGATAGCGGATACGTGTAAGCATAGCTACTAAATAAATTAGCTATTATATAGAAGCGTCTGATAGTCTGCTGTGTAGGTATACTTAAGCTCCAAACGCACAGACAGCGGAGCGTGGCGGTGCGGTGGCGGCGACGGTTGTAATATTCTAACTTATAAGAACGAGCTCGCGGCACGGTGTCGTACAATCGTTCATACAAGTTAGAATATTACAACCGTCACCGCCACCGCACCGCCACGCCTCCGGTGTCTGTGCGTTTGGAGCTTTATCGTTGCATTCGATACAATAAAAAGAAGGCAGAACTATTGCACTGGCCCTAACACCAGCTAGTCGTCAAATAATATGAACTGCTACGACGCATGAGTAGCTATAGCGCTGGTCACGTGTTTATCTTCTACATCACTTTATCGAAGAGTCAGGGCCCTACCACAAAAGCGATTTTCTCCGGCGATTTTACGGGGGACCTATGGCGAATACGCGTACGGGTAAAAATAAACGCCGCGATTCCGATGCGGTATCGCGGCGATTATTTTTACCTGTAAGCGTACTACTCGCGGCGGTATCGCGATGACTGATAAATCGCGGCGTGGACGCTGCGGGCTGTAGTGTGCTCTCCGTGATCTCGCTCTGCCATAAAATCGCCGAAGAAAATCTATAGTGTGGTAGGGAGGGCTTTCGAGTCAGATTCATAAATACGACTTCCAACACTATCTATTCCCTGGACTTCGATCCTCATCTTTTTATGAACCACAACCCTTTACCTTGCTTCCCCGCTATGAATTGCCTCTTCCTATGGTAGTGGAGTTTCTCTGCGGGATCGCATTAGAAATGATGAAATCCGCGCAAAAACAAAAGTTACCGACATAGCTCGAAGAATCGCCAGACTCAAGTGGCAATGGGCAGGGCACATAGCTCGTCGAACTGATGTCCGATGAGGCTAAAAGGTTCTCGAGTGACGTCCACGGACCGGAAGACGCAGTGTAGGTAGGCCTCCAACAAGATGGAACGACGACCTGGTTAAAGTTGCGGGATCGCGTTGGATGCGTTGGATGCGTTGACGCGGGACCGATCTGTTTGGTGAGCCTTGGTAGGCCTAATGTTCAGCAGTGGACGTCTTTCGGCTGAAATGATGATGATGATGAGGGTACCTAGTGTAGTTCTGAGCTACGGTGTCAACATTATTATTATTTAAAATAATACACTCAGCACATTGAGCTGATGCGTGCATATCACTACACTTAAAAAAAAAAT
Organism: Archips crataeganus; assembly: GCA_947859365.1. Taxonomy (NCBI): domain Eukaryota; kingdom Metazoa; phylum Arthropoda; class Insecta; order Lepidoptera; family Tortricidae; genus Archips; species Archips crataeganus. The sequence goes on from OX402056.1 coordinate 793,540, forward strand.
GAAAATGAAAAAGTTTATTTCACACACAAAACACACAAAATTACAAAAGAAAATATATATATATATATATATATACACTTGTGTTTTAAGTCTTTTTTCAAAAATTAGCGCGAAACTCGGAACTCCGGCCCACTCTCTGTCAGTTAAGACTCTAAAGACCCAGGGTTTCTCCGTATTCATATTCAATGGTCTCGGTTGCAGATGGTGTCAGTGGAAGCAGTGACAGAGCCGGTGTGGCTGGGCGAGGGCCCGCACTGGGACGCGCGCGAGCAGGCGCTCTACTTCGTCAGTATCTTCGACAAGTCCATCCACAGATACGACCCGAACACTGGGAAGCATACGCGGTCTGTACTCAGTAAGTATAATGCCTAAATATTTTAAGACCAAATTATTCGAACGCAGAAAATTATTCAAACGGAACCATCCTTCCCCCGCGATGTTGAAATTTTGCAAAAAAAAATGGAATTTAAAGGCAATTTGATGGGATAGTACCTATGACCGCATGAGAATTTAGTTAGTAAAATCCTTGATTTTACGTTTATTTTTTTTTTATTATTGGGCTGCTAACGATGGGCCTTATAAGAAAGGTCAAGGTCACTCAGAGGGAGATAAAGAGGGCTATGCTGGGAGTCTCGCTGCGGGATCACAATAGAAATGATGAATCCGCGCAAGAACTAAAGCCACCATACCTTTATAAATACATAAGCTCGAAGAATCGCCAGACTCAAGTGGCAGTGGGCAGGGCACATCGCTCGTAGAACAACAGCCGAAGTTTCTCGAATGGCGTCCACGGACCGGGAAACGCAGTGAAGGTACGCCTCCAACAAAATAGAGCGATGACCTGGTTAAGGGCGGAAACGCGTTAGATGCCGATGGCATAGGACCGGTCTTTTTGGGAAACCTTGGGGGAGGCCTTTGTATTATAGCCTTTGTATCGGCTAAATGATTATGATACTCAACTGCTGAATGTAACAGTTCAGGTGAGCGAAGCCGCTAGGTATACATTACATTGTGCCTCATGACTCTATGAGCGTTTAATGTCATTGTTACTATGGGGACGTGTCGAAAGAACGCCGCAAATTGCTTCAGAACCAGGGAATCTGTTAAATCAAAGCGCTTTGACCTATGGCCTCTCAAGTACAGTTTTTCGGAATTTATGTGTGACCAGAGTAATATACTTAATGTCGTCGTTTTTCCAGGTGATATGCCTGGCTTTGTCATCCCTGTGGAGGACAAGCCAAACCACTTCGTGGTGGGTCTGAAGCGGCTCGTGATGGAGGTGCAGTGGGACGGGAAGGACGGCACGGCCCGCGAGCTGAGGGCTGTCACCGAAGTGGACCAGGACAACCCTGGCAACCGGTTCAACGACGCCAAGGCCGATCCTCGCGGGAGACTTTTCGCTGGTAAATGAAGGGCACAAGAGTCCAAATGAGGTTCCAATGCTTTCGATGATCCGTTCGTTCGTTTGCCACTGGGCTGTATCTTTAAAATAAATAAATATCATGGGACAATTCACACTAATTGACCTAGTCCCAAAGTAAGCTTAGCAAAGCTTGTGTTATGGGTACTAAGCAACGGATAAACATACTTATATAGATAAATAAATACTTAAATACATAGAAAACATCCATAACTCAGGAACAAATATTCGTGCTCATCACACAAATAAATGCCCTTACCGGGATTTGAACCCTGGACCTCTTGCTTCGTAGGCAGGGTCACTACCAACTAGGCTAAAGCGGTCGTTAAAACCTTTCAACCGTTACAGTCACTACAAACTGACTGCATTACAACTGCAACATTTTCCATCGCACTTTTTTTTATTATGAGAGGGGGCAAATGAGCAAGATTCGGGCATAACGGGATTTCGGGCTAATGCGTAGCCCTTCTTCCCGGAGCCACACGTCACGGCGGCTGCCAAACGTGCACTACACACATAGCCCCCATGCAGCCGCTGTGACGTGTGGCTCCCGGAAGAAGGGCTACAGATTAGCCCAAAACATGTCGAGTTAAACTCGTTTTAAGACGTGAGCGATCCGTATATTTTCACTATGAGTGAGTCTCACGGTAGCTTCATGTTTAAAAATAAACCTTATAAAAATAAAGTTAGACATCATTCGGTTTTTGTTGCTATGTAGCAAGATAAATTCATTTGCTTGTGGCTTTCAGGAACCATGGGCCACGAGTACGAACCCGGCAAGTTCGATCTGAAAAAGGGCAGCCTCTACCGCATGGATCCTGACGGCAAGGTTCACAAGGTAAATCCACAAGCATTACATCTCCTGCTTATTTGTGTAAGTAAGTGCCATTACTGGACTGTAGTTGCCACACGGGCCCAATGCGGATTAGAAAGTTCACAACACAATATTGAATTGCCTGACAGGTCCAGTTGGGTCTTCGCGATGTTTTCCTTCACCGAAAAGCGCATAGAAAAATTTAAGTGTAATTTCACATGGGTTTCGAAAAACTAAGAGGTGCGTGCATGCTTGGGTTCATACAATACAATGATTCTGCCTATATTGAAGTTGAATAAGACAGCCAGACGACTTTTGGTCAAGTACGGTAGAACTGTCCGGTGTCCGTGTTCGGTAGAATACCAGCCAGAACAATATTTTGACATAGACAGCCTCAAATCTTTGCCTGAAGGAAGTCACACAGGGGTACTTAAAAAACAATTTCTTAAAGGTGGCGACCGGAATTGACATCTCCAATGGACTCTGCTGGGACGTGAAAGAGAAGGCTTTCTATTTTGCCGACTCTTTCGAGTACGACGTCAGGCGGTACGACTATGACATCGAGACTGGAAACATTTGTAAGTACCTAACTAAGAAGTAGGGAAGCCCGGACCCCGGTTTAAAAAAAATAGGCCCCCAAATCTTTGCTTACAGTAGTATAAAATTGGGCATTTCAGACCAAATTACTTCGGATAGCTTCGCTATCCTCATTTAATTTGTTCCAAAACTGCCCAATTTTGAATTACTGCTCATTTATAAAAATTTTAATCAATACCATAAATATCAATATAGCTTTCGCTCTCACGCTCTTGCGGTGAGTTAAATGTTCAATTACATTTTTCTGAACCGTTACTACCAAACTCGATGAGGTTACTTTACTTTAAATCTACGATTCGATTTACGATTTTGAGTTTTAAGTATCGACGCCTACCAAGTTCGATGCGAGCTAAATTGCTCGCAAACCATGATCAGGCACTTCTGTCATAACTCATGTTGAGGAATCGATAAACAACATGACTTCATCGCATTGCTTTAATGCGATGTTTTTCGTTCGATGCAAAGTGCAGATACCATTTTCAATTGCATCAAACATGATTGCATCGCTACGGTGACGCGCTGGACTACAAACGATACTCCGAGTAGTTTGACTGACTCAAACGATACATTTCCAAATTAGTGTGGAATTTTTGTGTTTCAAAAACAAAATACACAACCACACACACCGGGTTGATCAGGTCCGATGTGTATGAGGCTTAAAGCCACTGAGCGCATCACGGTCTGCTCGCAAGCTGACGTTAGGTTTGCTCAGGTGTTTGCACAACTTGACTGCGAAGCTGATCAGACTCCACAACCAAGATTGAAGGCCACCCAGGATGCTGAGTTCCCGGTGCTCTTTTTGAGCATGTCGATATGACCCCGCTTTTAGCGTGCATGGTGGTTTTGACGCCTCCCACCGAGGCTTTACACAACTCGTCCGCAAAGCTGATCAGACTTCGCAGTCAAGCTTGAGCCACCCGGGACGATAACATTCCCGGCGTCCTCTGTGGACGTTTCTATATGGCTGCTTTTTACGTGTACAATGATGAGGATGTCGGGTTTATTTATACCGAACAATCTAAAAACATCGTTAGCGTGAGTTAGGTTTAAACTAATTTACGCTGAAATTAACCGTGAAGTATAAATTATTTAAATTACGAAAGTTTACAAATGTGTACCTCACTACAGTAGTGACTACCAAAATATGTTTTAAAATCGGTATTGCGAGAAACTAATTGAAATTGTGATTTTATTGGTGTTTAAAGCACCGTTGCTCCATCTATGTATTAACAATACTTATCACACTTTTTAAATGTCGTATCTCACTTTATCGCGTGGACCTAAAAATTGTCTTGCTGACTACAACATAAGGTTTAGTTAAAAAGACGTTGTAAAGTGATATACATGTTTATGTTCTTCAGTCATTTAAACTCGAAGACATGTGGGAGTCAGATTACAACATAGCATGCTACATTCATAGATGGGACGACCTCTATCGAAATTGTTCGGAACCATTGATGTTAGGAACTAGGTTGCTAAACTAATTGATTGATGTTTGATAGTATTGTAATGAGTTCTCGACTTTGCTAACAGGTGGCGCTGTAATCAGTATAAATATATAATCTTTAATTGATGTTATCGGAACCGTTATATGTATGTATGTATGTATGTATGTATGTATGTATGTTTGTCTATTAGCAAGTTCTGTAAACGGCTTGATGGTTTTTAACATATTATGTCATTAGGTCTCAATGAAAGCCGTGACATAAGGTTAAACATAACATAAGATAAGAACATAAGGTTAGTTGAACTGAAAACTACTTTTCAGTTAAGTGTTTATGTAGGGAGTTTTAATTAATTTAAATATCATACACAATTATCGACTGACTAGGTATTGCTCGATTGCGCAACGTGTTTATTGTAATTCGTATTGCGCAACGTTGCAAGTTAGCTGGTGAATGAACTTCCGAATCGAACTCATTAATAATGTGCAAGTAAAACATTTTTCAGGGCTGGCATTAACACTAATATTGTAAATAATTTACGTAACAGCGATATAAAATATTTGCTTAGGGCATGCAACTTGTTATATCAATATATAATAGTCTATATTTAATGGTAAAACTATTATAAATATACTAGCCGTTGCCCGCGACTCCGCCCGCGAAGAATAGGGGTATAAAAAATAGCCTGCGACCTATTCTCAGACCTACCGACCGAGTGTAGAGAAAAAAGTTTCATAAAAATCGGTCAAGCCGTTTTGGAGGAGTTAGATAACAAACACCGTGACACGAGATTTTTATATATTAGGTAGATTAAATTTATAATAATTTTACCATCAAGCTACATTCAAATACTTACGCCCATCGACCTGTAAGTACTAATTTTCTTACAAAAACTTAAGTAAATCACATCGTTTCGTTAATTATCAATTGTGAATCAAACTATCGTTTATTGATTTATGCAGATTTGAAGAGGACATATATCGTTCTTGTTTGCATGTATAACCAGCAGATTATGAAACGTGACAGCCCTAATACATTTAGAGGAATCAACAATATTTGGCTATTAATTTACCGTCTTTCTGATTATTCTCTCCTTTCCGATTTTGGACATCGTAGTGCATAGAAGAAGTTCTGACAGTTGTAGACCCTCACCATTTTCCTCGCTGATCTGAGGTAACGCTGCAGCTGTCTCTTTAATCAACAGTATTACAGCATAACATTATAATGTAAGTAACTACTCACCGTTAAAACACTACCATGTCTTGTTTCAGATTCATAATATATTGACACGGTATTTACTTTCAGGTCTGACTCTGAATTTGAAAGCATCTTAATTGCAAGCAGCAAGGCTGGTGGTGATAAATCGAAGAAAACAACCCAAAAGAGAAAAGCGGATAACTTAAGGTAAAATTATATTTTCGTTTTTATTAAATACCATTAAAACCTGTTCACGTCGATGGGAAATAGCAATATATTTTGCAGTTGTATAAATATAAATAATAGTTAAAATCCTTATTTACTTCTTACATTTAATTTCAGGTCGGATTCAGAATTCGAGAACCAGGAATCAGTTGAAAAAGCAAAAGTGAAGCGAGCAAAAACGAGCAGGTAATAATTCATTAAATTTAATAATAGTAGGTAATAATAATTTCTTGGGATAAATTACAACAATTGACCCGTTTCCCAAGCTAAGCAAGGCTTGTGTTATGAGTACTGGACAACGGATAATCATCATACAAACATTTTCCCCTACCGGGAATCGAACCCGGATCATCTAGCTTCGTAGTCAGGGCCACTAACCACTAGGCTATCCGGTCGTTCAAAGTTGTATTTTAATACGTGTAGACACTATATTCTCTTAATTTATAAGTTAATATTTTTGTTTGCAGGCACGTTTCTGTACCGAAGAATAAAAAAGAAGTAAAGAATCCTTTCGATGTTTTCGATTTATTCCCTGAGTCAAATTCTTCAAACCAACTCCCGTCTGTTGTGGACCACCTTGGCTCATCGATCACAAATCGCGTTGCAAATGGAGTGACGAAGCGAGCTTGCAGCCTCAACGGAGCGTACTTCGTGGAACTGCGGGTTTACAGTACAGACGACATTCGCCGTGAGTCACCCCTAGATAGGTGGAAAAAGGCCCTTCTATCATTGAAAGCCCAAATAGATGTAGACACTCCGGAGTGGGAATCTTTACAAAATTGTGTAAAGGATTTGAAAACGCTTTTTGACAAAGTAGACGTTAAGTTCTCTACCTACAAATAGTTGTTCAGTAAATGTTAAATGTGTTAAATTGTAAATTTATATTTATAGAAGTATCATTGAAAGCCCAAATAGATGTAGACACTCCGGAGTGGGAATCTTTACAAAATTGTGTAAAGGATTTGAAAACGCTTTTTGACAAAGTAGACGTTAAGTTCTCTACCTACAAATAGTTGTTCAGTAAATGTTAAATGTGTTAAATTGTAAATTTATATTTATAGAAGTATAACATTCACTTCTTAAGTACTGATTCCACCAACCTTTGTTAGTTGCTAACACCACGTTAAAGCCTGATTTAGCTTGTCAGGTGGTAGACATTAACAGCAGTAATCAGTCGATAATATTTAACATTGTGTGGTGAAACCGGTCCTTTAACATGTCGTTCGGTTTTTAAACTTTTATTGATTACCTATATATTATTATTGCTATTATATTTTTAAAGTAGCTACATTACATAAGATACGATTAATTAACTATGCCTTTCTGCACTGCATGTTCACTCGAAGTAGAAAAAAATAAATGGGTGGGACATTTAAGAAGTACTAAACACAAAAATAATACCGTGATTACAACAACTGATTGCGCGGTGGAACTATCGTCTGCATTTAGAGGTCGCATATCGTCTTACAGATTATTTGGATCTGATGAGTTGAAATGTGTTTTACCCGAAATGTTTCTGATTACTTTAGCGCCTAAATTAGAAAGTATTATAACCACACGTCTGCAAAAGTACGATTGTTTAAAAATCAACTTTGAATATTTTTGCAACTTTCTTTTATTTAAAGACGACAAAGAGGAAATTAAATCTTTTACTACAAAAAACTTTGCAGTACACCAAAACTATAATTTTAAAGAACTGTATCAAAATGTAATGAACGGTTTAAAAAAAAAGATCGAAGAATTTCAAGAACGCGATAGTGGTTGGACATTTTTATCCAATTTATATTTAGAGGTAAATATCAACAAGTACGAACCATTAAAAGGTTCTTCTTACATAGAGTTGCCAAAGTTAATTAAAAATAAAAGAGCCTGCACCAACATACATAATAAAGATAGTTATTGCTTTCTTTGGAGTATTGTTGCTGCGCTCTATCCGACTAAAACCCATAAAGAGCGTACGACTTCATACCCACACTTTAATAGTGTGTTGAATGTTGATAACATGTGTTTTCCAGTAACGTTTTCAGATATTGCTACTTTCGAGCAGAATAATATTGATTTAAGCATCAATGTGTATTCTTTAAAAAACAATCGTACAGTTGTAGGACCAGTTTTCAGATCCGAGTACACTAGACGTAAAAAAATTAATTTACTTTTAATTGAGAACGGTCCTAAATCGCACTACGTTTTAATAAATAATTTACCGCGACTCGTTCGTTCTCAAATTACTAAACATCATGGTAAACTTTATTTTTGCGAAGACTGTCTCGTATTTTTTGCTACAGAACACGGATATATAAGACATACTTGCAGCGGGATAGCCACTGTGCTCCCAGATAAGGGTACATTTCTTGAATTTAAACATTTTGACCGCAAACAAGACGTGCCCTTCGTAGTGTATGCTGACTTTGAAACCATTCTTATGCCCTACCATGGTTGTGAACAGGCGTCAACGGCTAGTTTTACCTCGAAAAATCAAGTTCATTTACCTTCAGCTTTTGCTTATCATATAGTTTGTTCTTACGACAAAAGCCTAAATCGTTTTGTCCAGTATCGTGGACCTGATTGCGTTTCTAAGTTTTTAAAATATTTGTATAGACATGTAAATGAAATATATGAAGTGTTAAATAACGAAGTCCCTATGAGTGTTACCCATGAAAACTTATTAGCATATAACAACGCTACAACTTGTCACATTTGTCATACCCCCCTGTTTTGGGATAAAGTAAGAGACCACTGCCATTTAACAGGAGCATACCGCGGTGCGGCGCATCAATACTGTAACTTGATTTTTCGTGTGCCGAAACTCATTCCTGTATTCTTTCACAACTTGTCAGGGTACGATTGCCATTTATTTATCAAGGAACTGGGACAATGTTCAGGACCTATAAAAGTAATACCTAAGAACAAAGAAAACTATATTTCATTTACAAAATTTTTGAGGTTATCCAATAATCAGTATGCGCAAATACGATTTGTAGACTCATTTAAATTTTTAGGGACGAGTTTAGAAAAGTTAGCAAAGGGCTTATGTAAAGCAGATTTTTTACACCTGAGTAATTTTTTCCCTCAACAAGCCAAATTTGATTTATTAATACGCAAAGGAGTTTATCCTTACGATTACATGTCCAGTTGGGAAAAATTTACAGAAACTGAGTTACCCGAAAAGAGCTTGTTTTTCAACTCTCTTTCTGCAGAACATATCAGTGATACAGATTACAAGCACGCCCAAAATGTATGGGATACTTTCCAATTAAAGGACATGGGCGAATACACAGATCTGTATATAAAAACTGATGTTTTGCTTTTGTCTGACATTTTTGAAAATTTCCGAAAAATTTGTAAGATTCATTACCAATTGGATCCGGCTTTTTATTTAACTTTGCCAAGTCTATCGTTTGACGCAATGCTATTGAAAACTGGAGTTAAATTAGAGTTAATATCTGACTTAGAAACAATTCGTCTTATTCAAAAAGGCATTCGAGGTGGTATTTGTATGTGCTCAACCAGACATGCTCTTGCTAATAATAGGTATATGGAAAGTTACGATAACAGTAAGCCCGACGCCTTTCTAGTATATATTGATTGTAACAACTTATATGGTTATAGTATGAGCCAATCATTACCCGTATCCGATTTCCGCTTTCTAGATCCTGTTGAAATAGAGCATTTAGACATTATGTCAGTTTCAGATGACGCAGAATTTGGATTTATTCTTGAGGTTGACTTGTTGTATCCTGAGGAATTACATACTTTGCATAATGATTATCCATTCTGCGCTGAAAAATTTGTACCTCCAGGAGGGAAAAATTCTAAATTAATTCCAAATTTGTACGATAAATATGAATATGTCATTCATTACGTACACTTGAAAATGTGTTTGCGGAATGGCTTGATTCTAAAGAAAATTCACCGAGTAATCACGTTCCGACAAAGTCCTTTTCTGAAAAAATACATAGATTTAAATACAGAGCTGAGGAAAAATGCAGAAACTCCATTTCAACAGGATCTTTTCAAGTTAAAAAATAACGCAGTATTTGGTAAAACTCTGGAAGACAATGAACGACGCGTAGATGTTAAATTAGTAAATTATTGGTGTGATGACAGAAACTCAACAAATAGGTTTGTTAGTGCTAGTAAATTAATTGCCCGTCCAAATTTTCACAGCGCCACTATATTTTCAGATAATTTTGTCGCTGTGCAAATGAAACCGGAAAAGGTTGTTTTAGACAAGCCAATATACGTAGGATTCACGATACTTGAACTTTCTAAAAGCCATATGTATCAATTTCACTACTCAGTAATAAAACCCTACTATGATGATCGCGTTTCTCTATGTTATACAGACACTGATAGTTTTATTTATAAAATAGAATCGAAAGACTTTTACGATGATTTGAAAAATCAATTCATGCAATATTTTGATACAAGTAATTATAACATTTCAAATGAATTTCAGATTCCTTTAATAAATAAAAAGATTCCTGGATTATTTAAAGACGAGTTAGGCGGTAAAATTATCTCAGAGTTTGTAGGGCTACGTTCTAAACTGTACTGTATTAAAAGCGAGGACTTGATACTTAAAAAAGCAAAAGGAATAAAAAAACCTGCTGTCCAGGAATTAACATTAGATAACTACAGAGATGTTTTGTACAAGAATACAATTATAAGAAAAAAAAACATATTGTTTAAATCCATTAAACATGAGATCTTTACGCAAACGGTTAATAAAATTGCGTTATCCAGCAAAGACGATAAGCGACTTACATTAGCAGACAAGGTTTCAACTAAAGCATGGGGTCATAGTTCAATATTATAAATTTTTCTTTGTATAAATTTATTTTAAGCTTAATTTAATGTAATTAATTTTAATCAGCAATTTAAAGAGGTACCTATAATATTACATATACTGTGTTATAAAATATTGAAGTCTGAAATAAAGATACATATATGAATATTTGTGTTTTACTACGTAAACAACTAATTGCTCTAAATGCATACGTCGCATTGTTAACATTATTGAGTAGGATTAAAACACGTTGTTACGTGTTCTTCACGACCTCAGGTCGATCACCTCACCTACAATGTCGAGTCAGCAATGACCGCATGACGATACTTTGAATGAAATTTGCTTATCGCATATTCACGACACGTGCTTAAGGTAAATTTGCTAACACAAGAAGTCCAGTTAATATATAAGCTGCTATAATAAATCACTACTCATTCATATCGAACTACGTTCATTTGAGTACAATACAGTAGTACGTTTCTTCAAATTAACTCAAACCGAGCCGTACCCATAGTTTGGTAAGTCAACTTTATATTAAGTTTTATAATTTAGGACTGATTTTTAACTGTGGATTTCAAGTTATTTATTTCTTGTGAACATTTCCTAAATAATTACATGGATAGTTATTTCATTTATTTGTAATAATTATATTTTTGTTATAGAAAATGGATAACGTCAACGAAATTACTAACGAAACATCTGAAGACCTGTTTTTTCACTACGGCCAAGTGCAATTTCCCGAAGAGGAAAACGAGTTAGTGAAGAAAATTAGAAGCGGAAACCAGAAAAAAAATAAAGAAAAAAGAGCAAAACTAAACTTAGAAAACAAAGTATTTAAAAAAAGTGGTCATAACCGTCTGTCTTCATTCGTCATAAATAATAAAGCGGAGAATGGCACAAGGCTGATAAAAATACAGATATTAGATTTGAAGAAAGGCAGTAGTGACGACGAGGAAAACGTCATCCTAAGTGCACAATATGTGACGGACGATGGTTATGACGAGGTCATAGACGGTGCTGAAGGAGTTATAAATAAAATTTCAAAAAAAATCAGTGGCTACAGTGTTAGTTTTTGAACTTTAGAACTTTTAGAACTTTATTTACAATAAATTAAATTATGTTAATTATAATAAATAGGACAAAATATATGTAATAAACACAGATATTTGTTTTATTTCGTAGATATTTAGAGATTTTTTACCGAACTATAACTGGGTAAAATAAAAATTCAAATAATCAGTTATTGCGATTTTATTTAAAATTAAAACAATGAGGATTACTTAAATAACACTTTTTGAGACATAGGACATTTTTTAACGCACAAGCTTTTTTATGATGTAAACAGTTGTACGAGCTGTCATTGACACAATATTTATTATACATAGATTGAAAATTAGGACAGCCTTTTTCGCCTATGTCTGTTACAGTGCAATTAGCACACAAATCTTTTACCCATTCAATTTTTTCTAAACCTTTTACAAATATTTTCTTGCCCACCAAGTACTTATGAATCACTCTTTTAAATTCTCTGTAATCGACATATCCTTCGCGCCACAAAATGCCTAGGTTTTTCTCTATCCATTTCACTTGCATCTTTTCATTTTCCGATAATGTAGAAAATGAATATGGAGGTTTTATTAAAAACGTTTGCGTGTGTTCATTTGTACTGTATGCAAATTCTTTAACAATAAATTCATTTTGAGATGATTTAAACCCCTGAAGATCAACGATTAGAAAGTCTAGTTTCATGATACTTTCTTGGTTATATTGGTCAACGGTCTATATTCTACAATACTATCATTCAAAATAAGACAATAAGCTGCGGTATCTTCAGGTATATCTGATTCACACTCTAATTCAACCCGCACATCTACTGATCCTGTTTTGAGGGTTTCGTTTTGACGGGAGCAGTCGATAACAAACAGAGGTGCTTTATCTTTAAAATCTATCGGACTCAGCAAAGGTGCTTGGCTACGGTTATAATAAGACTGCTGGAATTTGGCGTACTGCTCATATAATATAGCAAATTTTTGAGCCGAAAAACTGACGTTCATATTTTCGTATGGAAAATAGTACGAGTTTAAAAAAACTTTGACATCTCGTAAATTACAATGATCAAAACATGATATATCTTTGTCAGAAACATTTCTTCTGTGTGTTTTTAATCCGATTATAACATATCGTGGTTTTTCAATTTGAGATGAAGTTTTAACAGCCCAAGAATGTTTTGACGTTTTAGGTAAAAGCGGATACTCGTACAGATCCCAATTTCTGAATGCTAACTGAATAGCTCGATCTTTTTCCAAATATTTGAGCAAACTTAATCTTTCACGGTCAGAAACCTTGATGTGTGGCATACGCCATACTATATTCGATATAGTTATGTTATCTATATACTCATTTGCATTCAGTTTTACACTATTTAAATTAGTATTGGCTCGTAAAAGAATAAGTTCATGCTTGCAGTTAATAATAATTTTGTTATAATCCTCCGCGAAGCCTAGAACTTTATTTAAAGGAATAGATACAGAAAATGACCCATGCGTAATTTTTGTGCCGTTAACGTCCCAACCCCATAACTTTGACATAGATGATTCGAGTCCATTCATTGACACAAGAGATTTCATTGTTGTTGTGACCCCAGCGTTTTTAATTTTATCTATTTCGATACCATTCAGTTCATAACGAATATCTTGAAATAAATGAAGTATAGGGTTATTTGTGAAAAGAACACTGTTCGCTTGTGCTTTTGTTTCTCTGTTGAATACTGCAATTGTACCTTCTATGTATAAAGCACTCGCTGATGGTAGTACGTACAGATCTTGCTGGTTAATAGGTATACGGATTTCATCGTTTAAATTGAAACTTGTTACGTACGGTTTATAAGAGTGATATTCGAAACTTTCGATCGTGTTATCGAAGTTTAAAGCATCAGATAAGTTTAGTATGCTCATTTTAATAAACCTATGTTTTTTAAGAATTGTTTATTTTCCTTTGTAAGTTGCTCTTTAGGTCTTCTTTTCTTGATAGCACAATGAGCACTAATGCTTTTGGTGTGCGATACCACTCTTTTATTGAAATCTATCATTTTTTTCTAAGATGTAAATATATTTGAATCTCTTCACCACGTAAATTAACCAAATTGTCGTTTATATCCAATATTCTTATTTTGAGTGAGTTTAAGCTGTTTTGAGTAACGGGAAAATAAATAACGTTTTTGGGTGTTTCTATAATCCGGTAACCAGGAGGCACATTAGGAACAAACTCATGAATTATATGGCTAGGTTTTCCGTTTACAAATGATCCGCTCACGATGTCACATTCAACTCGCACTATGGTTGTAGACAGAATGGATACAGGAAAAGGGGATTCTGTTAATATATTCGCCCGAACATTTTCTTCCCCGAAACCAAGTAACTTGCCAATCGAATTTGGTTTATTAAAATACACACTTTTAGTACACAATATTGATGTCTTTAACGTATTATTATTGCATGTTAGTGTAAAGTTACATCCGTGGAGGTGTTTTTTAAGATAATCATCAAGATCTTGAAGTTCATACGACCCTTCAGGAATTTGTACTACTTCGTTTTCGCCATAATAAAACTTATTATTTCTATAGTCTATATTAGGTATCGAGTTAAAAGTTGACATGTATAGCAGACCGCATTCATATTCACCATCTAGTTGTAGAGCTGGTGAATGGTTCGTAATCAGGGTGGAGGAGGATCCCGTTATGGACAAAGTGAAAGACATCGTGAGAATGATAAGCTTTTTATTGATCATACGTATTTAAACGGTTATTCCAAAAATTTTTTAAATATTTTAAGCATAAATGTCCACAATTAAAAGTATTAAATTTTTGGTAAGTCTTATAATTATATGAAATGTCATTTTTTAAATACTTTATTAATTCTAGCGGTGGTTGAAGATCGCCATAACTATTGAAATATTCGCAATAATTATTATCTTTGACATAGGCTACCCAGTGAGTCCCTTGGTTTTTAGAACTATCTAAATTTATGATTGCACATTCTACTCTTTTTGGGCGCTTTGGCAAACTATCTCTCATGTAAACACCACGAAAATATGGAATATCTGCTGAGTGTTCTAAAATATCAATATTCGTAAGAGCACGTCTGGGTAGCCTTTTATTTAGTTTTTTGAGCGTTCTAAACACAATCCCTTTCCATTTTTATAAGGTTTAATGTGTAATCCTTTGCCTAATGCAATAGATTCCATCATCTTATTATGACGTTCTGATTCAGCTAAGTTTTTCCTTGCAGCTTTATAATCACCAACAGCTTTAGCGATTCCAGCAGCTCCTCCTGCCAATGATCCTAAGGCAGAAAGTCCGGCGAAAATAGGTATCAGTGGTAATATGCCCCCAGTTTTCGGGATCGGTATTAAACGAGGAACTCTCATTTTACTCGTATTGTTGTTAAGGAATACTTTTTTTGCAGCAGCAAAAGCTTGGCCGATTGCAGTGCCTTTATTTTTAGATTTTGTTTTTTTCAATTCAGTGCGTATTTTAGAAACAAAATGTTTAAATGATTTTATCCCCGCACCAGCTTTGATTTTAGATTTCATCAGTTTACTAACTAACCATGATGCAAGTTTTTCTCCTTTTCCAGCAGCTTTAGACTTCAATCTTTGCTTAGCCATTTTATAAAGTTCTAAATCTGCACGGTGTCGGTCTGCTAGGTTAGAATATTTATCGTAAGCTATGTCGTGTTGCATACACGCGTTGTCCAGTTCATTAACTCCTTTATCACCTCTTTGCAACCGTTTATGCAATTTTGTGCCAGGTCCGCAATAATTGTACCCAGGTAAGTGCAATTCAAATGGTAAGTGATTTATAATATTATTTAGAAGTCCTCTTCCTTTCATGTTCTATATGCTAATGGCTTCGAGCGCGAATGTTTATAAATATATTTATACAATGGCATTTCTGTCAATCCAGCTGTTTTCGCTATCATCAAGTCCTAACCACTTAACATAAAACTTTTCTCCCTTTTTTTTGATTACCTTTTCTATAAGGTAAACGTCTGGATACTTAGTTTTCTGAAGTTCTTGTTCGTAAAATGTACCGAGTATAGTGTTTTTTCGTTGGTCTTCAATATGATAAGTTACCGGACGAGTGTGATTAACTTTTTTAATAGTAAATAACTCTGTAGACCAATTTGGCATATAACCTTTCCGAAACACACTTTTGTACTTGCTTATACGCACACGGTCTCCTACATTAAGTTTGTTTAATTTATAGCGTAGATTGGATTGTCTTTTTTCTATGTTTTTCTTTACTTCGACTTCATTGCCAAAATTAACATCATTTGGTCTAAATTTGGTTGTGCTATGCACAGTTTGATTATAAGATTGGATTATGTTATCTAAAGGTTTTCCAACCCATTTATAATTTCCAATTAAACTAAAATATTTGTAAAGTTTGTTCTTGAGAGTCTTTATTACCCTTTCAACAATTGATGCCTTTTTAATTGAATACGTGGAATAATGGTTTATTTTTAAGGATTTTAAGTAAGAATCAAATTCATTATTGTAAAACTCTTTTCCAAAGTCTGTCTGTAAGTTTCTAGGTATTCGTTTTGCTGATATTATAATTTGTTCAAATGCATTTTTTATTTCGGTTTTGGTTTTAGATTTTGTTGGAGTACACCACGCGTACTTTGAAAAAGTGTCAATAACAACTAAAATGTATTTATTTCCCTTGTTAATCGTTTGTAAATTCTGTAAATCAATCAAATCTGCTTGCCACAAATCGTCAATTCCTTTTAATATAACTGCACGACGCTTGAAATTTCTTCTTGCCGATCTGTGTATCTCATTCACGACTTGTTCCTTTGCCATGTTTGAAATTATTTAAAATATTATCTATGTCCTTTTTAGTATAAAAGTTTATTTTCAACTGATTCGCAAGCTGATAGATTTGAGAATTTATAATGTCAAACAAAGAATCCAGATGCTTCTTCTCGTAAATATTATGGAAAAGCTGATCGACATACTTCTTATTAACCGCATCATCAGGTGATGAAGGATCTGCTACCCCCTTCAATCTCGTTGATTGTAAATCAAAAGCGCCATTATCTGAACGCAGCAAAGCCTTATTTGTAACTTCAGAAACATCAGATACACGCAAACGTTTATGAACATGATGACCGAATTTGTCTATATTCATTTTTAATATTTGTTGACAAAAGCCCGGCTTCGACTGACGGTAAAAGTAAAACAACAGTTTTATATATTATTAATTAACCAAACCAGCTTCATGAAGTTCTTCAATAATAGATATGATTTCATTATCTAATCCTGTGTTACCAGCATCACGGGAAGCTATGAGTAATTTCAATCTTTCCACTAATTCGTTCGGGTTATCCCAATATACATACGAAACATTTCTTTTAACTCTTTTCATTACTGGTAATCCTTTGCCTTGAGTACATACTTCTTCACTTATTTCACGTTCTTTGGTTAATTTGAAAAGCGGTTTTATAATATACAAATATTTCATGCCCTTGTTACTTTTTATTGGTTTATGGGGATTAAAATCTCGCCTATGAGCATTCGTTTCTAATAGCAGCATTTTATAATTACGTTTGTCGACTTCAGTTATTATACTTAAATCAGGCAATTTCTTAAATAGCAAATCGTATAAGCCCGGTGTCAAATCGTAAGTATGCCCATTTACTTTAAGTTTCTCGTTACTCATGGAAACTGAATAAGATCCTAGCATTAGCTTATCACGCTCTGTTCTTATGCCAAAAGGAATGTTCAAGTTAACATCGTATTGCTTTTGCCATGCAGGATCTTCGCGAGGAGAAGGATACGAGTCAGATGTCTTAAATGACATATCATTTGTTATTTCCAAGTCATCCTTGTCGTCACTTTCCTCGTCATCTTTGTGTTCACTGTCATCATCTTGTTCGTACTCGCAACCATTTGATATCTCATCATCATTATTAGATTCAGGAGATTTTTGTACAATTGTCCGATTATAAAAGCTACTTCTCTTGTCATCACCAGGACTAAATTTTAATGTTTTTGCGGCCTTCTGCCATTTAAATTCACCGTCGTCAAAATCGGTATCGTTGGAGTGAAAGTTGTTATTATCGTTAGTTTTAACCATTTCATTAAGCGGTTCCGTTATTGGCTTCAACACTGATTCCAATATCATGTTATTATTAGTTTTCATGTCACGAAGCAGTTTCACCTTCTTTTTGACTGCCTCGGCATATTGAAACACTTTTCTTTTTAATGCCTTCTCTTCATTTATTTTAAGATTCATGTCCGATCTCGATGGTCTCATATGAAGAAATAAAAGTTTCTTGAAAATGGAACACATTAAGTATCACACTTAATCCAAGACAATAAATGTATCACATCCCATTCTATAACATCCTGAATTTCTGGCACAATCCTTGTTTACAACCAAGTAACTAAAAGGTACGGTCCATATTTTTGCGCACATTTCCCGGAACTGCGACCAAGACATATCGGTTCCAACATGTTCGTCATAAACATGGCGTAAATTAACATCATCTTGTTTAAAAAGAATTATTAAATTAGCATTGTCTCTTATTAATTGTTTAGGTACTTTGCTGTAAGTTTGATTCAAGTAGAAGCTGTCTATATTTTTATGTCTTCCCATTGCGAAGTAATCCCTTATATTGTTTTGATTTTCGCATGCAACGTCATCAAATATGATAACTGAATTATTCTTAGCTTCATTCGGGCTCACTATTTCGTCATTTTCGCGATATTTTTGAAATTTAACTGATGGAATCATCATCAATATTTTTTCCAAAAACTGGTACATAGGTTGGAACAGTGTTTTTGAATATACATAAACATTTTGGAAACGTAGCCCTTGTTCATGCATTAAAAGACCAACAATTAAATTAGTTTTCCCACAATTAGAAGGACCGCAAATTATACAACGAATTGTGTCAGGTAAGAGTTCACCATGACGAAAAGTACGGTTGTTGCGATCTGAACAAACGGCATCCAACTGCAAGCTCTGAGCTTGTTTTACAAACTTCATACTTCTTTAAGATCAATTCAACCAATGCGCGCGTGTTACAAGCATGAAAGTCTTACTCGAAATGGTTTGAACTTAACATCAATGTTAGGTATTTGGATTGCCCCGAGTGAGTGAGAATGAAAAATTTGGATGATCGAAAGAGTCGCAATCGAAATGGTTTTTAAACGGAATGCTGAACGGAACGCTGAACGGGATGCCTCATAGGTACACTTAACGCGAACGCAGTCGAAGTGATTTTGAACGGAACGCTGAACGGAATACCTCTCAATAATCCGATATTAATAAGGTATTGATTCAAATTTTTAATAATGAGCAGAAATTCAAAATTGGGAATTTTAAAACAACGAAACTAAGGGGTAGCTGAAAGCTACCCCGAAGTAAGCTGGTTTAAAATGCCCAATTTTATACTACTGCTTACTATTATATCTTTCTTAGCATTGTTTGTGCTTAAAGGCACCACTAGGTTTTTTTAGGGTTCCGTAGGCGAAATGGCAAAATCGGAACTCTTATAGTCCGCGGCTTAGCATAACTAAAGACTATTAGTGCTAGAAAGCTGTAATTTAGAAAAAAAAAAATTCTTAGTTTACTTAACATAGATAAAGTGAGGTTGTTTTTTCTCGTCTAACCTTACCTGTATACCTAGTATGGGATATCGTTGGATAGGTCTTTTAAAATCATCATGAAGACAATTTTTCAATACAGTGATTCGTTTGCGAAATATTCAACTTTAAAGTGCAAAGTTTGTTACAATCGTGTTCCCTCCCCCCCCTCTATATTGTATAACCTCGTCCTTTTTTTGACCCTCTTGATAACGTCGGGTTAACTCGAAATTTGGCATACTTATCGAGGACCGATGACAATGCGTGTTTATTAGTTTTTTTTTTTTAATTATTTTAGCATAAAACGGATCAATCGATCCCTATCTCATCTGATGTTAAGTGCATCGGTTTCGGTTGTATCACCTTTGGGTGTATCTCACCGGTTCAGGAACAGCCTATTCACTCTACCCTTGAAGAGGCATAGGTTACCTAACATCATTGTGGTCATTGTGCTTTCAGCAAACCCTCGTCTGGTGTTCAACTACGCGCAGCACGGGCTGGAAGGCATCGTGGACGGTATGACCATCGACACCGACGGCAACCTCTGGATCGCCAACTTCGATGGAAACCAGGTCAGCCTTATTCATTAAACCTTTTCGATGCCAACGACTGATATATCAGCCACGGCGTGCAGAGCGATATCTACCTATGTGCATTTCTGTAGGGTTCAACATTGCGTTTGACATTCCGATGTCATAGCCTACGAATGAGAGCTGTTGTATTTGACAGAGCGTTGAAAAGGTTAATGGATAGGTACAGTTAGCAGCAGAAGTGGATAAACTGTTCTGGTGCTCCGAATGATCTACACTTCCCCTTATAACTTGGCAGTATACTCGTAGTCGTGTGTAAATCATTGTGAGCACCACAATCGTTCCTCCACTTCTGGTGCTGACTGTACAATTGTTGTGTCACCAGTGGCCGCAGTAGACAGCGCATAATAATACTTAATAATAATATGATTATTTATTCAGAATAGAACTCAGACGTGCCCACCAGGTTTCTGAGAGAGTCTAACCACGCATTCCTGAGGCCATATGGAGTAATAAATGTTATCTGAACCTAGGTCGAAATATGCTTAGTTTTTGAGATATTTCCATTTTTATGTTTAAATTTTACTAAGAAAGTGGTGGAGGTGCTGGGATTGCGTATTTATTATGTAAGAAAACATAAATAAGTTAAAAAGCATAATTCGACGTAGGTTCACATAACATTTATTACTCCATATGGCCTCAGGAATGCGTGGTTAGACTCTCGCGTAAACCTGGTGGGCACGTTGTATAATAACTACTTAGTTGAAAAACTTTCGTAAAGGACCTTAGGTTGTTCTAATTTAGAAATACGGACACGTTACATACAACAGGTCCTTTACTTAATTTACAGAAAGGATGCAAACGGGACCCTATCTTACTGTCCCTTCAGACCCACCGTACCCCTGGCGATACCCCTGGTGGTATGGTGGGTCTTTTAAAGTGAAACGGTACCACCGAGTGTAGGTCACTAGTGGTGTGACCTACATATCTCATTATCATTAGTTTTGGTTAGTCATCGTCATAGTAATGTGACTATTTTAGGCTGAGTCACACCAATGTGACAGAGTCGACGGAGCTCCGCTTACGCGGAGCTCCTATTCCTCCATGCTGCGTGCTGCCGTAGCAGTTGTGCCGTTCGATATATATGCTTATATTATTATTAAATACGCAAAAATATATGTTCAACAAATTTAAACAAAAAATATAGTCGCTACCTGCAAGCTTGAGTGTTTTTATTACTTTCAGCTATTGATGTCGACCTCACATCACTAGTAGTCAGTGGTACCGTTTAACTTTAAAAGACCCACCATACCACCAGGGGTATCGCCAGGGGTACGGTGGGTCTGAAGGGTCTTACTGTGATTCCGCTCTCTGTCCGTCCGTCCGTCTGTCACGGGGCTTATCTTTTGAGCCGTAACAGTTAGACACTTGAAATTTTAACCGATTGTGTTATGCCGCTATAACAACCAAAAAAAAAGTTAAAATTAAAAGGGGTCGCCAGGCAAGAAACATTTTCGTTTTAAAATTTATTTTTTAATTTATTTACTGTAAATACTATTTCAAAAACATTGTACAGAACTCTTCATGTACGAGTCCGACTCGCCTTGACCGGTTTTTTCCTCACTTAGTCCACGTCCTAATTTTTCTAAGCTTTCTACTACCACTGCCCCGAAGCCTTCATCACCTTAAGAACCTGTAGCCTAATGAATCAACATTTATTGCTTCTGATCACGTGCATTATTTCCTCAGATTCTCCACGTAGACCCTCGTCAAAGCAAGCTCCTCAGGAAAATCCGTATCCCGGCGCTCCAGGTGACCTCAGCCACGTTTGGTGGCCCCGGGCTCGACACCCTGTACGTGACGTCAGCCAGCATGAACCGAGGGGAGGAGCAGAAGCCCCCCTGCGGCTCCACCTTCAGGGTCACGGGGCTCGACGCCAAGGGACACCCTAATGTTAACGTGAAGCTGCAATAAATGTTAGTGCTAACTGAGAGTTTCATTGATGAATTAGTATCTTAGTGGTAGGTCGCAACCACGTGTTGAAAACAGCTACGTCTGTGCGATAGATATGTGTCTTCATGCAGAAACCCGTCCTTCCATGTACGTACTTACTTAAATTATCATACTGAGGATGTTGGAGACGTGATCAGAATCAACCAGCACAACTTAGTAAATGTATAAGTAAAATTCATTTACCACTGCATTTTCATATAAGTATATTAGTATTAGTAGATTAGAATAAATATATTGACACACAAAAAATTACAAATTCAGCTTAAAGTACTTATGTATACATCTATGCTAAACTAAGTAAAACCAATTTTTTGTCCGAGGGAGCTTTTTTTATACAATATCTATAGACTTGCGTTTGACCACAATCACGCCTGATTAAGATTTTTAATTCTATGAAATTCAATTTTTATACTATTCGATAGGTTTCATACCACATAACGATATCAAAACACTTTGTCTGACTTCTGAACACCAATATGCGCTCTGTAGCATTCGTCCAAAACATTACACCATATCGTAATGTAGACGTAACAAATGCATGTACTGCTGATTGGTCAAAGCACAAGATTCAGACAAATCAAGAAATAAGATTAAAGTTCATGTTGGGATGCCCTCTGACTCCTAAGCCAGTGACAGCGAAGGTGCAGCCGTCCGCCGGCGTCTCTTCCCCGCGCTTGCACATGCGGCGAGAGCTGGTCACGAAGAGGATGTCGTGATTTGGGCCACCAAACGTGCAAGAGGTAACCTGAAATAAAAAGATAGTGCGTGGAGTCCCTCCGCGCGGAAGAAGTGAAACTTCATAATAAAAAATAAAAAACCAGGCGGTCACCCATCCAAGTACTGACCACGCCCGACGTTGTTTAACTTCGGTGATCGGACGAGAACCGGTGTTTTTGTCAAATATCTTGAAAACGGTGCATCCTACGGCAAAATCAATGAAATTGTCATCCCCCTTTGAAACCCCCGCACCCAAGAGCATTTTATATTTATCTTGCACTGAGCAAATAAAATATCTAATAAATCGTCAGATAGTTCGGCCTTCTCCGCCAAACCATCTAGATTGTAAAAATATTGTATTAAGTTTTCTGACGGGCCTTGCTTACGTGAATAGAATTGCTGTATAAAATAAACAGCACTCGCAAATTCCTCTTTGATTTTTAGAAACTAATTAAATCATCATACGATGTATTGTGAATGTTGCGAACTTCGCTTTGTACCAGGCTGACGTCGATCCTGATAGGTAAGCGGCAATCGCGAATTTCTTCTGGTCTGGAGACCATGATTTAATTGCAGCGATAGCTTCGAATTGCAAAATGAAATCTTGTACCTATGTCAGATTGGAGGTTGCTGCCTGTGTTGATAGTCATGCCATCCGGGATCCTCCAAGCCACTTATTGAAGAGCACTAACATGCATGGCAGGCAGCCGCTTCGTCACAGCGCCCCCCCCCACCCGTTGCCATAACTGTGTCCATGGTTATACCGCCTGAGACCCTCCATGCCGCATATTGCAGGATTTGCAGGGCACTGACCTGAGTGGTGGGCAGCCGCTCCGTCACAGCGCCCCCCACAGATTTCCGTAACTGTGTCCATGGTCATACATACCGCCTGGGACCCTCCATGCCGCTTATTGCAGGGCACTGACCTGAGTGGCGGACTGGTGCATTATGCGCAGGAGCCGCCCGCGCGGTGACACTTGCAGCACGCAGCCACTGCGGCACGGCGCCACCCACAGGTTGCCGTCTGTGTCGAGGGCGATACCGTCCGTTCGGGCATATCCACTAACCTATCCTCCTATCCTATCTATGGATAGGTTCCACTCGACTTTATAGCAAAAATGGACCTAAAGTTATAAGTTGGCAGCCGACTCCACGCAGCAGCAGCAGACGACGTGTCGCTAGCTACGCTAGCTACGGAGGGACTTTCATAGAAATAAGGTATAAGTTCGCGTAGCTAGCGACACGTTGTCTGCTGCTGCTGCGTGGAGTCGGCTGCCAACTTATACCTTTAGTGGTGATGCCGGTCGGGACAACCCTCCATGCCGCTTATTACAATTAAGGCACTGACCTGTGTGGCTGGCAGCCGCAGTGTGCGCAGGAGCCGCCCGCGCGGTGACACTTGCAGCACGCAGCCGCTGCGGCACAGCACCACCCACAGGTTTCCGTCTGTGTCGATGGTCATCCCATCGGGAAAACCCTCCATGCCGCTTATTTCGTTAACGTTGCATATGTATCGCATGTCCGCTGAAATTAATATGCTCCTTCAATATTCAATTGTACGGTCAAGTGCAAAAATAAGTATCTATTTAATCCTCCCATCGTCATATACCTATATACCTTAATTCGACGACATAAGAGCTATGGGACATATTTATGAGCAAGTTGTGTGCACCTATATTTTTACACTTGACTGTACTACCATAGACAGACTCATTACAAAATGTTTTAAGACGAACAATGAAAGAATGTTTATTGCTTTAATTTGGGTGTAAATTTCTATTTTAAATTACTTTTTGAAATGGTTTTCATGATAACATTCTTGAAATAAATATACAAGTTCTTAGGTAAGAAATAATATACTAAGTATATTTTTTTTGTGTGATAATGATAATTAATTACAGCTTATTATTTTTAATAGAATATGAGAATTGCGGTAATTATGCTGCATTTCTCATGTTGGTTTTGTATTCGTTTTGAAAACTATAGATCTATATGTATAGCAATACATATTTATAAGGTATTTCTGACTTTGTCTTTGTATGAC
The DNA here is from genome assembly GCA_947859365.1 of Archips crataeganus. NCBI lineage: Eukaryota > Metazoa > Arthropoda > Insecta > Lepidoptera > Tortricidae > Archips > Archips crataeganus. The sequence goes on from OX402056.1 coordinate 817,986, forward strand.
GGTTGATTTCAAAATAAATATTTTTTTTTAAGCACTCCTGTGCGAAAAACAATTGAAAATGTTTAATTCTGTGTATTAGGTACTATAAAATTACAGCTTCTATTAAAATTTCGACTTAAGTAATTTTCTGTATTTACTTACATATCTCCCCAGTCTCCACATCATAGTCGTATCTCCTGACCTTCCTCTCGGGCGAGTCGATGTAGTACATGGCTCGTGCAGCCACGTCCCACGCCATACCATTGGAAAGACCTAACTTGTCGTGCACTTTTGTGATACCGCCGCCATCGATACGGAAAAAAGAGGCTTTCCCCCACTTGAGCAGTCCGAAACAGTTTTCGGAACTCAACGTGCCTAGGAAAATGAGAAGCATAGGACATACTCAATACTGGGAATTTACAGCTTACACCACACAGGACTTAATCGCGTAGTAAAACGCTAAGTGCGTGGGGCTCTGGGTAAAAACGGGACCCTATTACTGATTCGAGACTTCGTTGTCCGTCTGTCTGCCCGTCTGTCACCAGGCTGTATCTCAGGAACAGTAGACATTTTCATAGATGATGTATTTCGGTGGCTGCTATAACAACAAATACTAAGAAACAGAATTAAATTAATATTTAAGGAGACTTCCATACAACAAACATGATTTTTTTGTTCTTTTTGCTCGATATTGATAACGGTAACAGGTAGACGCTTGAAATATTCACAGAATATTTAGTTATATACCTATTCACTTTAAAAATAAATAATTAAATTAAAATAAAACAAATAGGTATTTAAGCGGGGCTCCCATAGTACCAACGTGATTTTTTTTGCCGTTTTTATAGATAATGGTACGGAACCCTTCGTGCGCGAGTCCGACTCGCACTTGGCCGGTTTTTTAGTGTTGATGTAATTGTAGTGCCACACAAAGGCGTACTTTTTTTTTAAAGAAATATTGCGATTGAATAAATTTTGCATACTGAATACTAAATTTAATAGCATAAAATGACACTAAGTACACATAATATAATATCTGACCTGCGAAAACTCTTCCTCTAGGGTCCGCCTTCCCGTCATTAAGCCTGTTGGTCGGCGTCTCCTTGTCCACTTCCCCCACTTCCTGCATCACGGCTGCCTCGCTCCCCTCCTCTCCATCCCACTGCACCACCAGCAGCTTCCGCTCCACCCCCACCAGGAACTGATGTATCGTACCTTCTATTGGCACCAGGAAGCCAATATTGCCATCTAATATTATACAAGAATTCCTTGATATCTTATAGACCAAGAAACCGACTGACACCGTGGTTTTACGAAAAGTTCTTGCGCGGATTTCATCATTTCTAATGCGATCCCGCAGAGAAACTGCGAGCATAGCCCTCTCCATCGCCCTCTGAGTGACTTTGAGCTTTCTTTTAGTTAGCGGCCACGTCTCAGTGCTATAAGTCATCACTGGCAACACACAGTGGTCAAAGACTTAAGACATTGCGGTATATTGTTTGACAAGATATTGCGGAGCTTCCCGAACGCTGCCCAGCCGAGTCGGATTCGTCGACAGAAAGATGCATCCGTAATAAATAGTAGGATCCTACAGATGCAGTTTCACTTACTGAGTTGAGTCTTAGTATGTTTTCCCGTCGCGAAGCCGTACTTATGTATGGTCTTCTCATTAGCACTGACGAAGTAAAGAGCTTGCGCGCGCGCGTCCCAGTGTGGACTCTCCCCGTGTGCCAGTGGACCGGTGATCTTTTGGGTTTGGATCGACATCTGCAAGAAGTATTTAGGGCTATAGCTGAACCGTTTAAATGAGACCACGCGCGCGCGGTACAGGGGCTGGATGGTATGACGATATACCTCCTCTCCCGGCCCCCTTTGTCGGCATCCCCCCAGCCCCTGTACCGTGCGGGCGAGGATTCATTTAAACGGTTTAGTCATAAAAACTTCAACATCATCATCAACGTCAACCAAAAGATGTCCAACACTGGCCCGTGACTACTGGGACGTAGGCCTTCAACAGATCACCAGTTCATGGACATTATCCTTAGATTTAGGTAACACACGGGATACGGCGGTTGGAACGCTTCATAGCCACGAATAATGAATAAAAATATTTTGGAAATTATTCCGAAAGTATACAGGGTTATTTGTAATTCACTAGCATCCTTTTAACCCTAAACTCCTACCACTTAAACAAATGTTTTTTGTTTTACGACTTTTGTCATAACTTAATATTTATGGTGTAATTACGTTTTGAAAATTTGAGATTACCTCTTATTTTTACGATACTCTGTGTATTTGTATGGGAAAAAAAGTGCTTCATTTTAAAAAGTCGTAGAACAAAAAACATTTGTTTGAGTGATAGGAATTCAGGGTTACGAGGATGTCAGTGAATTAAAAATAACCCTGTATAACAATTCATACTACATAAATAATACTTAGAGGTGTATCATTTTATTCGTCGTTTAGTTTACGTTTTATGATTAATTTTATTCTGTCGGTTCCGATTTATTTGAGCGAAAGGTATGGGTGGAGTTAGCGTTGAAATATTTTCGAGTTCATTGTCTCAAAATAGGAAAATTAAGCTAGGATTCGAAAACAAAAAATTAAATACCTAACTTACCTCTAAAGATAACCTACCAGCTACACATGCGACACATGGAAGACGAATGTCCTCACTAATATTAATAAACTGAACCAAGTACTTAATTGTTTTAGTTCATTAATATGGATCTCCGCAAAGTAACGCCTGATTCAATAAATCAAATAATAAGTAGACAGTTGAATAAACTAACGAGGGAGCTTGATATTGACGTGTTTAATGTTAACACTGACACTTTGAGACGTACTCTGGTGAATCGATATTTTGAGAGCGTGCATTGAGCGTTGTACCTTACTGTAGGTTAGGTTTGTCAGGTTAGGGACTTGATTATTGATTAGTTTGTCTCCGCCGCTTAAAAAAATAGTGCTGAACTGCTGGATTATTTGTCACTAAGAACTTAGTTATTTTCTCTTTTTAGGGTTCCGTAGTCAACGAGGAACCCTTATAGTTTCGCCATGTCTGTCCGTCTGTCTGTCTGTCTGTCTGTCTGTCCGCGGCTAAGCTCAGAGACTGTTAGTACTAGAAAGCTGTAATTTGGCATCAATATATATATCAGTCACGCCGACAAAGTGATTGAATAAAAAAAAGTAAATAAAATTTTTTTAGGGTACCTCCCATAGACGTAAAGTGGAGGTGTTTTTATTTTTCTCGGCTAACCCTATATTGTGGGGTATCGTTGGATAGGTCTTTTAAAATCATTGCGGGGTTGCTAACATGACTTTTCTATTTAGTGATCTGTTTGCGAAATATTCAACTTTAAAGTGAAAATTTTCATTAAAATCGGCCGTTCCCCCCCTCTAAAATCTAAACTGTTGGGTGGAAAAATTTGAAAAAATTCAGAAAGGTAGAAAATATATCAAATTTACTAGGAAAATTATAGCGGCTAAGATTGCTTGGAAACTATTTGTAGTTTAAGGGTAAATAGTAGCCTAAGGTATAAAACATACCTAAACTTGGATGATTCCGTACACATACGAAATTCTTAGAAAAATATTACTTGATTTTTTCGTAATGGCTACGGAACCCTACCTTGGGCGTGTCCGACACGCTCTTGGCCGGTTTATATTTTTTCTTTTTTGTGTATCCGAAGGGTCTCTGTGTGGGCATACTGCCTTATTGTTACTCTGTAATTGTCGGCGAGAACCTGTAATTGGCTTGCTGTATTTACTGTAATGTCTAAGATATAAGCAGTTGGTTCTCCATAAATAAATAAATAAATAAATAAATAATATTATAGTACGTATTTTTTCAGGTGTCCCGATCTCGTTAAGAGCCCACCTTTCGAACAAAGCCATTGTATTATATTATGTCCTCAAGTGAATAATCCTCTGTTTAAAATTAACGTAAATACAGGGTTATTTGTAATTCACTGACATCCACGCTTAACCCTGAATTCCTATCACTCAAACAAATGTTTTTTGTTTTACGACTTTTTAAAATGAAGCACTTTTTTTCCCATACAAATACACAGAGTATCGTAAAAATAAGAGGTAATCTCAAATTTTCAAAACGTTATTACACCATAAAAACTTTTTAACAAAAAATTAAACCGCCGAAAAAACTGAAAAGCAATAAATAATACCTTTTTTGTTTGACCTTAATCTAGGTACCAGCTTGAAGTCGGTGCCTCAGCCCTCAGCACTTAGCCAGGAGGAGTGGACCTATAATCATCTACCTGATTGACTTCTATCACTCCTCCTGGCTCGTGCTAAGGCACCGACTTCAAACTGTACCTAGATTAAGGTCAAATAAAAAAGGTATTATTTTTTGCTTTTCAGTTTTTTCGGCGGTTTAATTTTTTGTTAAAAAGTTTTTATTTTATACTTCTTTTCCATCCTTGGGGTAATTTTTTTTCCAAATTTATAATACCAACTTCAAAGTATACCCTATCTATCCAATAAAAAAGAATTATGAAAATCAGACTACTCTGTAAAAAGTTAGTCAATCATCCCCTGTTTTCCTACCCTTAGGGTAGGAATATTATTTCCAAATTTAAATGGGACCACCCTTGGGGTATACACTTTCCAACAAAAAAAGAATCATCAAAATCCGACTACACTGTAATAAGTTATGCGTGGTCATATAGTACAATCAGCAAATGAATAATCAATCATCCCCTGTTTTCCTACCCTTAGGGTAGGAATATTGTTTCCAAATTTAAATGGGACCACCCTCGGGGTATACGCTTTCCAATAAAAAAAGAATCATCAAAATCGGACTACTCTGTAAGAAGTTATGCGTGATCATACATAAAAAAATATATATATATATACACGTCGAATTGAGAACCTCCTCCTTTTGTTTTCGTCGGTTGAAAAATCGGCCGGCTCGCACGAAAGTATCGAATAAGTATTCGGACATTTTACCCCTAAGTATTTATTCTATGGCACGAGTAATTCTTTATTTTTAATCTACACTAATATTATAAAGAGGAAAGATTTGTACCTATGTTTGTATGTTTGTAATGAATAGGCTCAAAAAGTACTGGGCCGATTTAAAAAATTCTTTCACTAATAGAATGCTACATTCTTCCAATTTGACATAGGCTACATTTCATTTTGAAAAAAATTAGGGATCCTTGGTAAAATTTGAACAATGTAACCGAAGGTGTAGAAAAATGAGTCTTAAAATGTCTTTCGTCGAATGCGCTGCCGAAACTATTAGCGATAGAACAAAATAATGTACAACAATATTGAAGAACATCATAATGTCTACAAAAAACTCCGCGGTAGCATATGTCCAACTATTGTAGTTATGTCACTACAACAACTTTTTTCATTTTAAATATTAATGAAAATGCTAACCAAATTGAAACCATGCTATTTATGTGTTTATATTAATCCTTATCCAAATAAATTATTTAATGGTAAAGACCATTTAACTACCTATAAAATAGTTTTTAAATTATTCAAATTGGACTTTCCATTCAAAAGATATTACGAATTAAAAAATTCAAACAGTAAACAAAACCGCCATAGCGCCGTGGCCGTTGTTTGCGATGCAGTCTGAAAAGCGCGCCGGGCATCGCGGCGGGCGGGGTGGAGGGGGCACTGAAATACAGGAGTGGGGCGTGCACGTCTGTAATAATTAATAAATAATAAATAATATTTTTTTAATAAATAAAAATATTTGCGAAAAAAAGTGTTTTATATCCAAATTTCCAAAAATAAATAATTGTCTACCCCGTGCGAAGCCGGGACGGGCTGCTAGTTTACTATATTTTAAGTTTCATGTTTCTTATATCGAACACTAGCTGACCCGGCGAACTTTGTTCCGCCTTAGAGGCAATAAATGAGCAGATTTTGGATTTCATTAAGTTATTAATTTTGTTATTTTTTTATTTTCCCGAAAAGAGTAAGTACCCTATGTCAATCAGAGATACTGTAGCTTTCTATTAGTGCAAGAAAACGACGTCATGATGACGTTGCTACTATACCAAATGACCCTTCCCTTTTCACTCACTTAGGGGATGATTTTCGGGATGAAAACCAACCTATGTCCTTACCAGGGCTAAGTAGCTTGGTTGCCCAGATTAAACTATAATACTTAAGTAATATTATCAAATAAACGGTCACAACCACTAAGCCAGCCGCGACGTTAAAAACCCGACTGTTCACATACCTACAAATAATATAAAAAACCCCAACGCAAATTATTCAAACATACGTTTCAAAAAAATATGTACTTACATAATTGTTATTTTGTGGTGGCGGCCATCTTGGATTTGAAATGTATCATACTAGTCAAGGCCTTTCATTTATTTGATACCCATATTGATTGAGTTGTGAAAAAATATGTACTTACTTAATGCACCATTTTGTGGCGGCGGCCATCTGGACCGAATTTCATCAAACAGAGCTAAGAACACTCCCGAGCAATTCAACCTTTCAAACAAAAAAAAAAAACAAAATCTAAATCGATTCATCCGTTCGGGAGCTACGATGCTACACACACACACTCACACACACACACACACACACACACACACACACACACTAGCTAGCTTACCACTAGCACTAGCACTAGCACTAGCTTAGCACTAGCACTAGCACTAGCACTAGCACTAGCTTACCACTAGCACTAGCACTAGCTTAGCACTAGCACTAGCACTAGCACTAGCACTAGCTTACCACTAGCACTAGCACTAGCACTAGCACTAGCTTACCACTAGCACTAGCACTAGCACTAGCACTAGCACTAGCTTACCACTAGCACTAGCACTAGCACTAGCACTAGCACTAGCTTACCACTAGCACTAGCACTAGCACTAGCTTACCACTAGCACTAGCACTAGCACTAGCACTAGCTTACCACTAGCACTAGCACTAGCACTAGCACTAGCTTAGCACTAGCTTAGTATGTAGTTTTCTTTTTTTTCTTTCTTTCTTTTTTGTAAAGGATTTAGATTAAGATCAGAGTTTCAGAGAGTGAAATTTTTCTGCCCACTAACTGTCATGCAGTTTGGCAGATAATTAATTAAAAATGTATTCTGTTTATTAGAGAAATAAATTAAAAAAAAACACACACACACACACACACACACACACACACACACACACACACACACACACACACACACACACACACACACAGACACACACACACACACAGACAGACACACACGCACTCGCACGCACGCCCACGCATTTATGTGCGAAATTATATTTGAAATTTTACATGAGCTTTACGGTAAAGGAAAACATCGAGAGAAAACATGCACGCATCTCAGAGAAATTCAAAGGTGTGTGTGAAGTTCCCAATCCGCACAAACGTGGAAACTACGGCACAAACCTCTGAGAGGAGGCCTGTGCCCTGCGCTGGGACGTATACACTGTGAAATTTTAGTGGTTGTTTTCCCGAAACGAGGTGATTTAGTATCGATTGTACAATCGATTTATAATTACTATTTTGACTAGAGTCAAAAATCCAATTGTGAAAAATGAAAGTCGAAAATGACCGCAAACCAATGGTAACGCTTCGTTGGTACCTGACCTATCGTACGATCGTACGCTACTTGTACCAACGAAGCGTTACTATTGGTTTGCGGTCATTTTCGACTTTCGTTTTTCATAATTGGATTTTTGACTCTAGTCAAAATAAGTAGTAATTATAAATCGATTGTACAATCGAAACTAAATCACCTCGTTTTGGGAAAACAACCACTAAAATTTCACGGTGTATAGGCTGGGATCTTCGATCAACAATACAACATACAGAATATTTAGTTGTATTGTTGATCGAAGGCTGGGATGATGATGAATATTGTAAAAAGAACTTCAACAACTTTCTTTGTTTATGTAATCAATTATCAACTATTCTTATTCTTATTCTTAATAATCATTTCCATTATCAACGCAATGACATAGTGTCTCATGGCATTTACAGCTAAAAGGGCGTATGTTGATAGAATTTAGACACACATACGACATTTTAGCTATAGGTAAGTCTCAAGTCGCATTGTACCGGTATCGGCTAATTAACCGATCAACGACATTGAAGACGACTTTATGGTGTTGTACGATGGTCGATGTTCGAATGATCCAAGCGCAAAGTGCGATAACACGCTTGAACTCAGATGATTTTGTTTGTGTTCACATCGTACTCATTCAGTTCGCGCTTGCTGCTCGTTGGATTTAGAGGTTAGTTATGTTTTGTAGGATGCAAGTTTTTAAAAAATACACATGTTATCTTAAGACTTTCTTAACAAACTTAAGTAACATTGTTTTGCCAAATGATATTAGGATAGAGTCGAGTAGATTAGAGTGTGAGAATGGATTATCCTTGATATAAAAATGATAAGTAGAAATAATGCTTGTAAACTACAATTAAGATTGACAACAGTAAGATTGTACTTTTCGTTTGAATCGATTCATATGCTGTTGCATAATTTTTAATTGAAGTATATTATCAGTCAAGTTCAAGTCTATAAAAATGTTGTTTGCTTAGTACTTATCTATGTATACACTAGCTTTTGCCCGCGACTCCGTCCGCGTGGAATTAGTAATTTGGGCAGCTTATTTTTTTATCAAATTTGCTTTTTCATCAATTATGGCTCTCCTTAGTTCCTCGATATAAAAAAAATTACCCGCCCCCGCAAACCCAACCCCCCCCCGCAAACCCCCCTCACCCCCTCCCAACCCCACCCCCACCAAACCCCCCGCACACCCGCGTTCACATTCACCACCGTACTCCCAAGTCAAGCGTGCCTATATAGAAGTTTTACTTCAAAAACCCCTGATTTTGAAACATTCTTCCGCTCCGCTCCGCTCCTATTGGTGTTAGCGTGATGATATATAGCCTATAGCCTTCCTCGATAAATGGGCTATCTAACACTGAAAGAATTTTTCAAATCGGGGAGCAGTAGTTCCTGAGATTAGCGCGTTCAAACAAAAAAACCTGTTCGATAAATTCTTAAAATAGACGTATCTTTCTTATTTGTGAACCGATTGAAATGAAACAAACACTAAATGTTAATCCAAGAAAATACCAACATATCAGTGAAAATCGCATCCTTCTAGGTTAAGCCGTTTCTGAGATTAGCGCGCACAAACGCACAGACAAACAGACAATAATTCTAAAAATCATTGTTTCGGGTTCTATTGCGCTAGTAAACAAATAGCCCTAGTGACAGTTTTCTCAAATATCTTCAATGTACAGACACCGACTTGTTACAGATTTATTATATGTATAGAAGATAGATAGGTACCTATTGCTTACCGTGCCTATTATAATTAGCTGTATCTCGGGTCTGCGTACTATTATTATGGAACCAGCTTCCTGCGTCAGCATTCCCGGAGAGGTACAGCTTGGGGATCTTTAAACAACGAGCATAATCTATATCTGAAAGGGCCGGCGACACACCTGTGACATTATTGTTGCAGCTGTCCGTGGGCGGCGGTGATTACAGAATTACAGATACAGAATTAATCACAGAATATTTAGTTATATATTCAATTTAAAAATAAACAATTAAATGGAATATATAACTAAGATACCTATTCTGTGAATATTTCGAGTGTCTACCTGTTGCCGTTATCAATGTCGAGCAAAAACGAGCAAAAAAATCACGTTTAAAATTTTTTTTTTTTAATTTTGTTTTTTTAGTATTTGCTGTTATAGCGGCAACCGAAATACATCATCCTTGAAAATTTCAACTGTCTAGCTATCACGGTTCCTGAGATACAGTCTGGTGGTAACCAGGTCTGGTGGTGGTATTATTAAATTAAAATAAAACATATATTCAACGGGGGCTCCCATAGAAGAAACGTGATTTTTTTGCCGTTTTCGTAGATAGTACGGAACCCTTCATGCGCGAGTCCGACTCGCACTTGGCCGGTTTTTATAACAGTTCCTACATCAGAATAAAGTGCTATTGCTGAATGTCACATCAACGCTACTGATTCTACTTGCATGCATACTCCGGACATTAAAACCCTGTGGAATGCTTCCAGATGTCGGTCCATGTGCGCAAGATCACGGGCCCGCTGGTGCTGGGCGAGGGCCCGCACTGGGACGCGCGCGCGCAGGCGCTCTACTTCGTGAGCATCCACGAGAAGACGCTGCACAAGTATGTGCCCGCCACTGGAGTACACACCAAGACAAGCTTGGGTAAGACTTGCTGTAGAGCTCAACCGCTGCTACCACCACCAAACTCAAAAGTCAAAATTCTTTATTCAATTTAGGCATCAATTGATGCTCCTATGAACGTCGATGAATCTACCACCGGTTCGGAAAAACACTGTTGAGAAGAATCCGGCAAGAAAAGAAAATCGACAAAGTATATTTATTTCAAACAGATCTACATTGTTGTTAAATTACATGCATCTAAAGACATGTCTTTGTTTTGAAAAATAAAGATTATATCTATCTATCTAAGTATTTCATACAACTAAATTTCTTAACACTGTAGATAGGTACGCTATTAGAGACTAGGGAGTGCCGCCGTTAGGGGGGGGGGGGGCGCGATGGGGCGATGACCCAGGGCGCCAAATGTCAGGGAGCAATCGGTGGGGCTGGGAGGTTTCCCCCGCCGAACTGGCACTCGGTTTTGATTTCCTTAAGTGGGCACCACAATATTCTTGCCCGAGGTGTCAGTGGTCGTTTCGCCGGCACTGCTATGCTAGGGATCGTCAATGCCGACCGGAATATAGTCCATGATATAGTCATAAATTTTGTAGTACCACGACAGACTGGACATGTCTAAGTCCTCACAGCCGTTGGAGCCTAGTGATTTGACCTCTAGCCTCTCAAGTAGAGAACCTTGGGTTCAACCGGTGCTCAAAATACGCTGTACTTCGTGGGCATCTAAGAGAAGACGTTGTATAAGTATGTGCCAGCTACAAACCAAGACTAACCTGGGTAAGACTTGGAGGGGCTACTGTAGAGGTGGAGTTCAAACGCTGCCACCACCACCACGACAGCTCTTAGCATATTTGCCATACCCGGAGATTGGATTTCTCTTTCAACAGAGCGGTGCTGTTGGTTTGAATCGACCTCGGTTTCCTCATTTAGAAAATCTGGCAGAATTCATTAAAGCTAACATGACCGAATCTAAAACATCTTTAGTTCCGTTCGAGTGATTTAATTTGTTTACCTACTTAGTACTTACTAATCGTTCTACTCAAAGCATCGAACTGAGCCTAATTGCTTGTTGTTGAATAGTTTATTAAGGAGGATAAATTCAAGTACTTACATGCTTAATGATTTTTAAAGATCAATCGGAAAACATACTCAAAATGAAGCACCACACATACGCACACACACACACAAACACACACACACACACACACACACACACACACACACACACAACACACACACACACACACACACACACACACAACACACACACACACAACACACACACACGCACGCACGCACGCAAATGTTTTTGATTGAAAATGAGAGGAATATGTATCCTTGTCGTACAGACATACACTTGTGCATATATTACGCTAGGCGACAATCGATTCGTTAAGTATGTACTGTTTCAAGAACAAAATAAATGGAATAGGTAAGTACCTACATATCTTGCTCTTCCGCGGAGTAGTGAGGCCATGTCAAGCAAAATAGCTACGATTGCATTGAAAAAATGCTTTTTCATGCAATTTTCCCGCTTTCCTTCCGCACAAAAAACTGAACCAACACAAACGTAACTAAACCCACAACTCGCTACTCTCCGAAGCATCATTAGTGGTTGTTGAACCTACGATATTTATCGACCCGCGCAACATTACCTCTTACACTTGAATATCATTCCAGCTGGGCGGCCTGGATTCATAGTGCCTGTGGAAGGTACATTACATCAGTTCCTGGTGGGGGTGGAGCGGAAGCTGCTGGTGGTGCAGTGGGATGGAGAGGAGGGGAGCGAGGCAGCCGTGGTGGAGGAAGTGGGGGAAGTGGACAAGGAGACGCCGACCAACAGGCTTAATGACGGGAAGGCAGACCCTAGAGGAAGAGTTTTCGCAGGTTAGTCGTTATTTAAGGGCTGTAATCGTCGACACAACCAGTCATGTGTGACTACTGGCATATAGTAGGTAAGTTGACTTTTCGGACCGATAGATGTTGCTGTCATATGACGTCATCATTTCTGAATCACACCAACCTAGAATTCATAAGAGTCTTGGATGAATTGAAATAAATTGTCTTGTCACAGTCATTAATAGTTTCATTCAGTACATACAGCTGTGAGGGCGCTAATACAATCATTATCTTTGCGTCTGGTTTACGTCACGCATGGCGGTGGTACATCATCCTAAAAATCATGTTCTTCTTCTTTTATAGGCACAATGGGCTTAGAGAAGACCCCTGGAGACTTCGAGCTGGAGAAAGGCTCGCTCTTCCGCATCGATGGCCGTGGCGTCACGAAGGTCGCAGACAAGATCGGTATCTCCAACGGTCTGGCCTGGGACGTAGCTGCCAAAGCCATGTACTACATCGACTCACCAGAGCGGAAGATCAGGAGATACGACTATGATGTCAATACTGGCGAAATTTGTAAGTACTATAACTTAAGAACTAAGGCGTGATTGTTGGTTATGGATGGTCAACTCAACCCAGGCATAGCACGCAAGCCATCAGATTCAATATACTGTAGGAAATTTGTATCTGTATACCTGACAGTCAGCCAGTGAAGCTGTGGTAGCCTTAGTGATTTGACCTTGTAACACGGCAAACCTCCGTGGTGCGCAACTGTCCGCTTACAGAAAAACAAAATTCTAAATTCTGAACTATTGATTTTCTTTTGTTTTTTTTTCCTTCATTGGCTGTACAATTTGGCAAGGCTTATGCCGAAAATTGAATTCTTTGAATATGTAATTGTAATTAATACTCGTTAAAAACACTAATTTACCGAGTTGATTATATTATAAAGGGCTGCCGCTATTGCAGGTACTGTAAATATTATTTGTTCCGTTTTTCCTCTCTATTTTCTTGTACATAAATTGTGAAACCTAATCCAAGTCTCGTTTAGTTTTCTTTCGATGACCTAGGCACAAAAACGAGGCTTGGATGGGTGCTTCAAGCAAGCACTAAAGCAGGGTATTTCTTCCAGCCCTTCCTTTCCGCTTCATCCTACGATTCCACATACCTACCTACCTACGAACGTTCTGCTGTGGTTCTGCTCTACTGCCTCGGAGCAGACAGCCGGTGAAGATTGAACCCCCTATTGGACGCTCCGAGGCTACGTGAATACAAATACAAAAATACAAAAATTCTTTATTTTCAAAAATTTGAACGTACATTTATAGTAAGGGATGGAGCTGCCCGGTAAGCAAAAATGCCTGTATTGGGAAGCCCCGCTCTTCCATATATTATAATAAGTAGTACTATAATTTCTAAAATAACATAAAAAATAATAAAGGAAATACAAACTAGAAACTAGAAATGGGAGTAGGCATGCAAGATCATGCGTGCGATGCGAGCGCAGCGCGCGCACGTATGTATGAGTGTGTGTGTGTGTGTGTGTGTGTGTGTGTGTGTGTGTGTGTGTGTGTGTGTGTGTGTGTGTGTGTGTGTGTGTGTGTGTGTGTGTGTGTGTGTGTGTACGTGTGTATGTGTGAGTGTACATGTTACATGTTTACATTGAGTATACGAGACTTATAAACACAAATTACACCGCAAGACTCACTCATAGCGAAAAATACGGCTACGTGTGGCTCCGGGGAGAAGGGCTACGGATTAGCCCGAAACATGTCAAGCTAAACTCGATCATAGATGTGATTTATCCGTATATTCCGCTACACGAGGCCTATGAGCAACATTTTATCAAGCGTTCCGTGTCATCATAAGTTTTAGTTTTCAGCCAATTTGTAAGCAAGATTCCACACTCGTGATATAACTTAGGATAAATGTCTAGTTCCTTATTGATAGTGTTATAAAGATGCACAGATTTATTGCTGAACTGTGTCCTGGCAAATGCCGTATTAGTTTTTAATGATTTGGCCACGTTACCTATTTTTCTTTTGTTTTTGTAATTGTGTTTATATGGTAAGGTCTTGTGTACTTTTAAGATACTTTGCAGAATATATAATTTTCTAACCGAAAGGACGTCACTGACTTGGTACAATAATTGAGTTGGAAATCCGATTTTTTTTAAATACATGACCTTTAATAGTGCGCGCTGTGCACGTTCCAAATCAATGAAACGACTTTTAGAGGCACCACCCCAAACAGGAAAGCAGTACAGTAAGACAGATTGTACCAGGGACTTGTATATTTCTTTTAATAAATAACGTGACCCTGCCGTGCCTTCCCACCTGTCCAGAAAACCTAGGCCAGTGTTTTTTTTATTACTTGAGTCAATCAACTTTTTTTTGTAAATTTCTATTTACTCCTTTACAAGTAACTCTGTAATCTCTGGTTAGTGAAACCATGATTTTGCAGTAATTAAATAAACTGTTTATCATAGTGCGTATGTGAAAACCAAAAAAAATAAGTATTTCTATGAAAAAATCCGGTCACCCAGGGGAAATACCACTATTTTCATACAAATTTCGGGGACAACATTGTCCCCTGGGTCACCCACGAAATAGAAGCTAAACAAAATAAAATAAATATGGCAATTACACCATTATTGACTACAAAAATCTAGGGTTTTGAAAAGTATACTTTAAATAAGGAAAAATAATCAGTTTTTTAATTATTTCGGTTTTCATAGAAAGTAGCAGAAAATCGTTTACAAAAAAAAGTTGATTGACCCACTTTATTGAAGAGCAATGCTGACTGAGACAATTTGTATATACATATTTTATACTGTATTATATTTTATTTACTATCTCTCTGTCTCTTATTTTTCCGACCGGCTAGCCGGTTACAACCTATGGTCTCTCAAGCAGAGGGACATGGATTCGAGCCCCGGCTTGCAACTCTGAGTTTTTCTGAATTTACGTTGAAATTTACCATGAGCTTTACGGTGAAAGAAAACATCGGGAGGAAACTTGGACACACCTGCGAAGTAGTTCAATGTTGAATCCGCTCCGGGCTTGCGTGGGAACTACGGCCTAAGCCCTCTCATTCTGAGTGGAGGCCTGTGCCCTACAGTAGGACGTATATAGGTTGGGATGATGACAGCCAGCAAAACGTCAGCAAATATACCACTAATACCAAGGGTGTCCAACAAAGTTTTGCGGAGGCCCAAGTTCAGTTTTGGTAAGTCCAAATGGTAATAGATTACCGGGCAGCTAAAAAAAATATGGGTCTGTTATTTTAGACTACTCTCTAACATATATCAAAATGAATGAAATCGGAGCCGGACAGTTGGGTACCTTTCCTTGTGAGTCTCCCGGTGGTTTCACTATCGAAGCTACAAAGTCCCTCTTTGTTCCAGCAAACATGCGGCACCTGTTCGACCTGGCAGCGAGCGGCGTGGAGGGCTTCCCCGACGGCATGACCATCGACGCGGCCGGCGGGTTGTGGGTGGCCGTGTTCGGTGGCTCCTGCGTGCTGCAGCTGTCGCCAAAAGGACAACTCGTGCGGAAGGTGCCGATACCCGCTGCACAGGTAGCCTATCCACGTCTTGTTTTTTTTATGTTAGAGAGGCTAGGCAAACGAACTAGTGGGTGACCTGATGTCAAATGATCACCACTGTCCATAGACACCCGCAGCGCTTTACGCGATGCCAGTGCGTTGTTGGCCCTGCAGAAAATTGTACACTCGCCTCTTAAAGTCACCCAGGTCGTAACTCGACGGGATGACCCCAGCGGGAAGCTCGTTTCAGATTTTGCAAAAAGACCGCTTAAAACGCACCGTCAAAGACTGCCATTCATCAACATGATGTCTATGAAATGAACGCTTACGACGGGTGGATCTGTAATGGAACCCCACAGCTGGAATGAGGTCAAAGAGTTCCTCAGAGCATTCCCCGTTGTAGATCTTATAGAATACGCAAAGGGAGCTAACGTCTCTGCGGAGAGCAAGAGGATCGAGTTAGCATTTCGCTATCAAGATGGCAAAAACGGAAAATAATCGTCATGTCTGTCTATCCGGGGTTTACTTTAGAGATTCTTAATAGTTTGATTTCGAGATTTTTCGGGCAATAGTTAGCTTTTTGCTTATTGGTGCGCGAATGTTTTTGTAGTAAGCGCTGTTATCATTACAACCGAAAGACGTAAACAGCTGAATATTAGGCCTCCCCAAAGGTTCACTAAACAGAGCGGTCTTAGGCCATCCGCATCCAACGCGTTCCCGCAACCATATAGGTCGTAGCTCCACCTTGTTGGAGGCCTATCTAGACTTTACGCTTTAACGCTACGAGCTACGAATTCACCTTTTTCAGGGTATCCTGCCTTTTCGTAGAAAATTATTTCCCAACCGATTTTGAATTTGAATTTGAATTTGAATTAATTTGCCAACTGTTTATTTTTTCTGAATCTATTCAGGATATATTTCAGGACTATACCTAGATATTTTTCTGGCATGAACGACATGTGGTCAGTGTTTGACATAATAATAACAACGACAATCCTGTTATCGATAAACTAAGTACCACTTCAACGTCATAGAGGAGTAGAGGAGGACACTAACCACATTTCGTTCATGCCAGATAAATATTATAGGTAAGTATATTCAGGACTATCCTGTAGGTTAGGTTAGTTAAATATCAACCCCAAATACTTAGTTTACAGTTTCAGAAAAAATAAAGAGTTGGCAAATGAATCAGTTGGGAAAAGGCAGACAATCCTTTTTCAAAACTCATACTTGTTCCTCAAAATATTACGCTTATTCAAAACGTTCCTAACGATACCTCAGACATCACAATCCGCTTAAAAACTGCCCTTGCTTGCATGTATGGAGTGTTCCTCTCCAAATATTTTGTCGCGCATTCCACCACCACTCCACCACCCCACTCGAAGAACTGATGTCTGCTGTTCTTGAATAGACTGACGTCCTCACAAAGGTCGCAGAAGGGGTGGACCGTGAGTTTGTGGAGCTCATGGGCCAAAAAATAAATTACGATTTTGTCAAAAACTACCCTCGATGATGATATATTCCAATGGGAGTTGGGCCTTTATATCCAAGGGACCCTGGGCACTTGGGCAGCGGCCCAAGAACCAAAGGCCTGGGTCGCAGGAGTTCGTTGGATGTAGGCGGCATAGGACCGGCAAATTGTAGCGTTCTTTGGGGGAGACCTATATCCAGCAGCGTCTCTGACGATGGAAATGAAAGACAACTTGTCTTCTGCACGCCTTATTTTCCAGGTGACCTCCTGCACGTTCGGCGGACCGAACTACGACGTTCTCTTCGTCACCACGTCGGCCTACATGAACAAGGAGGGAGAGGGCAACCCCGAAGACGGCTGCACGTTCATGGTCACGGGGCTTGAGGCCACCGGACTCCCCAACGTTAACTTTAAATATTAGAGCTAAAAAAAGCTAAGGGTCTCTTGTCTATTGACGCTGTCGGCCGAACAGGGGGGCTATTACGAAATTCCAAGTTCATATGGTGCCGTCCCTTTCACTCTCTTGTTTTATACTATTAGCGTAACCGAATGGCACGATACGAAGTTCGAATTTCGTAGTACAAGGGCTATGCCGAGCCGAGTGATCGACGTAGGGATGGGCATTTTTACCGGGATAGTCGATTCTTGAATCGATACGAATCGAAATCTGTTAAATAGGTACCCAAAAAAATCTAAGTCTAAAAGATCGAATTTCTAAAAATCGATTTGCTTTTAGTAGTTTGTATTTTCAATATGTATAAATTCAATCATGGAAAACAAAAATATCGCCATAATGGATCTTTTAGCACTGCACTTGTACCTACGTAGCTAAAGTTTTTATTACACTAAATGGAAGTCCTTATGCCTTTAATACTGCTACCCTTTCCTGTGTAAAATATCTGCGACATTTTAGTCATAGACAATCAATACAATCAGCGTGATGATGCTGGCATTGAGCGGAGCGTAGGTGGCTAGCGATCATAATTATAAAAAGATGAAACCAAATTTTGATTTTCGAGGGTGAAACATCGTTTCCCTGGATCATTGCAATGCAGTAATACAAATCAATGTAAGTAAAAATCGTTATTTTAGTTTGTAATATCGATTCTTCTATTAATCGATAAAATGTCAGTACGGTCCAAAAATTACTGCTACTCATAATGGTGCCGAGTGCTGCGTTGCGAATTTAATTTCTGTTATTGTAAAGTAATGCATCGTGCCAGAATTTGAGACGGATGTATTACTGTCAATAATTTCAAAAATACTGTAATTATAAAATAAAATGTATATTATATGCCGTAATTAGAATTGAGATAAGTAAAATTCTAATAGGAAGGTACTTATTGCAATTATATTTTAAATCCATCTCCCAGTATGAATGTCGTTGTATTACGTAATTTATGAGGTAAGTATTTAAGTCAAATCTGCGCTTACCTACTGAAGTACGTGATCACTTGATCAGATATATATACTTACATGTATTTATTTTATGGATATAGATACATTAAAAGGCAAGTATTACATTGAATCAGTTTATTATTAAAAAGGACACAAAGACATTTCATAATTTCATAATAGGTACCAGTAGTAACTTACATATTATATTTCATGAAAAAAATCACGTACTTAATACTTAATTAGGTACTTAAAAAAAAATTAATTACATAAAAGTCATAAAAAGTCAAATATATTGATGTCAAATTATATTGTTGTCAAAAAAGTAAAATTATATTGTTGTCAATAATGTTGAACAAACAGACTTAGACTCTATGACTCCAAGCAGAATTCCATAGGTAAAAAACAAAACTGCTGGCAACTAGGACTAGGTCGATTTGTGTAAGATTGTCCCCTAATATTTATTTATTTATTTATTTATTTAACTTAAGAAGTTGAAGTAAAATTCTTTAAAGCCTTACTGGAGATTTCAGCGAGACATTCCCACATTCGTAAAATGTTCCAAGACTATTGGTCATACTCGTTGCAATTACACAACTCCGCACGTAAACCTAATGTTTGAAAATTGTTGCTTACGGCGATGGGGAAACGCTTAAGCAGTACCTACTATCATTTTGAACGGTGCTCTGCCTGGCCTCCTCACAAAAGTGACAGAAAACATTTGTAGCGTACATTTCCATATTTTTTAGTGCTCCAGGTAATCTGACAGTTACAATACAAAATGGCGCACTACTTTAATTCTACTCTATCCGCACTATACCTATTTGAGATGGATCTCTGAGCCACAAGTCTTCTGTTCTATTTAAATTTAAAACGGCTTGAAGCAGCCGTTAGTAAAGCCTTTCACCCCCAACCCAGTAATCTTGTAAGTGCATCCACTTGGTGGGTCCTGCTGCTCATCTCCGCACCCGTCAATCCAGGCCGTGGTCACGAACAGGATATCCATGTTCGGTCCCCCAAAAGTGCAGCCAGTGACCTGCGGAGCTGGTATGGAGATTTCACTGAGAAGCTCCCCCGCCGCAGAAATCTGAAGGATGCAGCTTCCACCAAAGACTGCTACCCATAGGTTGCCCTCAGTGTCAACAGTCATTCCGTCCGGGAAACCCTCAATCTTGTTCTTTCTGAAGTCGAATATGTACTGTGAATTTGCTGAAACAAAGGGATTAATTCGCTAGAAAAGTCAGTCAGTGATTAAATAAAGTGCTGCATTGATAACTTGTTGTTGCAGTTGCAGTGTTTCCCTTCAAAGCTTGCGACTTATTCTTCCTTAGTTTGAATGATCTTGAGGGAGCAATGGCATTTGACCCGAGCGGACAAAACGCTTTATGTAATATTCAGTTACTAAGTGCGAGAAAAAAATCATCAATTAATAAGTAACGACCGCTTTAGCCTAGTTGGTAGTGACCCTGCCTACGAAGCAAGTGGTCCTGGGTTCAAATCCCGGTAAGGGCATTTATTTGTGTGATGAGCACGAATATCTGTTCCTGAGTTATGGATGTTTTTAGGGTTCCGTAGTCAACTAGGAACCCTTATAGTTTCGCCATGTCTGTCCGTCTGTCTGTCTGTCTGTCTGTCTGTCCGCGGCTAAGCTCCGAGACTGTTAGTACTAGAAAGCTGTAATTTGGCATGAATATATATATCAGTCACGCCGACAAAGTGATTGAATAAAAAAAAGTAAAAAAAAATTTTTTAGGGTACCTCCCATAGACGTAAAGTGGAGGTGATTTTTTTTTTCTCGGCTAACCCTATAGTGTGGGGTATTGTTGGATAGGTCTTTTACAACCATTGCGGGGTTGTTAACATGATTTTTCTATTCAGTGATCTGTTTGCGAAATATTCAACTTTAAAGTGAAAATTTTCATTAAAATCGGCCGTCCCCCCCCCCCTCTAAAATCTAAACTGTTGGGTAGAAAAATTTGAAAAAAATCAGAATGGTTGTAAATATATCAAATTTACTAGAAAAATTATAGCGGCTAAGATTGCTTGGAAATTATTTGTAGTTTAAGAGTAAATAGTAGCCTAACAAGATTGAGGTTCCTAGTAAAACTAGGTTGGGACCTTCCATTAAGCAAATAAATGCTTGTAGCAGAAAAAGGTAAGGTATAAAACATACCTAAACTTGGATGATTCCGTACACATACGAAATCCTTAGAAAAATATTACTTGATTTTTTCGTAATGGCTACGGAACCCTACCTTGGGCGTGTCCGACACGCTCTTGTCTATGTATTTAAGTATTTATTTAACTTTATAAGTATATTTCTCGTCGTCTAGTACCCATAGTACAAGCTTTGCTTAGTTTGGGACTAGGTCGATTTGTGTAAGATTGTCCCCTAATATTTATTTATTTATTTGCGCCAAGCGAAGCTAGGACATTGAGTAATCCTACAGCTCTAGTGGGTACACAACCTTAGCAGCAGTAGGCAAAAACGGACGGAATACGGACGGACGGACGGACGGACAGACGGACAGCGAAGTCTCAGTAATAGGGTCCCGTTTTTACCCTTTGGGTACGGAACCCTAAAAATTACCTCGACGTTTCGACCGCATTACAGCGGTCGTAGTCACGAGTCGACAAAACAATAACATTGTTATCAAGTCCCGAAAAATATTAGCTATAAGTGAGATTTGCGAAAGTTTAAAACATTATGTTATTAATTAATTAGGACTTACACAAGGTCCCAGTTTCGATGTCATAGTCGTACCGGCGTATCTTCTTTTCCCAGGAGTCAATGTAGTACATGATCTGTCCGGAGGCGTCCCAGGCGAGCCCGTTGGACACGGTGATTTTGTCGAAAACCTAAAGAACAAACATAATTTAATATTCAACATGAGTTTTTTTTATATGTCAGGAGGCAAATGAGCAGGCGCAAACTCCGCCGGGAGACCCACAACACAAGTTGAGTTACGGATGCGTTGCCCGCCCTTCGAGAAAAGAGTACTTAGGCTCGTTCTTTGAAGTTCCCCAAGTCATACCGGTCCGGAAATACTGCCGCTGCAAGCTGATTCCAAAGTTTCCCCGATCGTGGCAAAAAGTTCCACGAGAAATGGGCTGAAGTAGACAGCCAGCTATTGAGGTGGTGAGAGTGGGGAGAAAGTCGGTTCCGAGTAGTGCGATAAAAAAACCGGCCAAGTGCGAGTCGGACTCGCGCACGAAGGGTTCCGTACCTTCTTCTTCTTCTTCTCAGCATTCTTCTACCAAATTCTTGGTGTAGGCCTCCTTCAACCTCTTCCATTCCGATCTATTTTGGGCAGTTAGAGTCCAGTTGCTGCCCGCCACCTTTTTTATATCGTCTTTCCATCTCCTTTGCGGTCTGCCCACTGGTCTTTTCTGTTCCCATGATCTCCAATTCTGGACAGCTCTACACCATGTATCGGTTTTTCAGGCAATATGGTCCCACCCATTGCCATTTGAGCTTCGCTATCCTTCTACCAATGTCGGCGACTTTACTTTGCTTTCTGAGCCATTTGTTGGTTTTCCTGTCTCTCCTTGTAACTCCAACCAGTTTCCTCTCCATTGCTCTTTGGGCAACGCGGAGATTTTCGACCACAGCTTTCGTTGTTACCCAAGTCTCTGCTCCGTAAGTTGAAACCGGCAGGACACATTGATTGGTTGGTTGGTTCCGTACCATTATCTATAAAAATGGCAAAAAAACACGTTTGTTGTATGGGAGGGAGCCCATTATATTAATTAGGTACTTATTTTTAAAGTGAATATATAACTAAATATTCAGTGAATGTTTCAAGCGTCTACCTGTTGCCGTTATCAATATCGAGCAAAAACGAGCCAAAAAAATCACGTTTGTTGTATGAGCCCCCTTAAATATTTATTTTATTCTGTTTTTTAGTATTTGTTGTTATAACGGTAACCGAAATACATCATCTGTGAAAATTTCAACTGTCTAGCTATCACGGTTCATGAACTCATGAGATACAGCCTGGTGACAGACGGACGGCCGGCGGAGCCTCAGTAATAGGGTCCCGTTTTTAGGGTTCCGTAGTTAACTAGGAACCGTTATAGTTTCGCCATGTCTGTCCGTCTGTCTGTCTGTCTGTCCGCGGCTAAGCTCAGAGATCGTTAGTACTAGAAAGCTGTAATTTGGCATGAATATACATATCAGTCACGCCAACAAAGTGGTAAAATAAAAAATAAAAAAATATTTTTTTTTAGGGTACCTCCCATAGACGTAAAGGGGGGGTGATTTTTTTTCTCGGCTAATCGTATAGTGTGGGGTATCGTTGGATAGGTCTTTTAAAACCATTGCAGGGTTGCTAACATGATTTTTCTGATCAGTGATCTGTTTGCGAAATATTCAACTTTAAAGTGAAAATTTTCATTAAAATCGAGCGTCCCCCCCCTCTAAAATCTAAACTGTTGGGTGGAAAAATTTGAAAAAATTCAGAATGGTAGTAAATATATCAAATTTACTAGGAAAATTATAGCGGCTAAGATTGCTTGGAAATTATTTGTAGTTTAAGAGTAAATAGTAGCCTAAGGTATAAAACATACCTAAACTTGGATGATTCCGTACACATACGAAATCCTTAGAAAAATATTACTTGATTTTTTTGTAATGTCTACGGAACCCTACCTTGTGCGTGTCCGACACGCTCTTGGCCGGTTTTTACCCTTTGGGTACGGAACCCTAAAAATTAGCAGCACGTAATAGATCGAATAACTCCTCGAAGCACTCCCCATGATAAATTCGGTACACACACTCTCTAACAGTCCTTCATGTTGTGCCTTGCGACTTTACCTTGGTGACGCCGGTCTCGTCCAACCGGTAGAAGGCGCCTTTCTCCAACATGAAGCCGCCGTGTTCATCATCGGGGCCCATCGTACCTGGAACAGATTTATAAATTCAATATCCAGAGCCGTGGTAGCCTACCTATAGTGGTATGACCTATTGGCCTCTAAAGCAAAGGATTAGATTCAAATCCGGGCTCGCGCCACTGAGTTTTTCGAAATTCATGTGCGAAATTAAGTGCATTTGAAATTTACCACGAGCTTTAGGTACTTCCGCAATATCTTATCATCCAAAATACCGCAGTGTCTCAAGTCAAAAGTCTTTGACCAGTGTGTGTTGCCAGTGATGAATGGCACTGAGACGTGGCCGCTAACGATGGGCCTCATATTTAAGAAAGCTCAAAGTCACTCAGAGGACGATGGAGAGGGCTATGCTTGGAGTTTCTCTGTGGGATCGCATTAAAAATTATGAAATCCGCGCAAGAACTAAAGTCACGGACATAGCTCGTAGAATCTCTAGACTTAAGTGCAGTGGGCAGGGCACATCGCTCGTAGAATTGACGGCTGATGGGGCCGAAAGGGACTCGAGTGGCGTCCGCGGACCGGAAGAAGCAGTGTAGGTAGGCCTCCAACAAAATGTAGCGACGACCTGGTTAAGGTTGCTGGAACGCATTGGATCAACAGCAGCCGAACCTGCAGAAGGGGTATGAGATCGCCCATACTCTAGACGAGCAATACCTAGAAGCTGCTGCCATACTGCTCGACTTATTGCACCACCACGAAGCACTATGAAGATACATAAGAACCGTTTCTCCTGTTCTCGACAGTTTCAGAATCGATCTCCCCCAATACGAGCACTACTTTAAAGCTGTTGCCATGCTCCTCATCCCGCTCCACCACCACGAACTCCCTCTTCAAGCCCACCACGAAGCTATTATAATAACACTATGAAGACAGACTGCCCTGTTTACCTGCAAACAGCCTCCCCACCGCGTCCACCTTGCCATCGTTGATCCTGATCCCGGCAGTTTCAGGATCGATCGCCCCCAGGACGCGCACGACGTTGGCGTTGCTTCCCTCCTCCCCGTCCCACTGCACTACCACGAGCTCCCGCTCCAGACCCAACACGAAGTGGTTCGGTTGGCCTTCCACTGGCACTACGAAGCCTGGACGACCTTCTGCAATATTAAACAGATAGCATGTGGCATAAACATTACCTTTGGGTAACCCGGAAACCGAAAGAAGTGCGAGTTAGCTATGAAATTCGGCAAGAAATAGTGGCTCACGGCAGAAATTAATGCCACAACAAACCGAGAGCGTGCCCAGCGCGGTCAATAACTCTGAATCAAATACGGTGTGCCACGCTTCCGATGTGTATCACCGTATACTTATGTGATTCAGTGTTATAGAGCGCGCCGGGCATGCTTCGTCGACGCCCAGCGCTCCCAGTTTATGGTGGCCTTAAAGCAAAAATGACCGCAAAAACTTTTTTATTTATTTTTTAAAATGTTGGTACTGCTTTGAATGCTTTGTGTTCAGATTGGACCGGCACCCAGCCAACAGTCGCCCATCGGTAAAACTGTCAGTCAGACCTAGCGTCAACGTCTCAGTGGGCGAATGCGGTTCGTATTTGGTCAGTTTTTATTTACCATCTAGATCAAAGATCTAAACTTGGCCTATACAATAACTGGCCTCATAGGTACTACAAAATATAATTTACAAATATCGTATCGAGCCGTTCCGTTCTCGCTAATACTTAGTAATAAACAGAAGACGGCACGATCGAACTTCGGATTTCAGTCGGTAGCCGCCCTCATGCTAACACCAACTCACCCAGACGAGCCTGTGTGTGCTCTCCCGTGGCCACGTTGTATTTGTGGATCGCCTGTGGGACGCTCACGAAGTATAGTAATTGCACGCGCTCGTCCCAGTGCGGGGCTTCGCCCACCCTCAGGGAATCTGTTATCTTCTCGACCTTCACTTCGGACGTCTGTACACGGAATAATCTTAATAAATACTAGTTTACTACTGTACAGCATTATACACAAACAGTTAGACCTGACAACAGTGGTGGCGCAGGGGCTAAGTTTTGGGTGGCCAAGATATATTTGGCGAGACCCTATGACAGCCCACCACCACATTTTAGATGTCGGGTATTTTTAAATTGGTATACGATAACTGGTGGACAAGCGGCTTTCATTGTAAACTTTACACACAATCTTTCACATTTGTAATATTAGTACAGTCAACGTCATAAATGATCACTTTGTACCTTCTCGCTTTCAGTCGTTACATAATTTCGTATAGCTTTTCAAACATGACGATAAATTGACAAGGTACAAATGTGATCTGATCACTTACCTATTATAACGTGGCAACATAAATACAATCTCAAATGCCTTTGAATAAGTAGGCAGATAAGGGATTTTGTTGGAACTCCGGAATTTTTTTATTGTGTTTGAAACAGTTTGTGGTGTTTTCGGGGACAAATATGTTTACCGTTGAGGCCGATGTAATTAAAATACAATATGCATCTTAAGATTGTTTTATTCTTCCAGACCTTTATTAGTACAAACTCCTTTTCTTATATCACTCGACACCATCTCTCCTTCAAAGCTAAATAGCAAATTACATTTCTTGTCCTTATTTTAATATACTTATCCTCTTTTATCTTATCAAAAGTGTTGCCACGTTATAATCAAAATTATACTGACAAACTAACAATCATCTAGTAATTAACAAAAGTTAACAAATACACCTGCAGTTTTTTTTTAATGAATAAAGGCGGAAAAGGGTTAAATGACATTTAGTTTAGTTTACACTGGTCTCGTTAGTCAACCTAACGTTTGCATCCTCTTTATTATTATTTCTGTGGTTTGCATATTCTATAGGCTTTATACTTTAGATTGGTACGTCATTTGTCTATTAACCAAAACGGTAAAATTTAAAAAAAAAATACTTAATCATATTCTGAACTGAAATTTTTTAGTCAACCCACTTGCAATATATTTATCAACATGTTTAATTTCATATAAAACACTTTTCATCATCAAGGTCGTTGTATAAGCGAATCCTAGGCTAATTGGACATTAACAACTTACCGGTAGTTAAAAATGTATGTAAGTACTTTACTTATGTAAACAATTTTTTGTACGAAGATGAAGAAAAACAAAACTCTATTGGGGCATTTCTTATTCATTACGTTTTGTT
This sequence comes from Archips crataeganus, assembly GCA_947859365.1. NCBI lineage: Eukaryota > Metazoa > Arthropoda > Insecta > Lepidoptera > Tortricidae > Archips > Archips crataeganus. The sequence continues at coordinate 844,412 of OX402056.1, forward strand.
GTGTGACTTGTAAGAATTGAGTATATATTTTAGGAAAATCAGTAAACTGTATAATAATTCACTTAGCAAATTACATCTAGAATATTTTTTTTATATTATTTTTTTAATTTTTGTAATTAAAAAAAATCTAAAAAAACACTTAAGTCCAAAATGTCACGGACCGTGTAGTGTGAGATTGCCGGAATTCGAAATAAAATGTTTTGTCCCGAAGAAATGTTATGTCATTTTGCAAAATATTACAGCATTATGCAAGACTCGCCTTTGTTCTATCAAATGAATTAAAAAATATATAAATAACAATGACTATTTGTGATTTTGAGCAACATAATGTTTGTGATTAGTTTTTGTGTCACAACCATGTGCGATACTAAAAAATTACGGTACTCGGTACAAAAGTAACATTGATATTGGCAAGTCTTTTTAAATTTTTTTAGAACAGCAACACTATCTTCTTGTCAGATTTTCAAATGGCTGAATGTAGTGTGGTAGTGTGTATCTCGCAAAAAGTATTTTCTCATTTATTTTTAAAAAAGGACAACCTTAACACGTCAACGCCGTGTACGAGTTTTGAACATAAGTACCAGTGTCACACTATTACTTAAAATATAATTAAGTAGGTAATGTGGTGTAGTTTAAGATAATTACTTAAGATTTGCAAAACCTTGGTTGTCTTTTAACCCGGCGCCACACATAGCACAAATGTTTGAACACATTTATTTGATCACATGTGTAGCACCGGTATTTGCTTATTTGTTCAATAGAACAACCATACAATCAACCATAGATCAAATATGTGTTCAAATATGTGTTGAAACATTTGTAATATGTGTGGCGCCGGGGTTAGGTTACACCGAACATGTTTCAAATTGTCACAACCATGGTATGAAAAAAATGTCACCGCCGTGGACTTTTTGAGTATGGTCGTGACATATATATAAGGCGTCTGTCACAACCGTGTCTATGTAACTATTTTTTTTTGCTTCCTGAGGGCATTAAGCTTGTCCATATACATAAAAAATATGCTATTGGTATAGACTTTTAATGTGCATCGTATATATTGTAAAAAAAAACTTAATTTTTTTTGGGCTATCTGAAAATTATTTAAGAAATGCCCATTGACTACCGTTAAGATAATCCACAAAGGGGAAGTTATCCCTACAAAATTTACCTAAGTAACTACATGATTTGAAATTTTCCGTTGTACAGCAGACAAGTAACTACTCAATGTATGAATAATTTGTATTTTTTCCAGTCAGTTCGATAATACATAGTAGGTAGGTATAATTAGGTGCTAATAAATTAGGTACCTACTTTACCAATAATATTTCCAGGGCGTAACTTATCAAAACAAGTCACATTCACACAGGCAACTTTAAAAAAACTCAAACTTTTCATACATTAACCATCCAAACGGATACCTACTGCTTTAGTAATGGAAAATCGTGATTTTTTAAAATTTTAAAAAGTTGTTTCAATAAAAGCCTTTGTTCGACGTCTGCCTAAAACGCATTATGCCTATTGTTGCTACATAAACCTAAACGCGTTTAGTATAAAACGAGACGTTCCTAATTATCACTATGCTTAAATCTCTGTTGTACTAAAACGCAATATGACTAACTCTGTTTGGGCTACGTCGTAATAAGACTTAAACGCAATAGGACTACAGCAGAGTCAAATGGCGAATTAGGTACAGTACCTACATAGTACCTAATGAAGTTTAGGCAAGACACTACTTAGTCAAATGGCGGTTTAGGTATATTACCGAAATAGACATTATCGCTCAATAGATCAACAGCTAATAGATGATCTTCGCAAGGCGGCTGGCAACAGCTGGATGAGAGTGGCCGAGGATCGTGCTCAGTGGCGTGCCATGGGAGAGGCCTATGTCCAGCAGTGGACGAACATAGGCTGATGATGATGATGATGATGAGATCAACAGCGAAATAGACGAATTAACCATAGGTATAGCTTAAATGCTACCAATGAACGAAGTTTAGGCAAAACGCGACACAGGCATAATGCGATTTAGGCAGAGGTCGAACAAAGGTTCATGACTCCAATTAGGTACTTAAAAATAACTATAAAAATTCTTACTCTATCCGGCATTTTGAACTATTAATACCAATAGGTACTCGGATTCACTCAAACCAGCGGCGCCAAGAGGTCACTCACAAAATAAAAATGTTCCCGAAAAATCTGTTGTCGGTAGATATTAGTTTTGTAGGTAGATGGAACATAGACAACTGAGGCGCTACTACGAAATTCGAAAATCGAAGTTTGTATCGTATTATCCCTCTCACTCTCGTGTCAAATCATATTAGCGTGAGCGGGACGACACAAAACGAAGTTCGAATTATGCACTTCGTGGTAGGGCCTCTGGTTCTTTAGGGCCTGTCCGCACAGCGATATTTCACCGCGCGGATATTTATTCGAAATTCTGTAGCACATTGAATCTTATGGACGTAGACGTTCGGCTACTTACTGCTTCGCTTAAGTGATTATAATTATCACGTGGAGGTAGATCAATGAGAACACATAAGCTTCATTTTTAGTCGATGCGAGAAATATTTTAACTGTCCGTATTTTACTTTACAATGACTATTATTTACTGCCATTTGTGAGATAAGTACTTTCAAACAAACATTTGCCGTTAACTATTAAGGAACTCATACAAAATTTGTACCTACCTACCTACTCATTTTTAATTTTTTCAAAAATACCCCTTTGTAAAAATAAATTTGTAGTTTTAGAAGTACGTACCTTTTACTATTTGATGATTAATGAAAGCGTTTTCTTTGTTAATTAATTGGCCAAAAGTTGTCTGGCAGTGTCTAATCCATAATCCAACCTCGACATTGGCGGAATCATAGCACCGTTCGTATCTTTTAAGCTTTCCTTTCAATCCAGGTTAGCTTGAAAAGATCCCTTTTAGGTATAACTTCGCCTTTGTACTCTTTTTGTTTTGGTTTTTTTGTATTATTTTTGTGTTTTATGTACAATAAAGTATTAGGTACATACATACATACATACCGTTCGGTGGGGTTATTATTATCCCAAAAATTTAATTGAATTCTTTGTTAATGTTCTATTTTTACATTACCTTGTAAATAATCTTCTTTAATGTATATTTTAAGCTTCCACCTTCGTCCTCATGTAGGTACCATCAGGCGAGATAGAGGGTAATCGCTCGCGCTGGTCAGTTTCAAATTTAAAAAAATGTACCGCAAACCGCAACTCACTCTATATTTTTCGCACCGTCTAACTAAATGGAGCTTAATCTCTAATTGTATAAAAATCTCGTGTCACGGTGTTTGTTATCGAACTCCTCCGAAACGGCTTGACCGATTTTTATGAAACTTTTTTTCTGTATTCGGTAGGTCTGAGAATAGGTCGTAGGCTATTTTTAACCCCCGACACAAAAAGAGGGGTGTTATACAGATACAGGTAATGGCCACTTCAACAACCGTCATTGATACAATACAATACAAATATTCTTTATTGATCACCAAAACAGTACAGAAAAATGAATAACAATAAAAATTCAGGCAGACAGTAGGCGGTCTTATCGCTCAAAAGCGATCTCTTCCAGACAACCAATGTTGGATACATGTAAACAATATGAACAGGTTTATGTAGGTGGCGGAAACAACAGACAGGACAAATTAAGAAATATTAATGAATAAATATTAAAAACAATACAAATAAACAATATTTACATACATAAATAAACAAATACATATACTACTTATACAGAATATCAATAAGAACATGTCAAAAGGCCGCACGTGAGAAAAGGAACTAAAGTTTTAAGAAATAATGTAAACAAACGAACAGGGAAGGACCGAAGACTGAAGATTAAATTAGAATGAGGAATAAGTTAGAAGATATTTTGTTAATTACAATGTATTTTGTTATTTTTGTTTTATTTAACGCATTCGCTGCCACCTGACTTCCACAGGTGCCACCAACGCACATGTGCGTTCAAAATGTATGAATAATTATGACAGCGGCACTAGGCGAAGTCCCGAAAATGCATATATGCGTCGGTGGCAGTGAATGCGTTAAGAAGATGCACTATGTTTTCTGTGGTAAGTAGACTAAGTTAGCCGATTTTTTTTTACTTAAGATAATGCATTATGATTTAGTAGATTTTTTAAATTTAAGATTTCCGAATATATTTTGGAGAACATTTCCATGAATTTTATTTTAAGTTCTGAATGAAAATTTCCCAAGAACATATCTATGAAAGTTGCGGAAATTTAAGAAATTTATTAAATGTCTTACCTAATGAACGACATAATACTTTAGAATGTAGAATATTACACATAAAAGCTTGTTGAAAACATAAATTTCCATAGACTTTGGTGTTTTCCGTTTTTTAAATATAAATAAAAAATAAAATAAATAAATATCATGGGACAATTCACACCAATTGACCTAGTCCCAAAGTAAGCTTAGCAAAGCTTGTGTTATGGGTACTAAGCAACGGATACATACTTATATAGATAGATACATACTTAAGAGGGTACGATGGCTGAGAGAATTTTGAGAACTAGGTATTTTAATGAAATGTCGCCGTCTCGCCCGAACCCCTCCATGTCAGTACAGCGAGAGCGGGACAACTGCACCTCAGACCGTTAATAGGCGCGTAAAATTGATCAAAACAGCATTTCGTAATCCCCTGTTTTCTTCTCGAAAGCTGGACCAATAAATTTATTTTTTTCATAAATAATTAGAGGACAGATTTAGCTATGCCCCTATGTTTTCCTTTTTTTGTTTTGTATCAGGGATTATTTTCTGATAAGTGTCTGAAAATGACGTTGAAATTGGGCAATTTTATCAGTTTTTGAAAGCTCATATTTCTATGTTAATTGAAATATGGAAAAAAACGAAACATAGGGGCATAGCTGTGGTAGATACAGATTCCACAGTAAAAAAAATTGGCTCTAAAGCCATTATCCAGGGAGGAAACAGGGGATTACGTTTGTATGGAGAAATAGTGCGCATCGTACCCTCTTAAATACATATTAAACACCCAAGACCCGAGAACAAACATTCGTATTTTTCATAGAAATATCTGCCAAGACACGGGAATCGAACCCGAGACCTCAAGCTTCGTAGTCAGGTTCTCTAACCACTAGGCCATCTGGTCGTCAATTATACTATTTTCCGGTTTTCGAAATGTTCTCAGAAGTTACAATTGTTCCTACATTTTCGAAAGTTTCCGAAATGTGCACGACATCATTAGATATTTAATTATTTAATGTTTTTAATAAATAATGAATTTAATTTGTTAATGTAAAGTGCCAGAATTTAAGACGGATGTATTACCTGACAATAATTTAAAAAATACTGTAATTAAAAAAAAATGTATATTATATACCGTAATTAGAATTGAGATAAGTAAAATTCTAATGGGAAGGTACTTACTGCAATTTTATTGTAAATCCATCTCCCAGTATGAATGTCGTTGTATTTAAGTACGTACTTAATTTATGAGGTAAGTATTTAAGTCAAAACTGCGAGACACCCTACTGAGGTACGTGATCACGTCTCGATCGATCAGATATATACTTACATATATTTATTTTATGGATATAGGTACAATAAAAGGCAAGTATTACATTGAATCAGTTTATTATTAAAAAGGGCACAAAAAGACATTTCATAATTCCATAATACCAGTAGTACTTACATATACTTATTTCATAAAAAAAATCACGTACTTAATACTTAATTAGGTACTTACTTAAAAAAATTTCATTACATAAAAGTCATAAAAAGTCAAATTATATTGTTGTCAAAAAAGGTCAAATTATATTGTTGTCAATAATGTTGAACGAACAGACACTAAATCTATGACTCTAAGCAGAATCCCGTAGGTAAAAAACAAAACTGCTGGCAACTTAAGAAGTTGAAGTAAAAACCTTTAGAGCCTTAAACAACTGGAAAACGTTCCAAGACTATCGCTCAATTACACGTAGTAGGGGAACCCAAGCGGGGATTTTGCGCGTTACTCGAGCGCGTTATAAAATCATATAGGGAGAAGCTTAGGTACACCTTGTAAAGCAAGGGTCTTCAACCTGCGGCCCGCGGGCAGCATGCGGCCCGCGGTTGCGTCCATGGCGGCCCGACATTGTATTGACAAAAATAAATTTACATGTCTACAAATTAAATAAATAATAATAAATAAAATAGTTTTTATTATGTTGCGGCCCACCGAACCAATATCAGAGTATACTAGGCCCTTGACTTCAAAAAGGTTGAAGACCCTTGTTGTAAAGTATGTACCCCTACGAAATATGAACCCTTAATGTAGGGGCGTTCGTTGAGGGCAGCCGATCATATAGTAAAAAAATGGATCCTCAGAAAAACTCGAGCGCCTCAGATTAAGATAAGGTAAGTTACGTACATGGAGAAAAGTGTATATTTCAATAATCTGATGATTTGAGCTGACATAAGGAAATGGGAGAATCACAAATTTGTAAAAAAAAAACGTAACCTCGAAATACCTAGTCGAGCGCGTCAGATTAAGATAAGGTAAGTACATGGAGAAAAGTGTATATTTTAATAATCTGACGATTTGAGCGTGACATAAGGAAATGGGAGAATCACAAATTCGTAAAAAAAACCGTCACCTCGAAATACTCGAGCGTGATTGATTTTTTTTTTGAAGGAAATCCTTTAAGGATTACGGAAAAAGTATAATCTGACGTTTTTAATGGGGAGATGTAGCTAAAATCATCAACAAATTGTAGAGAGTACAGGGGCTATATTCAGGAACAGGCCAACACGGTTTGCGAGCGGTAATTCAATCGTTTGGGAGAGGATAGGGATGAACTGCTATTCAGGAACGCCAAAAATCACTGGTTTGCGATAGGTTTGGGATGAGCCTTATTTATTTGTTTATTTAATTACAAAACGAATTAACAGGAAAATAAGGCTCATCCCAAGCTCAACCCATTCCTATCCTCTCTCAAACGAATGAATTACCGCTCGCAAACCGTGTTGGGCCATTCCTCAATTTAAACCTAAAGTTTGAAAATTGTTGCTTAGACAGCGACGGGGTAACGCTTAAGCAGTACCTACTATCATTTTGTACCGTGCTCTGCCTTGCCTCCTCACAAAAGTGACAGAAAACATTTGTAGCGCGTGACATTTCCAGTTTTTTTAATGCTCTAGGTAATCTGACAGTTACAAAACAAAATGGCGCACTACTTTAATTCTACTCTTTCCGCACTATACCTATTTGAGATTGATCTCTGAGCCAGAAGTCTTCTGTTCTATTTAAATTTAAAACAGCTTGAAGCAGCCGTTAGAAAAGCCTTTCACCCCCAACCCAGTAAGCTTGTAAGTGCATCCACTTGGTGGGTCCTGCTGCTCATCTCCGCGCGCGTCAATCCAGGCCGTGGTCACGAACAGGATATCCATGTTCGGTCCCCCAAAAGTGCAGCCAGTAACCTGCGGAGCTGGTATGTAGGTTTCACTGAGAAGCTCCCCCGCCGCAGAAATCTGAAGGATGCAGCTTCCACCAAAGACTGCTACCCATAGGTTGCCCTTAGTGTCAACAGTCATTCCGTTCGGGAAACCCTCAACCTTACTCCTCCTGAAGTCGAACATGTACTGTGAATTTGCTGAAACAAAGGGATTAATTCAGTTAGTCAGTGATTAAATAAAGTGCTGCATAGATAACTTGTTGTTGCAGTTGCAGTGTTTCCCTTCAAAGCTTGCGACTTGTTCTTCCTTAGTTTTGTAGGGACACATTGAAGACACATTGTAGACACATTGTAACAGAGTGCTGAGGCGGCTCATATTCAAGTGCGGCTTTCTTATGGCCTACTACAAATACTACAATGCGTCTAGTCAGCATAGCTAACACTCCCTCCGGCCGCAGGGACAAGATTCAGTCGTCTCTCGCCCACCTCTATGTAACAACGTGTGTTAACTTAATAAATGGAGTCAATCAGGAATGTGAATTATCATTTGTAGTGACATATACCTCCTACATTGGTTACCCTACATTGGTGACCCCGGACAAGAACACAGGAAGAGATTACATTAGAAAGAATGTTCGAACAATCAGGACAGCAAATCGCAGCGCCACAAGGAACTCCCGGACTACAAGAAGCAAACGGAGACGTCATGGCAGTGTCGCTGTCGGCAAAGATACCTGAATTTTGGACGGACCAACCTAGGATTTGGTTTATCAGGGTAGAGGCTACGTTAGCTCCACAGAAGATGAGTGACAACTCAAAATTTGACACAACCTTAGCAGCTGAGCAGTAGGCAAATGTGTGCTGAGGCAAACGCACAAGCGGATATACTTATTTACGTCTAATACTCACTTTTTTATTAATTTGTATAATTATCAATAATTATATACCTTCCTACCCATTAAAAGAGGAAACTTTAAAACTAAATTAAAACTAAAATTTAAAAATAAAATCAAGTACATATAACTTACTTAAATCTAAATTAAATTTAAATATTGCCCCCCGTAGTATTGTGCCTATAAAAATGCTGGCGGCGCTTCCTGATTGAATGGCAATTCGTTGAGAGGGATAGCTGCCGGCCCCTTGGTCACCAGTGGTGACCAGCAGGCGTTTTTGTGAATCTCTGATGAGATATTACCTACTTACTTAGCTAATATTTTTAGGGACTTAACTATTTATTTCTAAAAACCGGCCAAGTACGAGTCGGACTCGCGCACGAAAAAAAAAAAAAAAAAAACCTTCAAAAACCACCCAAAAAAACCATGAAATAATCATTGAACTGACCACAATAAGCATGAAAATATGTTTCTACTAATCTGTTTGAAGTCGGTGCCTCAGCACGAGCCAGCAGGAGTGGACCTAGTAATCTAACTTACCTACATACCTACTATCTATAGGGCTTCTATTCAACACTCCTGTTGGCTCGTTCTGAGGCACCGACTTCAAACAGATTAGTAGAAAGATTTTAAGATATTTTCATGCTTATTGTGGTCAGTTCAAATTATTATTTCATGGTTTTTTTGGGTGTTTTTGAAGGTTTTATTTATTTATTTAAAAAAAAATATTTTTTGCTTTTTAGTTGTTTGACTTCGAAATAAGCTTATGTCGAGTATTAAAAATCTATTTTTAATACTCGACGGGGTTGTGTCGTTTTATTACAGAGTTCCTATGGCCACCTTCCAGCTCCATCATCAGATCAGCTCCATGTTACAATAATATTGCATTGTCACCTGATTACCATGCGTGCAAAATTTCAACTCAATTAGAAACCGGGAAGTGAATCAAATTCAACTTGCAAGATTTGACCCATTGAGGAGTTCCGTTGGCCATCTGCGGTCTTCTTCATCAGATCCAGTTTACTAAATGATATTTTCTGAATGCAAATGCTCGACTTGTCACTAAAAATACCAAAATCGCTAGACATTTCTCTTGAATTTTTGAGGAGTTTCAATTCCTCATGGATCCCATCATCGCAGAACTGGATTTTGGTAATAACGGGACCAACCTTGAAGCATATGCTTTCAAACAACGAAAAAGTTTCCAAATCGGTTCATAAATGACGGAGTTCTGAGGTAACACACATTAAAAAAAGAAAACATAAGTACAACCGAATTGAGAACCTCCTCCTTTTTTTGAAAACGGTTAAAAACGGCAAAAATCACGTTTGTTGTATGGGAGCCCCTTAAATATTTATTTTATTTTGTTTTTTTAGTATTTGTTGTTATAGTGGCAACCGAAATACATCATCTGTGAAAATTTCAACTGTCTAGCTATCACGGTTCGTGTCGTGAGATACAGCCTGGTGACAGACAGACAGACGGACAGACGGACGGACGGACACGGACAGACGGACAGCAAAGTCTCAGTAATAGGGTCTCGTTTTTACCCTTTGGGTACGGAATCCTAAAAATTACCTCGACGTTTCGACCGTATTAACTACAGCGGCCGTGGTCACGAGTCGACATAACAATAACTTTGTGATCAAGTCCCGAAAAATATTAGCTATAAGTGAGAATTGTGAAAGCTTAAAACATTATCTTATCAATGAACTAAAACAATTACTTTGCTCACCCGCGACCTTACAATAGTTACGTTTATGCAAGAAATGTGCGTTCATGCAGTTCCTCCACCTCCACACTGTACGAACACACACAAATCACATAAACCCAACCACCAAGCTACACTGACGCGTTTCGAACTCAACCAGAGCTCATCTTCAGAGTTACCACAACCGTATGCTATGCTACCAAATGTTAAACTAACAAACCAAAACAAATGTTTTAACTTGTCACTGTAACTTCTCAAGTACCCACTTTATTTTTCTTATTCTCAAACTACCCCACAAAAATTAACTTTTATTGACATATTATAAAACTACCTTGAATTTTTTTGTTTATTTATTTATAAGGCATATTTAATTAATACTAACTGTTCAAATTCGACCCAAGCCGCAGTAAAGGAGAAGATACTAAATTTACCTGTTCATTAATAATAGACCCCATAGTGTTGTACCTAATTATTTCCATGCATTCCAGAGCATCCAGACGCAACCCCTTGCCGCAATAATGTAATAGTTCATAAGAATCTGAATCTAACAATGAATGATTTGATTCCAACAAATGTTTTGCAAAATTCGATCTATCTGGATGCTCATTCCTATATGCCGAAACATGCCCTTTAAATCTAGTATTAAAACTTCGGCCTGTCTGTCCTACGTATATCCCATTGCAGTCATTACAAGTAAGCTTGTATACCCCCGATCTAGTTCCCTTATCTACCTGTTCTTTGTGGTTACATAGCCTAGAGTACAAAGAGTTGTTAGTCTTAAAGGCAACATTAATATTGTTTGATTTTAAAATGCCATAAATCTTATCAGACAACCCCCCAACGTAAGAGATGCTAGATCTATATTTGTTAGTAGACTGAGAAGGTAACGCAGCGTAAAGCATGCTATTTACTAACCGTGCCTGCTTCTTTTGAACTAAACTATCTACCATTGATTTTGTATAACCATTTGAGATCGCTATCTGATAAATAGTACTCAACTCTAAATCAAAATGTTCCTTAGAAAGAGGCACAGTCAACAATCTATTAACATAACAATGGAAAGCAGCCAGTTTATGCTGCCACGGATGATTAGAAGATGCTGGTATAACAGCATCTGTGTACGTGGGCTTACGGTATATTTTAAATTGATGTTTACCATTTAATTTTGAAATCGTTAAATATAGATAGATAGATAGATAGATAGATCGAATTTTGCAAAACATTTGTTGGAATCAAATCATTCATTGTTAGATTCAGATTCTTATGAAGTGTTACATTATTGCGGCAAGGGGTTGCGTCTGGATGCTCTGGAATGCATGGAAATAATTAGGTACAACACTATGGGGTCTATTATTAATGAACAGGTAAATTTAGTATCTTCTCCTTTACTGCGGCTTGGGTCGAATTTGAACAGTTAGTATTAATTAAATATGCCTTATAAATAAATAAACAAAAAAATTCAAGGTAGTTTTATAATATGTCAATAAAAGTTAATTTTTGTGGGGTAGTTTGAGAATAAGAAAAATAAAGTGGGTACTTGAGAAGTTACAGTGACAAGTTAAAACATTTGTTTTGGTTTGTTAGTTTAACATTTGGTAGCATAGCATACGGTTGTGGTAACTCTGAAGATGAGCTCTGGTTGAGTTCGAAACGCGTCAGTGTAGCTTGGTGGTGGTGATGGTTGGGTTTATGTGATTTGTGTGTGTTCGTACAGTGTGGAGGTGGAGGAACTGCATGAACGCACATTTCTTGCATAAACGTAACTATTGTAAGGTCGCGGGTGAGCAAAGTAATTGTTTTAGTTCATTAATATGGACCTCCGCAAAGTAACGCCTGATTCAATAAATTATCTTATCATCATCACCATCACCATCATAATCATCATTTCAGCCGAAAGACGTCCACTGCTGAACATAGGCCTCCCCCAAGGCTCGCCAAACAGACCGGCCCTGCGCCATCCGCATCTAATGCGTTCCCGCCACCTTCACCAGGTCGTCGCTCCATCTTGTTGGAGGCCTACCTACACTGCGTCTTCCGGTCCGCGGACGCCACTCGAGAACCTTTCGGCCCCATCGGCCGAAAGCGGCAAGGGGTGCTAAAACATTATGTTATTAAATTAATTAGGATATACTTACACAAGGTCCCAGTTTCGATGTCATAGTCGTACCGGCGTATCTTCTTTTCCCAGGAGTCAATGTAGTACATGATCTGTCCGGAGGCGTCCCAGGCGAGCCCGTTGGACGCAGTGATTTTGTCGAAAACCTAAAGAAAAAACAAAATTTAATATTCAACACGAGTTTTTTATGTCTGTAGGCAAACGAGCAGGCGCAAACTCCGCCGGGACACCCACAACACAAGTTGAGTTACGGATGCGTTGCCCGCCCTTCGAGAAAAGAGTACTTAGGCTCGTTCTTTGAAGTTCCCCAAGTCATACCGGCCCGGAAATACTGCCGCTGCAAGCTGATTCCAAAGTTTCACCGATCGTGGCAAAAAGTTCCACGAGAAATGGGCTGAAGTAGACAGCCAGCTATTGAGGTGGTGAGAGTGGGGAGAAAGTCGGTTCCGAGTAGTGCGATAAAAAAACCGGCCAAGTGCGAGTCGTACTCGCGCACGAAGGGTTCCGTACCATTATCTATAAAAAGTAAAAACGGTAAAAAAACACGTTTGTTGTATGAGCCCCTTAAATATTTATTTTATTCTGTTTTTTAGTATTTGTTGTTATAGCGGTAACTGAAATACATCATCTGTGAAAATTTCAACTGTCTAAATATTATAATATTTTTATTAGCAATACGGCTGCTCACCGAATCTAAGATTATTTAAAAGCGAAAAAGTTTTTCGGGTGCGCCGGTGGGATTCGAACCCACGTCTCCTGGGTATGCGCCCCAACCTGGGTGTTCTACCAATTGAACCACGTCGCTCCCAACCGACTTCCCCGAAATTCTTAATCGCTACATACGCCAACAGTGGCGTGCGGTAACATCCATCACAACTATTAGAAGTTATGACTCCTACGTTCCAAATTTCATTGGAAATGCGTAAGAAATTATGTACCACATCTATTTATTCAAATATTATACTTAATATTTTTATTAGCAATACGGCTGCTCACCGAATCTAAGATTATTTAAAAGCGAAAAAAAAAATTTCGGGGAAGTCGGTTGGGAGCGACGTGGTTCAATTGGTAGAACACCCAGGTTGGGGCGCATACCCAGGAGACGTGGGTTCGAATCCCACCGACGCACCCGAAAAACTTTTTCGCTTTTAAATAATTTCAACTGTCTAGCTATCACGGTTCCTGAGTTACAGCCTTGTGACATACGGACGGACAGCGGAGCATCAATAATAGGGTCCCGTTTTTACCCTTTGGGTACGGAACCCTAAAAATTAACAGCACGTAATAGATCGAACAACACCATTGGCTTACAACAATCTTACAACTACACACCTCTAAGACTCTAAGGCCAAAGTGGCCACAAATGGTATACAAACACCTATTATAGTAAACCAAACGCCAATCGAATATGTCGACAACTAATATTTATCTTGGAAAGCTGATTTCATTTAAAAACACAAGGCATAAGGATGAACTAGACAGAAGAATTAATATTAATGTCTTGGAAAAAATTCTGGAGTCTAAAAGAAACATTAAAATCAAAGCTTCCATTAAATCTGAAGAAAAAAGTCATGGGGATTCGTATATTACCGTGCTTGACATACGGAGCACAAACCTGGATCTACAATAAATACACAAAAACAAAAATACGGACATGCCAGCGTTCTATGGAGAGAAGCATTCTAGGCCTAAAGCTCAAGGACAAACAAAGAAGCAGTGATATAAGACGCAAAACCAACGTCGTAAATGCGGGAAAGCATGCACAGCGGTTGAAGTGGAAATAGGCTGGCCACATGATACGAACGGCGGGTGAACTATGGACGAAACTGGTCCAACATGGAAAGCCAGGGATGAAGAGCCAGGGGCAGACCTATAGACCTTTGGGCTGATGACCTACGAAAGGTGGCAGGAGACAATTGGATAGAGACAGCAGGAGATAGAGTACAGTGGAGACAGTTGGAGGAGGCCTATACCCGAGAGGGGCCAATACTTGATTTAATACTATAATTTAGATTTAGTTTTTATTGTATTTTGTTATGTTAGGATTAAGTCAAGGAACGAATAAAGGCTTATTATTATTAATAGATCGAACAACTCCTCGAAGCACTCCACATGATAAATTCGGAATAAGACACAACACACACACTCAATAACATTCATGTTGTGCCTTGCGACTTTACCTTGGTGGCGCCGGTCTCGTCCAACCGGTAGAAGGCGCCTTTCTCCAGCACTAAGCCGCCGTGTTCGTTTTCGGGCCCCATCGTACCTGGAACAGATTATAAATTCAATATCCAGAGCCGTGGTAGCATAGGAATATGACCTATTGGCCTCTAAAGCAAAGGATTAGATTCAATTCAAATCCGGGCTCGCACAGTTCAGTTGTGCATGTGCGAAATTAAGTGCATTTCAAATTTACCACGAGCTTTACTTCCGCAATATCTTGTCATCCAAAATACCGCAGTGTCTCAAGTCAAAAGTCTTTGGCCAGTGTGTGTTGCCAGTGATGAATGGCACTGAGACGTAGCCGCTAACGATGGGCCTCATATTTAAGAAAGCTCAAAATCACTCAGAGGACGATGGAGAGGGCTATGCTTGGAGTTTCTCTATGGTTTCTTTCTGTATTGGTAGAGCCATGTTGTAGCTAGCCGCTGCATCACAAATGGGCCGGCTCGTCCGGGGCAGTACCACCCTCTCACAGAACACCGGCGTGAAGCAGCAGTAGTACTCCTGCTGCGTTTCGTACGGTCAGTGAGAGCGCCGGTGGCCCAATACCTCTCCCCCTCCCCTATTCCCTCTCCTTTTCCCAGGGCCGACAACGCACTGGCATCGTGTAAAGCGCTGCGGGTGTCTATGGACAGCGGTGATCATTTAACATCAGGTGACCCACTAGTTCGTTTGTCTGGCCTCTTTAACATACTTAAAAAAAAAAAAATTGGATCGCATTAGAAATGATGAAATCCGCGCAAGAACTAAAGTCACGGACATAGCTCGTAGAATCGCTAGACTTAAGTGCAGTGGGCAGGACACATCGCTCGTAGAATTTGACGGCCGATGGGGCCGAAAGGGACTCGAGTGGAGCGACGACCTGGTTAAGGTTGCTGGAACGGTTACCTATCAAAATTTAGAATTTATTAACCTTTTGAACTACATGTCTGGCTAAGAAACACAATAAAATTTATTGGAAACAGTGACATAACATAACAGTGAAATCCGCAGCGCAGGCTTCGTCAAGCAAACATATTGTTATCCGCAACAAGCTTCGTCGTCAAATTTAGAATTATTTTTTCCGAATATTTAAAATCCCGAATGCTTCATTTATCCGAATGCATTTTTTTCTGAAACAGTAAATATTTCAGGATTTTTATAAAACAACCCTAACCTAACCTAAAGGGTTCTACACGATGGTCCTGAAATAAATTCTGAAATATTTACAGTTTCAGAAAAAATTGCTTTCGGACAAATGAAGTTTTCGGGATTCTAAGCCTTCGGAAATAAAATTTTCTAAACATCGATAGGATCCCGCTGGAACGTATTGGATGCGGATAGCGCGGGGCCGGTCTGTTTGGCGAGCCTTGGGGGAGGCCTATGTTCAGCAGTGGACGTCTTTCGGCTGAAACGATAATGATGACGAGCTTTACTCGGAGTATAATTGAGCAATTTGCCCTGTTTACCTGCAAAAAACCTCCCCACCAGGTTGACCTTGCAGTTGTTTATCTTGTTCTCGACAGTCGACAGTTTCTGGATCAATCTCACTCAATACGAGAAACACATTAAAGCTGCCTGCTCTCCTGCTCAATCTACTGCACCACTACGAACTCCTCCAAACCCACCACGAAGCTACTAGCAATATGAAGATAGATATGACCTGTACCCACAAACCAGTGTCATGCGTCAGCATGCGAGTCTTCCTCCTCATTTTAGACATAGACATAGACATAGACATAACTTTATTCGACATCAAAAAAAGAAATATACACTGACTAATACAGGAGAAAAATAATAATAAAAATGAAAACAATAATAATAATTAAAACAAAAAAACATAACTGAGATGTCGAAAAGGAATTTGACTCAGCATTAAGCTGCAGTAGGTGCATGCTACAGCGCTGATTTTCAGTCAAACCCTTCATATCATTGCATCAAACTTGTTGGACCGGAATCAGCACAAATAACTTGGTGAAAAAAAAAGTGTGTAACAAAATAAACAAATAAATAAAATAGATACATATCTTATACATATACATATGTATAGAATATGTATATATATATAATATACATAGATACATACTTTATTTATTTATATTATGCATTTCCCTTTCGGTAGGCATATCTAAAACTTGCAAATATATCAAAAAGCGGCAATTTACACATAGCGTATACTTAATACTTTTATCTGTGTTTATTTAAAATTAAAATTTTAAAATGAAGGTAGTCGCATCAGAGGTAAGACGACTTGGCCTTTCCACTTGCGGGCAATGTTAGTTGCAAATTAATTAAATATTTATATAATTTAATCTTAAAATTGCTAATAGTAATTAACTTTTTGAATGGTGGAGGCAAATTATTCCAACACTTTGTGGCAGTGTATTTAAAACTACCCTTAAAAGCGGCAGTTCGGTGATACGGAACAGCTAGTTCATTGCTAACCTCTCGGACCCCATGCGAGCTGGATCTGCTTTTACGCCACGTTAATTTCTGGAACAGGTATTCAGGCACTCCAGTTTTGACAATACTAAAAAGTAATGAGGATAAGTGAAGTTCTCTCCGGTACGCCATCTTCAACATGCCAGCAGAGTTTAAATATGGCGTTACATGCGTACGCGAGGGAATTTTAAAACAAAAACGAGCACAGGCATTTTGGACTCTCTGCACTATGCGATCTGTGCGGGAGAGCAATCGAGGACCGTATACTACATCGACATAACCCAATTTTGAGAGTATCAGGGAATCGCACAACCTAATACGTAAATCTATGCTAAGAAAGTTGCGAATTCTACACAACACTTTGAGCCTGTAAAAACATGTCTTAGCGACCTCAGCTATGTGACCTTCAAAGTGCAGCGACTCATCCATCAAAACTCCCAGATTACGCGTCTCCGACACTCTCTCCACTTGGTCTCCCGAGATCATTATGACTGGCTTATGGTCAGTTATTCGATTTATTTGCTTAGTAGAACCAAATACCATGACTTTCGACTTACCCGGATTAAGAACTAGACAATTTGACTCAGACCAAGTTGTGATGCGCTCTAAATCTTTGTTTATTTTCGCCACGGCCGCTTCGGTGTTTTCAGGATGAAAAGAGAGGTAAATTTGGATATCATCCGCATAGAGATGGTAATTACAATTTTCTACTACAGTATGGACGTCTGCAGTATATAATATAAAAAAAAACCGCACGAGGTTAAATCAAACAAGCTGCGATCTCCCAGCATGCTTGTGCTGCCACGCGAGCTACGGGCAGGATCTCGATACACAGCTAATGGCTCGTTCTTACTAGTAACTGGCAAGCTTTTGTGCGAGTAATAAGCAAATGTATCCTGGGCTTAAGAAGACATATATACCTTGTTTACTTGCGCAAACAGGCTCCCCACCTGGTCGACCTCGCCATCGTTGATCCTATTCTCCACAGGCTTGGGATATCGATCCTAGCAGGAGGACCAACAGCAGCCGAACCTGCAAAAGGGGTATGAGATCGCTCATACTCTAGACGAGCAATACCAAGAAGCTCAATGCCATACTCCTCGACTTATTGCACCACCACGAAGCACTGTGAAGATAGATTAGATAAGACCTGTTTATTCTGTTCTCGACAAATTCAGAATCGATCTCCCCCAATACGAGCACTACTTTAAAGCTGTTGCCATGCTCCTCATCCCGCTCCACCACCACGAACTCCCTCTTCAAGCCCACCACAAAGCTATTATAATAACACTATGAAGACAGACTGCCCTGTTTACCTGCAAACAGCCTCCCCACCGCGTCCACCTTGCCATCGTTGATCCTGATCCCGGCAGGTTCAGGATCGATCGCCCCCAGGACGCGCACGACGTTGGCGTTGCTTCCCTCCGCCCCGTCCCACTGCACCACCACGAACTCCCGCTCCAGACCCACCACGAAGTGGTTCGGTTGACCTTCCACTGGCACTACGAAGCCTGGACGACCTTCTGCAATATTAAACAGATAGCATGTGGCATAAACATTACCTTTGGGTAACCCGGAAACCGAAAGAAGCGCGAAATAGTAGCTCACGGCAGAAGTTAAGGCCACAACAAACCGAGAGCACGGGGCACTGACGGAGCGTGCCCAGCGCGGTCAATACCACAGAATCAAATACGGAGTGCCGCGCTTCCGGTGTGTATGTTTATTTATTAAAATGTTGGTACTACTGCTTTGAATGCTTTGTGTTCAGATTGGACAGCCACCCAGCCAACAGTCGCCCATCGGTAAAACTGTCAGTCAGACCTAGCGTGAACGTCTCAGTGGGCGGGCGAATGCGATTCGTATTTGGTCAGTGTTTATTTACCATCTAGATCAAAGATCAATTGGCATTGACCACTTTTTAGCCGACTGCGAGGGTTATTTACGATGTGATCTAATTCCAAAACCATTTCGAGGAATGGGTTTATAAAATCATTTTATAACATTTTAGTAAAAAAATACTAAATGATCATGTGTATTTTTGCAAAATAATGTTTGACCTTTGTTTGACCTTTCTAGTGCCATTAACTTTGAAATTCTTTGCAAGAAGAAAAAAAAGCCACCCGTCTAGTTTCTCTATACTATTACCTGTCACTTCGACGTAGTTATCATCTGTCTGTTTAAGGGGCTGTTTCACCACCCATTGATTAATTTTAACTGACGGATAAATGTGATGCCGTCTCCGTCTATTCGAACAAAACAAACAGAGACGGCATCACATTTACCCCTCAAATAAATTTGATCAATGGATGGTGAAACAGGGGGTAAGGATACTATTTTTAAAAACATTCATCGCGTTTTTCATATTTTAATAATGGATTTATACAGGAAGTGTTTCATTCCTACTTGTGGAAATGACGATTCTGTCAATAGCCCAAACAAATTAATTGTTTGCATTAGAGAAGATTTACGAGAGAAGTGGTGCCGCGAAGTTAATGTGGAGTATTTCAAAGTATACACTATGTGAGGATCATTTTCATGAAAGTATGGATTAAATCCGCCAAATAACTTTCAAGGGAACACTCCTGACCATTTAATTTAAATACGTACAAAAAATACTATAACCGTAAATCGTTTTAGTACCTATTCTCTTCGAAGAATCGGCAACTTTAGAGTTATGGTTATTAAGGATAACGTGAAAAATGACATTGACAGATGACAACTAACCATCGATTGTGACACAATTTTTTTTGTCTATATTGTGTCTGTGATTTATACACAGATTCAGCCGTGGTATGTAATTTACGAGAAGTCGTATTTCAAATTTTCAATAAATTATAAAAAAATATTGGACTGATGAATTGCTGAAATATTCAAATTTGTTTCTTAAAATGCTCTATATTTTCGATAAAAAAGGAGGGTTTGAAAAAATGAACAATCCCAATTGGAAACATGAAACGTGGCCTGTATAAAAACTGGCCTCATACTTCAAAATATGATTTACAAATATCGTATCGAGCCGTTCCGTTCTCGCTAATACTTAGTATTAAACAGAAGACGGCACGATCGAACTTCGGATTTCGTATACTCAGTCGGTAGCCGCCCTCATGCTAATGCTAAGTACAGTCGACCAAAAATATGGTCTACCAACCTGGCCTACGGTTGAAGTTCATTTGCACGTCATGATACAACGAGGGCGATTTTCCCTTGCAATAATATGATGACAGTGACTATGACTTTACTCGGTTAGAAATGTCCAACCTTTAGCGATATTTAAATCTCACAGAAACTTTGGTCAAAACTGGTAAGTAGACCACTTTCTTGGCGGACCGTACAACGTATTAAGCACCAACTCACCCAGACGACCCCGTGTGTGCTCTCCCGTGGCCACGTTGTATTTGTGGATCGTCTGTTCTGGGTGGCTCACGAAGTATAGTAATTGCACGCGCTCGTCCCAGTGCGGGGCTTCACCCACCCTCAGGGAATCTGTTATCCTCTCGACCTTCACTAGGAGCGTCTGAACACGGAATAATCTTAATAAATACTAGAGTTTACTACAGCATTATACACAAACAGTTAGACCTGACAACAGTGGTGGCGCTGGGGCTAAGTTTTGGGTGGCCAAGCTATATTTGGCGAGACCCTATTTGGCCCACCACCACACTTTAGACGACGGGTATTTTTAAATTGGTATTGGTACACACAATCTTTCACATTTGTAATATTAGTACAGTCAACGTCATAAACGTGGCAACATTGTAGGTGTTAAGTACTCTATTAGCCAGAGCCATGGGGCCAGCAAGATTATTTTCTCAAAAATATCCGTAAAAGTTGACATTATTCTTTACATATCAGAACGTCAAGTGCATAGTTTATGGTCAGTAAAAAAATTAAAAAGTTAAAAACATTGCAGGCTCGATAACCTCGACAACAATGTCGCATACAAATTCCATTATTGTCGAGTCTCAAACTTTTTAAAAAGTTAAAACGGCCATGGTGTTAATTTGGCACTATTCGTATACAGCCAAATCAAATGACCGGTATCAGTTGTTTTGTTGGAACTCCAGACTTTTTGTATTGTGTTTGAAACAGCTTGTGGTGTTTTCGGTAGAAAAATACACCTGCAGTTTTTTTTAATGGAAAAAGGCGGGAAAGGGTTTAAAATGACATTTAATTTCAAGTGATTTGCAATTCTTTGTACCTATTTAAGTTAATAAAAGTTTATTCTATTTTTTTTCCTTCACCATTTTTGAGAAAAGCTTTATATTAGTCTCGGCTGGAATAGCAATTGCTGGCTTCATATTAGTTAAACGGACTCGCAAGCTCGTCCGTTTAATACTCATACTCAGCCAGCAATTGCCTACTTCCAGGCCACGACAATAATGTACTATTTCTCAAACATCCAAGGAAAAGTCATCCTTATATTCGTGACAATAGAACGCGAAGTACATTATAATATAGCACTTATTAAAGATTCGTTCTAATTTCAAATTAGAGGACAATAATGCAATTTTATACAGCATTGCTGGCCATGGCCACTATGGCCAGCAATTATAACCGGATAAGTGGTACTTATCTCATCTACGATTATTTATGCCCCAAAGTAGATGAAGACATGTACACTATTTCAGTAAATATACAAATATATTTTATGGCAATAAAGTATCTATAAAAATATTGCTTCTTATGAGCACTGCTCCAAATTTGAACAAAATCGATCCATTACTTGAAAAATATTAAGTTTTTTTCTTAATACAGCTATACTGTAAAATTTAAATTCCGTAGATAACCGTTTACTCTTTGCTGCCGTTTTCGTTTTATACCGTTTGACAGAAAGCGAAGGCAAGCGTCAAAACATTAGGCAATAAACCTGCTGGTCTAAATTATATACAAAACCCTAAAAACCGGCCAAGTGCGAGTCGGACTCGCGCACAAAGGGTTCCTTACCATTATCTATAAAAATTGCGGTTTACGATTTATGACGTAGTATTAAAAAAAACTACTTACTAGATCTCGTTCAAACCAATTTTCGGTGGAAGTTTACATGGTAATGTACATCATATATTTTTTGAAGTGAAACTTCTAATGCGACTTCAAACAAGCGTTGCGTTAAATGCGTTGCGTTAAATACGCAACGCAACGCAACGCAAGTTGACGTTTACGTTTATCTCGCATTGTATATATGTATAGTAACGGATGTTAAAAACATAGATAGTGCCATTCAGAACTCATACTGTCTGTGCAAAATGTACGAGACTTGATAAAAGCGCCATCTAGTGAGTAATTTAAACATCTCGCATTGTGTATATATGTTATGGACCAAGTGATAAATCGGGCATTTTTCATAATGCCCGGGCATTATGAAAAATGCCCAATATGAGGGGGCAATTTGATAATAATTGTTCTAATAATCAAATTGACCGGGCATTATACATAATGCCCATCACCTTAAAAAATAACTAACACCAAAGGCTATTGCGGGAGCTTCGCTGTGCTACGCTACCGCATTAGCTTTTGAACCTAATCATACCGAGTCGCTTCCGCTCCGATAGGTCTTGCTCGCTCGCTTCGCTCGCTCGCTGGCTTTGGTTTAGATAGTAATTAATCACTTTGCCCAATAGAGCTAGACATTATTCATAATGCCCGGGCATTAGCAACGGCAACTTAGCTTTATTATCAAATTGCCCATTTGTCACGTAGCAGTATAATAATGACCGGGCAATGTGATAAATAATGAAGTTTAGATAGTAATTAATCACTCTGCCCGATAGAGCCAGACATTATTCATAATGCCCGGGCATTAGCATTAATCGCTTAGTCCATGACATATACTCGTATACTAACGGATGTTAAAAACTTCGATAGTGCGATTCAAAACTCATACTGTCTGTGCAAAATGTATTAGACTTGATAAAAGCGCCATCTAGTGAGTAATTTAAACACATAGATGCATAAGTAAATTTAGTTCTTTAAGTTATTTCAATAAGGTTCATATTGATGTATAAGTGCCTTTTTCATTTCCACATTACGAAGTTTCACTTCTTCCGCGCGGAGGAGCTGCACGCACTATCTTTTTATTTTAGTTTTATCTTTCTCTTATTTTAGAAGTTACAGACACACACATTTTACCACTTTCGAAGCGGCTCTCGCGCAAACTATTCAGTTTAGAAAAAAATGATATTAGAAACCTCAATATCATTTTTGAAGACCTATCCATAGATACCCCACACGTATGGGTTAGATGAAAAAAAATTTTTTTTATGTTTCAGTTCTAAGTATGGGGAACCCCCACCAAAATGTACTTACTTATTGTTTTTTTTTTCTATTTTTGTGTGAAAATCTTAATGCGGTTCACAGAATACATCTAGGTACTTGCAAAGTTTCAACAGCATAGTTCTTATAGTTTCGGAAAAAAGTGGCTGTGACATACGGATGGTCAGACAGACAGACAGACAGACATGACGAATCCATAAGGGTTCCGTTTTTTGCCATTTGGCTACGGAACTCTAATAAATAAAGTGAACAAACACAACAAAATAATAATAATAAAATGTCCAAATTAGTCCAAAAGCAGTTTAGATACCGGTAACATGGTCCCGGTACCCTCTACCACTTTCTTCCTTTTCTGATAATTAATTCACTAACCACACAGGACTTGGTTTAAAATAGAACAATACAATACAGTATAATACATAGTAGGTAGGTATAATAAGGTGCTAATAAATTAGGTACTTACCAATAATATTTCCCAGGGCGTAACTTATCAAAACAAGTCACATTTACTCGGGCAACTTTAAAAAAAAACTCAAAATTTTAATACATAACCATCCACACGGATACTGCTTTAGTAGTGGAAAATCGAGATTTTTTTAAATTTTAAAAAGTTGTTAGAATAAAAGTGACTTGTTTTGATAAGTAGATTAAGCCATAGAAATACAGGGTAATTTATTAATCAGTGCACAAATTTTGATACGTGTACCGCTACCATGAGTTAACACTAGTTTACGTGACCGTAGTCGCTAGCGACGGCGTAAAATATTTGTATGGAGAATTGTACAGCGCCTCTAGCGGTCACTTACGGTAGTACAATTCTCCATACAAATCATTTACGCCGTCGCTAGCGATTACGGTCACTGTGAACTAGTGAAAACTCATGGTAGAGGTAGTGATGCAGTTTACCTATCGTTGATAGATCACGATTATCTGCTGTTCAAGATTTTTTTTTTTAATTTTGAAATTTGAGTTGTTCATAGTAATTCATCCAATAATTGGTCGAGTTACTATGAAAAACAAAAAAAAAGTGATTAATATTATAACGAAAAATACTGAAATTTGTTATTTTAACGACACTGAATCACATATTAAAATTACCCTGTATATTGCTACCTAATTTTGTTAGCACCCTATGTAGTTTCAAGTGTTAATAATTATAATTGTAGACAAGTACAGTACTATACTAATACTTAATTAAAAATCTTGCCCTACTTCATGACAAGACTTAAAAATAACTATAAAAATTCTTACTTTATCCGGCATTTTGAACTGTTAATACCAATAGGTACTCGGATTCACTCAAACCCGCCAAGAAGCACTCACAAAATAAAAATGTTCCCGAAAAATCTGTTGTCTACCGATATTAGTTTTGTAGGTAGATGGAACTAGACAACTTGTTCTTTAGGGCCTGTCCGCACAGCGATATTTCACCGCGCGGTTTTTTATTCGAAATTCAACATATTGAATCTTATGGACGTAGCCGCGCTTCTACGTCGGTAAGATTCAATGTGTTACAGACTTTCGCTTCGCTTAAGTGACTATATCACGTGTAGGTAGATCAATAAGAACACATAAGCGTCATTTTTAGTTGATGCAAGAAATATTTTAACTTTCCGTATTTTACTTTTTATTGCCATTTGTAAGATAGTACCTACTTTCAAACAAACATTTGCCGTTAGCTATTCAGGAACTCATACAAAAGCTCAGACATAACAATTTGTAGTCATTTTTAATTTTGTCCAAAATACGCCTATGTATATAAATGTATATGTACCTAGTTTTAGTTAAGTACCTAGGTACCTTTTACTATTTAATTATTATTAATGAAAGCGTAACCCGGGAATTCTTCGCACCCCCTGCCCTGCCGTTACTGTGACCGCCGCCTTGATCAGGAATAGCAGGGCGGCCGGGAACTGGGGGCCGTGGTTACGGGTTACGGAATGCCGCCGAAAATCTTCGCAAGGCGGCTGGCAAGAGCTGGATAGAGTGGCAGAGGATCGTGCTCAGTGGCGTGCCATGGGAGAGGCCTATGTCCAGCAGTGGACGAACATAGGCTGATGATGATGATGATGAATAATAAATAAATAAAATAATTAAATATTAGGGGACAATCTTACACAAATCGACCTAGTCCCAAACTAAGCAAAGCTTGTACTATGGGTACTAGACAACGATAAACATACTTATATAGATAAACTAGCTTTTGCCCGCGACTTCGTCCGCGTATAATTCCAATTTGTGGTAAAGCTTCTTCATCTCTTTCATTGTATAAAACAAAAATCCGGGAGCGGCAACATCCATCATTATTACCATTTCATCATTTCATCATCATCAGTATCAGTTAGTGAATATTATATATCCCGTTTATTCTCTATCCCGTGGGAATTTCAACAAATTTGTCCTTATTCTATGCAAATTTTCGCTTATTTTTATCCCGCGGGAATTTTGCATTTTCCCCGAGAAAAAGTAGCCTATGTCCTTAAAGGTGTAGCTTTCTACCGGTAAAAGAAGTTTTAAAATCAGCCCCGTAGTTGAATTCACTTATTTTTTTCCCGTGGGAATTTTGCTTTTTCACGGAAAAAAGTAGTCTATGTAAATAAGGGTTGGTGTAGCTTCCTATTGGTGAAAGAAACTTCCAAATCAGCCCTCAAGTGATATTCACTTCTTTCTATCCCACGGGAATTTTGCATTTTACCGAATAAATAGTAGGTAGCCTAGCCTATACCAATAAAGGATAGTGTAGCTTTCTATAGGTATTTTTCTTTAAACTCAGCCCCGAAGTTAAATTTACTATTTTCTATACCGCGAGAATTTTGCATTTATCCGGAAAATAGCACCCTATGTTAATCAAGGACAGTGTATCTTTTCTATTGGTGAAAGACATTTTAAAATGAGCTCCGAAGTTGAATTTTTTCTTCTATCCCTTGGGAATTTTGCATTTTCCCGGAAAAAGTAGCTTATGTCAATAAAGGATAGTGTAATTTTTTACTGATAAGTTTTTTTTTAATCGCCTCGGCAGTTTCAGAGATTATCTATTCCACAGGAATTTCCAAAAATCCTGCAATAAGTTTTTTTGCTGTTATGTATGACCATTTACGTTTATACCGAATTTGAAAAGTTTAGTAATTGTAGTTACGGAGATAGGATCCAGTTGATTTGAGTAGGGCGTTCAATAAAAACTGAGAATGAGAATTGAAGTGAAGTGAGATTGTTATAAACAACTTTTACTAAATGTAATTTTATTTTTCGACATAGTCACCTTTTAGCATAATACACTTAGTATATCTTTTTTCTAAACTTAAAATTCCATTTTTAAAAAAGGTCTCATCTTGAGTACTTAAAAAATCTTGTACTGCAGCGACTACCGCGTCGTCGTCTTCAAATTTCTGGCCTCTCAGGTATTGTTTCAATCTCGGAAATAGGTAGAAATCACTGGGAGCGAGATCTGGTGAATACGGAGGATGCTTAAGGATATCGAACCCAGCATCACGAATTGCAGCCATTGCAACGGCGGACTTGTGTGCCGGGGCATTGTCCTGGTGGAACAGCACAACTTTCGAGAGTTTACCTCGCCGTTTTTCGCGGATCTCATTGCGCAATGTTGCTATTTGTTTGGCGTATAAAGTGCCCGTAATAGTGGCTCCATGCGCGAGATGCTCAATCATTAATACCCCTTTACCATCCCAAAAAACAGAGCCCATGACCTTACCGGCAGATGGGCTCACCTTGAATTTCTTCGGAGTTGGAGATGATGGCCTTTTCCATGTCATAGACTGCAGTTTCGTTTCAGGGTCGTAATGATGGAGCCATGTTTCGTCCATTGTTATAAATCGCGCCAAAAAAAGTTCCCGGTCTTGCTGCATCAGGTTCAAAGCTTCTTGACAAATCTCTAGTCTAGTTTGTTTTTGCGTGTCAGTAAGCATTCTTGGTACCCAACGCGCAGATACCTTTTTCATACCCAAGCGTTCATGTAAAATATTATGCACGCTCCCCGTTGAAATCTTTACATTTTCAGCAATAAAACGAACTGTGACACAACGATCCGCCAAAACTGAGTTTTCGACTTTTTTCACA
Source organism: Archips crataeganus (assembly GCA_947859365.1). Taxonomy (NCBI): domain Eukaryota; kingdom Metazoa; phylum Arthropoda; class Insecta; order Lepidoptera; family Tortricidae; genus Archips; species Archips crataeganus. Next base: position 871,556 of record OX402056.1, read on the forward strand.
ATTTCTTCAGTTACTGCTGTAGTAGGGCGTCCGGAACGGGGGTCGTCCATTGTCGATGTTCTTCCGCGTCTAAATTCGGCGCACCAACGTGCGACTGTCGAATACGGAGGAGCATTAGACCCTAAAGTATCCCGCAAATCCAAATTGACTTGGTCCGTAGAAAAATTTTTCAAATACAAGTATTTGATAACGGCGCGCAGTTCAATTTTCTCCATTTTCGCTAACGTACTCAATAGCATTGCAAATAAATTACCGTATATTTTTTTAAACAAAAGACAGTTAGTTTTTTTTTTCATAGCAATCAGCTAGATAGATTAGCTTTACCGGCCAGTATTTAATTTCGTAATATTAAAAGAGTTTGCATCTCATTCTCACTTTATATTGAACGCCCCTCGTATTTAGCTTTATAACTCTTCTAATAGCCTACTTGCATGCCCAATTTGAACAGTTTAGTAATCTTCGTTATGGGGATAGGGTCACTCTTGATTGATGAAATATAGACATCCTGTATATTCCTTATCCCGTGGGAATTCCGGAAAATTCTTTCTTATCGGATGCCTACGTCATACAAAGAACACATCCTCCAAGTTTCAGGTCTCTACATACAGCGGTTTAGGCTGTGTATTAATCCGCCAGTCAGTCATTTAGGACTTCCAGGACAAAGCATTTTATATGTATTTGCATTGCACCAAGCTTTTATGCGAGTTCAACAATGATGTTTGAATACTCAATTCGATTTTATTCGAAAAAGGTTGAACTCACATAAAAGCTTCATCATCATCATCATCATTTCAGCCGTAGGACGTCCACTGCTGGACATAGGCCTCCCTCATTGACGCCCAATCATTACGGTTGGAAGCGACTTGCATCCACCCTGAACCTGCGGCCTTCACCAAAACGTCCGTCCATCTCGTTGGTGGACGTCCCACGCTGCGCTTGTAAAAGCAAAAGCTTGGTAAAATGCAAATACTTATTATAATTGGTTATTATCAGAGATCAGATCAGGAAGTGGTTGACAAACGTAGACAAATGGTTTGCAAAATTTGAAGTTTCGTTTCGTTTACATTGTGTCAAAATAAAAAGTAATTTAAATCAAAAGCACTAAGGAGTATTGATATCAACTTCGAAGCAAATCACCCCCAAAATAACTTTCTACTCCTTTTTAACCCCGTCAAGGGATGAATTTCAATAAAATACGAAACACGTCTTCCATCAATTCTGTTATAGAATGTTTATGCAAAATTTGAAGTAGATTGGACCAAGGAATCACGTTGTCCCATACAAACTTTGCCCCCCTTAGGAGTAGAACTACGAAAAATCCTTTCTTATCGGATGCCTACGTCATACAAAGAACACACCCTCCAAGTTTCAGGTCTCTACGATCAGCGGTTTAGGCTGTGCGTTGATCCGTCAGTCAGGACAAAGGATTTTATATGTATAGATAAATACTTAAATACATAGAAAACATCCATAACTCAGGAACAAATACTCGCGCCCATCACACAAATAAATGCCCTTACCGGGATTTGAACCCAGGACCTCTTGCTTCGTAGGCAGGGTCACTACCAACTAGGGTAAAGCGGTCGTTAAAAAGAAATGAAAGCGTTTTCTTTGTTAATTGGCCAAAAGTTGTCTGGCAGTGTGTAATGTAAGTAATCTAAGGTCTAATCTAATCCAACCTCGACATTGGCGGAATCAAAGCACCGTTCGTATCTTTTAAGCTTTCCTTTCAATCCAGGTTAGCTTGAAAAGATCCCTTTTAGGGATAAGTTCGGCTTTGTACTCTTTTTGTTTTGTTTTTTTTTTTATTATTTTTGTGTTTTATGTAGGTACAATAAAGTATTACATACATACGTATACATACCGTTCGATGGGGTTATTAATTATTATCCCAAAAATTTAATTGAATTCTTTGTTAATGTTCTATTTTTACATTACCTTGTAAATAATCTTCTTTAATGTATATTTTAAGCTTCCACCTTCGTCCTCATGTAGGTACCATCAGGCGAGATAGAGGGTAATCGCTCGCGCTGGTCAGTTTCAAATTTAAAAAAATGTACCGCAAACCGCAACTCACTCTATATTTTTCGCACCGTCTAACTAAATGGAGCTTAATCTAATATATAAAAACTTCGTGCCATGGTGTTTGTTATCGAACTCCTCCGAGACAGCTTGACCGATTTTTATGAAACTTTTTTCTCCACATTCGATTCGGTTCGATAGGTCGTAGGCTATTTTTTTATCTCCGCAGACGGAGTCGCGGGCAACAACAGCTAGTTTACGATAGAATGTTAGATTGACTAATCACTTACCGCCTTTTCCAGCGGAAAGAATTAAAAAAAACCATAACAATTAATACCTACTTACCCACAAATTAGACAATAGGCATAATTACACCATTAATCAACTGACGTACTTTTTAAAAGCTGCCAAAACATGACCCTCCCATAGATTTTGTACGGAGATTGCTAAATATGACGTCACTTCGATGCCAACTCAATAGACTACTTAATTTAATTCTTTTATAGCAGCTTAAAATCTAATTTTGCAGTTAATTATAAAATAGCATGGTGTTCAGGACTAAAATTTTTCGCTTCGAGCCATTACATTAAATTTGAACCTTAATACTATGACGATACCGTTTGTTTTGAAAGATAAGGGCTCGAAGCGAAAAATTCACCTGGGACGATTTATACTATACCTAGATATTTTTATTCCTCTAAGGCTGGATTTCACCAAACTTTTATTCCGAGAATAACCCTTACTCTCCGATAGTAATGTCAAATCACTATGGCGGTTTGACATTACTAGCTGAGAGTAAGCGTTATTCTCGGAATAAGTTTGGTGAAATCCAGCCTAAGTCTAGGAATTTTTCTTCGATTACGTTTTACGTTGTATTGCCCATGAGAAATATCATGTCTCTAAATTTAGCGTTTAACCTTTTCGACGCCAACGACACATCTATCCGCACCGCAGGTTCTACGCCAACGACTGATATATCAGTCACAGCGGTCAGAATGATATGTACCTACATGCATTTCTATAGGGTTCAACTTCGCGTTTGACATTCCGATGAGACAGAAATGCATGTAGGTAGATAGATATTGCTCTGCACGCCGTGACTGATGTATCAGTCGTTGGCGTAGAACTTGCCGTGCTGATTAAGTGGCGTCGAAAAGGTTTAATTCAACGTTCTTGGACAGAGTCCTCTATACTTGTTAAAGTAAAAAGATTGCTCCAGGAAAACTCATTACCACGGTCACAGATTAATAAGTACTTAATAGTAAAGATGTGCCGACTAGTCGGTAAAGCAGACATACGGCCACTATCATAGTCGGCGACTATTCGGCAAAGAGCACCGACAATCCGGCTTCTTTATGTCTTGATCACACCTAACGAGTACAGTGGCGAGTCAATAAATGAGCTCTCGGCCGAGAGAGTGGGTGGTCACACGTATTTACTATCACTAATCGGACAATCATAATCGGCACATCTCTACTTAATAGTTTCCACGGTATTTAATGTCTTATGTATGTCTCAATCAAGAACTTGGTCCATCTGTACTAGTTGCAACTAAATCCGTTGAGCCGTTCCGTTATTGCGTAATTGACTAATAAACATTCAAACATCTTCACAAACTTTCACATCTTACTAATATTATAAACGCGAAAGTTTGTATGGATGGATGGATGTATGTATGAATGAATGGATGTGTGGATGTTTGTACTCTTTCACGCTAAAACGGTTTGACGGATTGATGAAATTTAGCACACAGTTTATAACCTAGATTAACATAATACGTATGATTTATTTTTATCGAGTCGCTGGCAACAGCTACTTTATTATAATTTATAATATTCGGAAGACAAGAAAATGAACAGTAATAAAACACAATATACAAATCAGTAGACTTTAATTTGATGTAATTTTGAAAAAAATACAGTCATCATCCCAAAACGGACGCGAACTTTGTGCTTACACTCACGAATACATTTAGTGGTACGTTACGTATATTCACAATACTATTTATTGAAACTAATAGACTAATCATTCACGGTAATTCAAGAGATATGACAACAATTTCTATCTTTGGCAGTTACTTCGAGTATTGGTCTGGTGGCTGCCTTCGTTCATAAAATTGGCACAAACACTGAAATATGGCGGAAAGAAAAAATATGGCGCCTTCTGCGCTGCCGAGTAACCGAGGTTATTCTTAAATAAAAAAATAACACTAAGTAGTCTATGATTAGGTAAACATTAATTAACGACTAACATAAATTCTAACTCCTAGTGATTTAAAACTAATACTGAGACACCAAAAACGACTTTACATGGAACATCACACATACATACATATCTATCATATTCTATATACTTATATAGATACCTACACGTTTTTTTTTATTTTTCTTTTTTAACAACGCTCTGTACAAACAATTAGGATTTAGTTACGTATTCGTTACGTTTAATATATATAATGTATTAGGTATATATAAAGTCGTAGACGTAAATATAAAGGATTCATAAAATATGGATCAAAAATCGTGGGCGGATTATATCAATGTTACATAACAATTACAAGTCAATTGGGTGGGAGGTGGTTGCATGCTAGGGCTTATTGCGGGGCTCGGAGCATCCGTCTCTAACGGAACCTACAGTTTGAGAAGAGACGGAAGCTCTTGTGGCAGCCGTAACCCCTAGCATGCGACCACCTAAGGAATTCGTATAAATTTTATCCACAAAATTGTGTCCAAACGCTGTCGCTCCACTGACCATTTCCTTACATAAAGACTTCCAGTCACCCAATCACAGCCAAATCGTATAATAAACGTTCCAAAAATACTTTTTTAACCCAGTAAATGGAAATGGCCAGCGACAGGCGTTCCACGCGAGCAGGTAAATGTAAATGCATGGACTAGCTTAAGCGACACCACTCGCGAACATACCGCTGGGTTTGCTAATTATTAAAATTCTACAAAAAATAAATGACTACCCAAGCACCAAGGTTTTTAACAGGCATGAGATCAAATTAGGAAAGTTTCTAAATATACTGGTCTACGGAGATTCAGTTTGTGGGATTTAAAAAAACTATTCTACGGAAATTTCGGTTTTGTGTTGACGCCTAGTCGTTTTGTGAGAGATAAGACTTATTACTAACTTAAATTGCCGAAACGAATTTACAAGGGCGTTTGTGACCGACACCACACTCCGTGAAAGACTTATTTATTAGTAGTCGTGAAATGGAGGGTTTTCTGACAGGTGAAATATAGTTTAGCGTTAGTATAATGTGGTCCGTTTGTCGTTAGCGTTGCTTGCTATTGCCTCGTTTAGTTCATAAACCATCAAAAATGTCAAAGTTGACAAACGGACCTAACAATACTAGCGCCAACTAGCGCCAATTAGCGCCAACAATACTAGCGCCAACAAGCGCCAACAAGCGCCAACCAGCGCCAACAAGCGCCAACTAGCGCCAACAATACTAGCGCCAACTAGCAAGCGGAACAAAGTCTTCAAGTCAGCTATTTTATGTAAATCTCAGGATTAGGTGTCGACGCCACGTTACGACTAAACTACACTAATAGAAACTTAAATTTGCGAAATACAACCTACAATTAAATTGGCTTATACTTTACAGTTCCACCTTACATTAAGGAATGATGTACAGCGCCTAAACCTAAGCGTCCTAAATGCCGATCCATACAAAAATAGTTCAAAAACCCTGTCGACCTTGACAAATTTTCGCAGCACCATTGAACACTTAATCATAATAAATTCGAAACTAATTTAGACGAGTCTGAAGTCGGCACGTTTCACCCGCGGAAGTTAAAGTAATCATTGAGAGCACTTCAATGGGAGCTTTAACTTTCGTTTTGGGCCACAACCGCCGCTTCCGAGTCATGAAACGTCAAGTAGTATTCCATCAAACATTGTCAAGTGCTTCAAAGAGTCTGCTACAACCAATCTTCACTTTGCGTACGTCGTAAACTAATATTTAGTCGAGCATGGTGTAAAGTCTCCGCTTTCACTGGAACAGCGCTGAACTTGTGCGAAATTTACCAACATTAGTTTAAAATTTAAATGCACATCTGGTTCCGCTTTGCTTATAATATAATGATGTTATTGATCGATTTTGTACATCGCTTAGCTCTGCCTCGATGAAAGCGCATCCTTATCATTCAAGACTTTGGTATTAGTCGTGGAAGAATACCAAGGTGCCGTATATATTTCGCCGCACGTAAAAACATGAAAGCAGTTATTTTGAGATTCCAAATAGCATTGTTATAATAATTGACATCATTCCGTTATTGGTGAGCGGCGAAAAACACACGACACCGTTAAAGCAGCTCTTTGAACCGAAAGTTTTGAGGTCAAAATGAAATGCAACGAAAACCACACTATATGTAGATGATATGATAAATTTGTTAGTTAACAGTCAAAAATCAAATGCCACCAAATTTTTTTAATTACTAGACAAGAAACTAATGAGCGTCAAATATTTTTTTTAATATCCACAATTACGACAAAATATCAATACATAATTTAATTAGCTAGGCGGCATTGAAATTAAAACTATTTAAAAGACTACACACTGTAATTTGTACTGCTGGAAATGATAGGTAATATTCTGCAAATATTTCACTGTACACGTCTATTTTCATTGGAGTGCCGTCAAAACTTTCGGTTTACAAACCTGCTGGTGACGCGTCACGGAACCGATAGTTCGATAGACAGTAAATTGAGATAACTCGAGTAACGATATCTCATTCGGTTCTGATTCGCGTTTCACAAATATTATCGTAAACCATTTCGATGAGCATTCGTTGTCAAACTTTAGCTTTATATTATACATACAAAGCCGCGACGCGGCTGCCTTCTAACCTTGGACTGTCCTTTGTTCTAACGGGAAACATTTAAAAATTGTTTTTACTATACAATAAGGGAGACAGGCATCTTCAATAAGTGTACCTTTTACTTTTTTTTATTGGGAAACTTTGAAGTTTTCTTATTCAAAATCACTAGTACGGTCAACGTCATAAATAAGTGATCACTTTTGTACCTTGTCGCTTTCAGTCGTTACATAATGTCGTATGGCTTTTCAAACATGATGTCAAAGAGACGAGGTACAAAAATAATCACTTTCATTTTCATAATGAAAAAAAGTATTATTTGAGTCAGTTTAGTGACTTTTTTTATTTCTATGGCTCGTCACAAACACATAGGGACCTTTTTGTTTATTAAAATCAATAGCGTTCTTAATTCTGAGTAAGAAAACCTCATCACCTAATGCTAAAAAAAGAGCAGGTACATTTTAAATCGAAAATGCCCAGACCACAGAAATCTGAATAAATAGGCAATAGAAAGAATAGTCTCCTAAAAAAAAACGCGTGCCTCATATACATACCCTATATAACGCGTCAGCTGTCGCTGGCAGCGATATGGCCATGCGATTATGCGAATTTACTACCTACTTATTGAAGATTTCTGTGAGAGAGATCTAATTGACAGCCTTATTAGTGGAAACCAAAGTATCTTCTCTATGATAAGTGTGTTTAAGATATACGGCACATCAACTAGGACCTCTTATGAGGGAGGATATAACAACAATACTGTCTTAGTCGCTAGTAATGAGACTAATGAGCTATGGACTTAATACTGTCGACAATTTGTGGGAGTGTAACAACACCAAATATTTATTGTGTTATGTTCAATCTGTATCTTATTATAAAACATCAAATAGACAAGTGAATATTATCTGTTTACACCAAATTAGTTGAATTATATCTTAGTTTGCTGAAGACAGTTTCTCAGTAGCCTTCGTTTTTAAGTTCGTTATACACTGACAAGTATGAATGTAAATAAATCAGAGAATTTGTAAGATATTGGTATCAAAAGAAATAGGTAATAACGTAGATAATAAGATAATCTACAAAGACGATAGAGTGGAGTTGGGTGAATCAACTGTTTATTCCCACCCCCGTTGCTATGGTTACGCAAATTTTGTCCCCTGGTTGTCCTCAGCATTATTCTATGAAACAGTATGAAGACGTCATTAGACAACCGGGGACAGAGTAAACAATACAAAAAACTTGATTCACCCAGCTATTCAAGTTAGAAGTTAAGCGATTCATGTACAAAGTCAAAGTTATCCCTTTAGCATCGTAAGTCTCGACTTTTTTCAACAGACAGTGCCACATACCGAGCTAAAAATACCCAGTTGTGAAATTGGAAATTATTTTTAGAAGTGTAAAGTTCTTATTTCATTAAAAATGTTGTACTTCATACAGTACATTCGGCAGCTGTTCTTAGGATAGATTTGTACTATATAGTACGCGAGGACTTACGAGGTTAAGCGATCGATCAAACTTTATACTAACAACCACCGACAAAAAGAAAGACAGAGAGAGATTAGATGAAATAGGACGACTGTGAACGAACAGCTTAAGCGACCGCTTGAAACTGTCGGCGGCTGCTTGAAGCAGTCCGTATACAAAGGCCTTAAGACAATACTTTTAGACATTGTCAGACCATAACGAACTTAAAACGATAGATAAGCTGGAATCAGCTGAAGACCTGAAGTGTATTTATTCGAAACTAATAATGCATGTCGTAACTATGAAGACTATTAGAACGATTCCTGTAGAAGTCACGCGTGTTTGTTTGTTTATAAACCCCAAGTTATATGTTAAGCCGCCACAACTTCTATGTCGAGAGAGGTATGAATCACTCGTGTCCGCTTTTTCATTCGGTAATTCGAACAGTGAATTCGCTAATTTGAAAAACTGATTCTAGAACGGACAATTTTAGTCGCGTATTAAATCGCTTGGTGTAGTAGCATTCAGTAAACAGTAACTTAGTGGACCATTGTCAATGACAGTTGCTACATCAGAATAAAAAGAATAAGGCGGATTGTCGGATTGACTTGAAAGGGAAAAAGAGTAAATGATATACAAGCGTTTGTATCTTGGTGCTTGTTGTATCGGGGAGATTAAAGTTGTAGCATCGGGTAGATTGAAAACGCCCGTGCCTAAAATACCACATTTTCCAAAATATGTCCAAAATAAGACATTTCACCAATAAAAAATCACTTCCTCGACTCATTTTCGATTTTGTAATGTGGTGCAACGAGAATCCGTTAAGCTAGTAATGCGGTAAATTTGGGTTGAATTAACTTTTTCTTGCCACCTGTTGCTATGGTTACACAAATTTAGTCTCATAGACAACCTAAGCATTTTTCTATCAAATAGAATAAATATCACTTGGACAACTGAGGACTGAGCAAATGACACAAAAAAGTTGATTCAACCATTTTGAAAAATGTGGTATTTTGGAAACATGGCATAAAGCACGAGCAATTATGCCCTGCAGATCCTAAAACGCAGTAAGTGCAAAAAAGCGATTAGACCATTATGTTCCTTTTTATTTTCTATTTTTTTTTCGAGGCTTTAGTGCACCTGTGTGACTATGCCAGCCTCATTGGGAGACTCAATGATTATGTTCCTTACGCTTTGCTTGTCATAGTTCAATATTCAACAAACAAAGAGATCCGAGAAGAGAAACGAGGAGATCTGTAGAAGGACCAGGGTCACCGTCATAGCCAAGCAGATTAGCTCATTGAAATGGCAACGGGCAGGCCATATAGCACGCAGAACAAATGGCCGTTGCGGCCCAAAAGTTCTGGAATGGAGACCACGGACTGGCAAGCGCAGCGTGGGACGTCCACCAACGAGATGGACGGACGATTTGGTGAAGGCCGCAGGTTCAGGGTGGATTAGATGCAAATCGCTTCCAATCGTAATGATTGGGCATCAATGAAGGCCTATGTCCGGCAGTGGACGTCCTACGGCTGAAATGATGATGATTCAACAAACGTAAAAATTCACTGGGTTTTAGAGTCTGCAGGGCAAATTAAGCGTTCTAATAGTGTTCATAGTTAGTTTAGCAGTATATTCCGGCTAGCACAAAGGACAGTCGGTCGCGGTTTACTTATGCTCCAGGTGGTGCGGGTGCATGTGCGGCGGGGGGTGGGGGTGGGGGTGGGGGTGCAGCAGCGGCGGCGGCGGCGGGTAGGGCTGCGCGTAGTACGGCTGCAGCGGCGGCGCGAACTCGGCGCCCTCCTCGTAGCTCACGTACCCCATGCCGCCCATCATGCCCAGCATGCCTGGAACAAACGGTGCGTTAGGAGATCCTACTAGACTAGTGTTATCCTACGAGTCTATAACTCGTTACGCGTCCAGTTCAATGTTTTCAGGATGCTGTGGAAATTGCCTCGTCACTGCAGTGCGTCAGGCATGTTTGCCGAGGCGCGCACAGATGACTTCCATGCCATCAGACGCAAGAGGGTCGCCTCGCTGCTGAGACGAGTGAGGGGCAGTAGAAACAATATCTTGGAGATGGTGGCTGGACGTCTAGACTGCCCTATATTAATGCACTGGGTTGGTATTGTGACGGGGAGGGCAAAATAATGAATGGGTTTTGTTTTGTTTTGTTTTGTCTTGCGCGTTACAGTGCCGACTGAATTGAATCAGTGCTTGATGTATTTTGCTGGTTCCCTTTTCTTTCTTTGTTTATATGTGCCTAAATGTTACTAATACCTAGTTCATAAGTTTTATACTAACACAATATGGAATTCATCGATTGAGTCTGAAATAAATGATTTTTTATTTATTTTATTTATAAACAGTGATCGGACAAATTGGCGTCATTGCTCGCAATAATGTGGACATGACTCCAAAGTTAATTAATAAATTGATTATTACTTGAAATTAAATTTGGATTCCCGGAGATAATAATTTACACATGCATACAATGGCTTTGGCAGTTGACGTTGATTGAAGTTGATAGTTGACGTTGGCGTTTCAACTTAAATAATTTGATATCTGGAAAAGAAGTGGGACCGCGTAGTACAGATGTAATTCATACATAACCACTATGAATTATTTAAATTTGCCCCGATTCCTAAAGTAGATTAAGGGGCTGTTTCACCATCCGTTGATTAATTTTAACTGACGGCATCCGTTGATTAATTTTAACTGACGGATAAATGTGATGCCGTCTCCGTCTATTCGAACAAAACAAACAGAGACGGCATCACATTTATCCGTCAAAAAAATTTGATCAATGGATGGTGAAACAGGGGGTTAGAACGGTCCTTTAGTTTGCTGAAATGGATTTTATCATCACCTAGGCGAAGGAGTTTAAAATCGGAAAATGTAGAAAAAATACTAATTGTTTATTACGAAAATTACATAAAATATTAAAAAAAAAAACACAAACAGCTCATTTTAATTTCGCTTACAACTACCTATAATTTTTCTGAATTTCGTAACGGTGGTCCAGTAGGTACCATCGTGCTTTTTATTGACTTATAAAATGTGTGTCCTCGCACTATTGAGACGTCAACACATAATTTCTCCCGTCATCCGGGCTTTGATCGTAAGGCAGGTAGTTACCGGGCTCGTCGACGGGATAGTAGGGCATGGGGTAGAGCGGCGGCGGGTACGGCATGTACGGCAGCGGCATCAGCGCCGGCTCCTCCTCGTAGCCGGCCGGCGCGGCGCGCGGCTCGGGGTGCGAGTTGCGTCTGCGGACAAAACCACTCGCATCAAACACCAACAGACATACACCGCAGAAACTACACAAATGTCAAATACATCCTGCCTAAGGCTGCGTATCCACCTGAGCTGTGCGAGGATGCGTTGCGAGGGATGTGTGTGTCATGAAACAATAGAAACACTTCATTTAAAAGGTCCTAAGTGAATGAAGTGTTTCTATTGGTTCATGACACACATCCCTCGCAACGCATCCTCGCACATCTCTGGTGGAAACGCAGCCTAAAATAAATGGAATTCCTGTGTTGTTGTTCCGCTAAGTAGTGAGGCCAAGTCGTGCGAAACAGCTACGTTTGCGCTGAAAAAATGCATTTGCAACCGTCGTAGGGTCAACAACCGCTGATGATGCTTCTGAGAGAAGTGAAACACGTGTCCGGGATTTTGTTTATGGTTGCGGTGGTGGTGGTTCTCTTGGTGGTGGGTTCAGTTACGTTTGCGTTGGTTATTTACGTTTTAATGCGGAGGGAGGGCGGGTTAAATTGCATGAAAAAGCATTTTTTCAGCGCAAACGTAGCCGTTTCGCACGACTTGGCCTCACTACTTAGCGGAGGAGCAACACAGGTATTCCATTTGTTTTAAGATTGGTTTTTTGTTTTTTTTTGGAATCTTGATAAGATTGCTTAAGAGCGGAATCTCTTGTCCGGGTGGGTGAGCGGATACTCGGATAGTTCCGAAGGAGTGTTGAAGTTTCTCGATGAGAACATTAACATATATGTCGCTAGTCTAGCTGCGTAAGTGACTATAGAAAAACAAACTGAAAAATGTCGATGTATAGGAAAAATTTGTGTCTAAACTCCTGACCAGTGGTGGTGTAGGGGTTTGGCACGCAGCACGGAATGCTGAGGACCTGGGTTCGATTCCCAGCGCTGGTCTCTTTTTCTGGGTTTTTTCTGTGTATCCATGCTTCAGTTTGTATTTAGTATGAAAATATATAAATGTCAAATTCTCCTCCCTTCTACTTTCTTCCACAGGTCGACCAGAAGTAGGCGGGGTCTCCACCCTTACGTTGTCAGTATTCCCAAAATCCGCACAAAGCGTTTACGCTCTTCCTTCATCAACCGCACAGCTAAAAGCTTTTTTCAATAAGAATACTTGTCAAGCTTGTTTTTGTTTATCCTTTCTCTGATGCTAAAATAAACGACCTATAAGTGTAGCGCCATCTCTTGGTCCAGGTGAGCGGTTAGTTCCGAAGGAGTGTTAAGTCTCTCGGTAGAGGGCATAACATAGATGCGCGCTTTATCACTGCATAAGGTGATTATAACAGACTGAAATGTACGATGTATGGGAAAAATTCGTCGCTAACCTCTAGACCAGTGATGGTGTAGGAGTAAGCACGCAGCACTGAATGCTGAGGACCTGGGTTCGATTCCCAGCATTGGTCTTTTTTTCTGGGGTTTTTTCTGTGCATCTATATTTCAGTTTGTATTTAGTTTGAAATATATGGTTTCACGGGATGACCGTAAAAGTAATAAAAAATGAAGTTGAAGAAAATAAATACAAAAAGATACTTCATACATAACTTGTATTATAAATTTCCTTCCTAAATCCTGCCTTTCCCTAACAGTAACAGACATGCACCTTCACATACCGTCTCACTTATAAACTTATAATCTTAATAGAGCTTGTCTAAGCTAAAATGACGCGCGCCCCTCTACTGAATCAGTTGATTTGGCCGAGTGCGTGCAAATATTAATTACAACTCTTCATCTATTTGGGAGCGTCAACTATTCCGTTAACTATATCAGTGTGCAACATCACGCACGATCGACAAATCGCATGAAAAATCCTGTGCGTAAATGCGGTGGTGGGGCGCGTCATTTTAAATTAGACAAGCTCTAGGATAGAATAGGATTATGTAATATGTGCTACTATTGACAACATTTCATATTTCTAAGACTATAATTTGATTCGTTCTCTTTATTCTGTTTGGAAAGAGAAAGACGCTGATAGTTTTAAATTTTCATTAGGATTATTAATTAATTTGTTACAATTTTTTAAAGATGTGCTTATTCTAAAAGAGCGTAACGATAGAATAGATCCATTACTTTTATCTAGTCTCTATTAAAAAAAAGGGATGACGTAAATTTGACGTTAAGGTTGTTATCAAATTTAAAATTATGACAACTCTTTTTTTCTAGTGAAAAGGGTAAAGGAAACATATCTATTCTGTGGCACTATTTGTAAGTACATATATGTTTTTAAATTTGTTGTATTCTTTTAAATATGGAGAAATAAATTATAATAAATATTTTTCCGTGTTCCGGAGGCGAAACTCTTTCGATTCCTGCAGTAATTTTCGGGTGTTAAAAAAATTAAAGGTTGTCAATTTACCTGTTATTCGCTCCCTTGTTGTTCGCCATGTTGTTGTTGTTGTTGTGAGGTTTGCCGGCGTGGTTGTTGGGTCCGTCTTGGTTGCCGCCGCGCTTGAATCTGTAAGCGAAAATGATTTACTTTAAACTCTTGCCCGCCAGTGCCAGTTGTCGTCATGAAAGCCAGTGACAAGGCTCACACGCCAACGTCATCAACACATGACCAACATTCGGAAATAAATCCTTCTACAATGGAAATTAAGCCCTATTTACCGACTCGAAGGTTTGTTTCGTGGCGTACAGAGCACGTCACTTCGTTTGTTTTGTGGCGGTCAAGAGATTAAAAACAATAGCTAGATCATTTAATGAGTCCTCGACAACGCGGTACAAGAGCTGGGGGGGTGTGACGACAAAGGGGGGCGGGAGAGGTGCGGGCGGCAGGCACACGAGGCACGCTCGCCGCGCCGGTTTAGAAATAGCTTGGTTTAGTTATAGATAAATTATAATTTATAATACCTTTAGGGGGTGTTTCACCACCTTATTGTCAAACTGCTGGTTACGTAACCAATGAATAAACTAAGTACTGGACAACTCTGTCAGCTAGTGTTTTTTCAGTTTCACCACTCCGGTCCTGTGCAAACTAAGTACCACTTAACTAATCGTGGGTTTAACAAAAAGTTGGAATGGCAACGTCGCATTTCACGACCACGCGTTCCTGTTCGCACACTTTCGTTCAAAGAGTCACTCATTATTAAAGCAAAAGAAATGGTTAACTATATAATTTTTGAATACATCTATTTTTTTTGCATAAACAAATATGTAACATTATAATTGATCCAAAAACGGTATTTATTTACGATACTTTGTTAACAATAACAAAGAAAAATAAAATCACGTAAAACGAATCGAAAAGTGGCGCCAAACCATTTGACAGATAAACTTTTTTTTTAATGGCGATATACAAGTTCAGGTAGAACAAACGAATGAGCCACTGAAAAAGTCTGTACCTAATTAAAAAATATTACGAAATTTTGGATTTATTTTTACATACTAAAAGTGTACCTACATTTGTTTATTCAAATCTTGATATTTAAATTATTTTATGCAATTTAGCATGACTTCTTTCTTTAAAAAAATAAAAAATACTTTGATTTATTTTTTGAAATCGGCTGAAGGGCTCTCCAACCATGGCCACAAAAAAATAAACTTAACTAATTAAAAAGTTATGTGACTGATAAAAATGCTAAATGCCACCTGATCTGATGGTCACATTAAGAAACAGTTTGTCCGTTACTTAGCGCTAATTGAGACTGGTGAAACAGAAATTTTAATTCCATCTGTCAAATAAGGTTATGATTAAGCTAATCCGAACTTTAAGAAAAGTGGTGAAACAGCCCCTTAAAAGAGTTATCGTGTATGACTGGGTTTTCTTACTCAGAATCACGAGCGCTATACATTTTCATAAAGGTCGATTTTGTAACTTTTTAACATGAAACTACCGTGAGACTCACTCATAGTGAAAATAAACGGATCACTCACGTCTTAAAACGAGTTTAACTCGACATGTTTCGGGCTAATCCGTAGCCCTTCCTCTCGGAGTCGCACGTCACGGCGGCTGCCAAACCGGCTGGCACGGTGGCTGCTCGTGCACGTTTGGCAGCCGCCGTGACGTGCGACTCCGAGAGGAAGGGCTACGGATTAGCCCGAAACATGTCAAGTTAAACTCGTTTTAAGACGTGAGTGATCCGTTAATTTTCACTATTTGTAACTTTTCTTCATATAGCTTACTAGCTGATGCCCGCAGCTTCACCCCTGCTGAAGTAGATTAATACGGTTTTTCTTGTGGTAAAATGTAGTCTATATCACTCTCCAGCTCTTCTGTGTCCATAAAAAAATCACAGCAATCCGTCGCATAGTTTCGACGTGAAAGGACAAACACACTTTCACATTTATAATATTAGTATGGATATGGCACGTCACGAAGGCCAGCCACATACGAGGGGCGTTCAATATAAAGTGAGAATGAGATGCAAACTCTTTTAATATTACGAAATTAAATACCGGCCGGTAAAGCTAATCTATCTAGCTGATTGCTATGAAAAAAAAAACTAACTGTCTTTTGTTTAAAAAAATATACGGTAATTTCTTTGCAATGCTATTGAGTACGTTAGCGAAAATGGAGAAAATTGAACTGCGCGCCGTTATCAAATACTTGTATTTGAAAAATTTTTCTACGGACTAAGTCAATTTGGATTTGCGGGACACTTTAGGGTCTAATGCTCCTCCGTATTCGACAGTCGCACGTTGGTGCGCCGAATTTAGACGTGGAAGAACATCGACAATGGACGACCCCCGCTCCGGACGCCCTACTACAGCAGTAACTGAAGAAATTGTGAAAAAAGTCGAAAACTCAGTTTTGGCGGATCGTCGTGTCACGGTTCGTTTTATTGCTGAAAATGTAAAGATTTCAACGGGGAGCGTGCATAATATTTTACATGAACGCTTGGGTATGAAAAAGGTATCTGCGCGTTGGGTACCAAGAATGCTTACTGACACGCAAAAACAAACTAGACTAGAGATTTGTCAAGAAGCTTTGAACCTGATGCAGCAAGACCGGGAACTTTTTTTGGCGCGATTTATAACAATGGACGAAACATGGCTCCATCATTACGACCCTGAAACGAAACTGCAGTCTATGACATGGAAAAGGCCATCATCTCCAACTCCGAAGAAATTCAAGGTGAGCC
The DNA here is from genome assembly GCA_947859365.1 of Archips crataeganus. Classification (NCBI taxonomy): domain Eukaryota; kingdom Metazoa; phylum Arthropoda; class Insecta; order Lepidoptera; family Tortricidae; genus Archips; species Archips crataeganus. The sequence continues at coordinate 888,221 of OX402056.1, forward strand.
CATCTGTCGGTAAGGTCATGGGCTCTGTTTTTTGGGATGGTAAAGGGGTATTAATGATTGAGTATCTCGAGCATGGAGCCACTATTACGGGCACTTTATACGCCAAACAAATAGCAACATTGCGCAATGAGATCCGCGAAAAACGGCGAGGTAAACTCTCGAAAGTTGTGCTGTTCCACCAGGACAATGCCTCGGCACACAAGTCCGCCGTTGCAATGCCTGCAATTCGTGATGCTGGGTTCGATATCCTTAAGCATCCTCCGTATTCACCAGATCTCGCTCCCAGTGATTTCTACCTATTCCGAGATTGAAACAATACCTGAGAGGCCAGAAATTTGAAGACGACGACGCGGTAGTCGCTGCAGTACAAGATTTTTTAAGTACTCAAGATGAGACCTTTTTTAAAAATGGAATTTTAAGTTTAGAAAAAAGATATACTAAGTGTATTATGCAAAAAGGTGACTATGTCGAAAAATAAAATGACATTTAGTAAAAGTTGTTTATAACATACTCATTCTCACTTTTTTTTGAACGCCCCTAGTACATACGGAATTGTTCTTCGGTTTCCGTACGAAATTACGTGTGCAAGCGAGACCGAGCTACAAAAGTGTATAGCGATATCCCGTTCGCTCACGACTTTCCGTACCCAAACCTTATAAAAAAAATGTATGTATAAAAATTACACGTTCACCCGACTGTCGAAGGAGGGTTATAATTTTACGTGCGTATGTATTTACATATGTGTGTATGTATGTATCATTCTTTGGCACGCCCTGCAGCCTACGAAGCTTGAGATCCCGGTTTCGATTCCCGGTCGGGGCAGATATTTGTGTGAAAAATACGAATGTTTGTGCTCAAGTTCTTTAGACGACCAGATGGCCTAGTGGTTAGAGAACCTGACTATGAAGCTTGAGGTCCCGGGTTCGATTCCCGTGTCGGGGCAGATATTTTTATGAAAAATACGAATGTTTGTTCTCGGGTCTTGGGTGTTTAATATGTATTTAAGTATGTATCTATCTATATAAGTATGTTTATCCGTTGCCGAGTACCCATAACACAAGCTTTCCTAGCTTACTTTGGGACTGGGTTAATTGGTGTGAATTGTCCCGTGATATTTATTTATTTATTTTATTTATTTATTTAAGTCTTGGATGTTTAATATGTATTTAAGTATGTTATTATCCATATAAGTAGGTTTATCCGTTGTCTAGTACCCATAGTACAAGCTTTGCTTAGTTTGGGACTGGGTCGATTGGTGTGAAACGTGCCGTGAAAAAAAAAAATCAAAATCAATACTGCTCTTGATTCTAAGTAAGAAACCCCCGCAATTTCTTCATTGAGACAAAAAGTAAATTGCGCACTTTCAAATGGAAACGCCCCAGTAACAAAGTAGCGGGTGTGGGTACTGACTAGGGTTGCCAACTATTTCTTAAGCAAATATAGTATTTCCCAGCCCAAAGTACAAAAAATATAGTACTCTGAAAAAAAAATAGTACGAAATACTTTAAATAGCGAGAATTGATTCATTAAACATAAGTATAGCCTATTGTCTACCTGAATTTTTATTTTTGTAATGTCACTGTACCGTTTTCGGTGATCAATAAAGAATATTTGTATTGTATTGTATTGTATAGTAAAAATGGCCTACCCAAACCGCATGCGTAAGGACTGACTGAAATATAGTATTTTTGCGTACTATATATTTCTTCAACAGTATATAGTACACAGGGCGAAAATATAGTACAATACTATATATTATAGTACGGTTGGCAACCCTAGTGGGTACTGACCGTGGGCCCAGCAGCGGGCGCTGGCCGTTGCCCTTGTTGGGCGGCGGCTTGTCCCCCGGCTTGCTGTGCTTGTGCTCGTGGGCCCCGTTGGGCGGGCCGCGCTCCTGCATCGACATATGCTGCATTTCCTGACAACAAAATTAAAAATTTCAAAGACCCCCGACGCCATTTCAAAGGAAGAGAGACAGAGAGAAGACACATTTATTTACAACAACACAAGACACATCACATCATCATCGATATTTTACAAAACAGAAGACAACACGAAAACTAAAGATGGCCTAGTGGTTAGAGAACCTGACTATGAAGCTTGAGGTCCCGGGTTCGATTCCCGTGTCGGGGCAGATATTTGTATGCAAAATACGAATGTTTGTTCTCGGGTCTTGGGTGTTTAATATGTATTTAAGTATGTATCTATCTATATAAGTATGTTTATCCGTTGCCTAGTACCCATAACACAAGCTTTGCCTAGCTTACTTTGGGACTAGGTCAATTGGTGTGAATTGTCCCGTGGTATTTATTTATTTGGTATTTTTTTTTTATGGTATAGGGGGCAAACGAGCAGACGGATCGCCTGATGGTAAACGATTACCGTCGCCCATGGACACCCGCGACACCAGAAGAGTCACAAGTGCGTTGCCGGCCTTTTAGGTAGGAGTACGCTCTTTTTTTGAAAGCTTTTGGTATTTAAAGATAGAATGCGTCATTGCGGTTGCAAATCGGACACTGGCTCAGCATAATGCTGAGGCGTTTATAGCACCCCAGCGCTGATTTTCAGCCAGCACCGTTGGTGACACCCGGATCGCTGTTTAGATAGATGAAAACTGAAAAATGAAAAAGTTTATTGTTCAACTTAAGGTAGGTTAACAATGATTAAAGGTTGGGGCCATCTAGTAAGTGTGAAACACACTTGTAGCAGAAGGTCCCGCTCTTCTATAACATATATAATTACATCGAAAAACATTAAACTAAAAGTCTACTTAATTATAATTATCTTAACTACTTATAACTATGGTATTTGGGCATGCAAGTGTAAGTGCGCGTCTGCGCGTGTGCATATGTGTATGTGTGTGTGTGTGCGTATGTGTGTGCGCATGTGTGTGTGTGTGTGTGTGTGTGTGTGTGTGTGCGTGTGTGCATGCGTACGTGCGTATTTGTTGGAATACGACTAAGTTATTGTACACAACATTATTTGGCTTATACAATACAAAAAATACACCCTAACGAACAAGTGCTTCCGTTTCTTCATAATTCAAGGTCTTTAACCAGGTAATCAGGGTTTTTTTACATTTGTGCATTTGTAAAGGATAAATATTAATTACCTTATTAATAGTATTGTACAACCGTGCAGATTGAGCAGGGAATTGCCTTTTGGCAATCAAAGATTTACTGGGTGGTACAGGAGCAATTACATATTTTCTTCTACGAGATAACAGTGATGGATCAAATGGTAATGACTTATGTAATTTTAAGACAGTTATGAAAATATACAGCTTCCTCATACTTAGCATATCTTTAAACATGAAACTACCGTGAGACTCACTCATAGTGAAAATAAACGGATCACTCACGTCTTAAAACGAGTTTAACTCGACATGTTTCGGGCTAATCCGTAGCCCTTCCTCTCGGAGTCGCACGTCACGGCGGCTGCCAAACGTGCACTGCGCGCTAACGCCCTGGTCGCGCGGCTACTCGACGCAACTGACAGCGACACACAACTACCCCCGTTTCCATCATCACTTTTATTGTCATTGTCAAATGTAGGGTAGCACACAACACTAACCACATCACTTTGTAAAGGTTCGCCCACACTCACCGTTGACGCAGTACGAACATTCAACACTGTTTTCCAACTCGGGGATACTGACCAACCACTATCCCGGTTAAAATTTGGATGACGACCAATCTCGATGGCTTCACGCACCTTCCGCGGAATGAAAAACTTTTCTCTCGCAAGTACGGAACGTGACGTGCGACTCCGAGAGGAAGGGCTACGGATTAGCCCGAAACATGTCGAGTTAAACTCGTTTTAAGACGTGAGTGATCCGTTTATTTTCACTACTTAGCATATCACTTAAATTATAGAGATCTCTAGTTGGAAAAGTGTATGGCTTCAAATACATGGTTTTAAGTAAACATCGTTGACCTCTTTCCACCTCCAGAAACTTCATTTTGGTAGCACCACCCCAAACACTTATACAATATGTCATGATTGATTGAACCAGAGAAAGATAAAACTGATTTAATAAAGTTTTACTGGTGATATGTCTTAGAATTTTAAAGATCCAAATGAGTTTTCTTATTCTGTTTGTAATAAATTCCAAGTGAACATGCCACGAAAGCCGTTGATCAATCATGACACCAAGGTACTTAATAGAAGAAATTTTTTTAATTTCGATACAGTTACACAGCGAAGAACTATCAGATAGAGCGCAGTTGTGTATTTTAAGTTTAAAGTCAGTAGAGGGTTGAGAGATTGAATATTTGGTGAAGGACATGAAGTAAGTTTTATCTGTGTTAAGAGTAAGAAGATTAGCCTGCACACTAATAGCTACATAAGAATTTGTATCACACATATTTTGAAAATAGACTAAATGCCTATTATGTGTCTAAGATCCCTTCCGCAGCTAACAAAAGAGCTGATAACTTTGAAAAGGGTTAACCAATTTTGATGAGACATGTCTAAGGTGCGGGTTGTGTGGAGGTGTTCTTGAGTGGCGTCCGTTGACCGGAAGACCCAGTGTAGGTAGGCCTTCAACAACATAGAGCGACGACCTGGGGCCTGTTGCATGACAAAGTACAACTAATATTACAAGCGGAACTCTCGCTTTAGTTATATTAACTAGAAAGGGAGTTCCGCTTGTAATATAAGTTGTACGGTCAAGTGCAAAAATAAGTATCGATTTAATCCTCCCATCGTTATATACCTATACCTTAATTCGACGAGATAAGAGCTATGGGACATATTTATGAGCAAGTTGTGTGCACCCATATTTTTACACTTGACTGTACTTTGTTATGCAACAGGCCCCTGGTTAAGGTTGCGGGATCGCGTTGAATGCGGATGGCACGGGACCGATCTGTTTGGCGAGCCTTGGGGACAGCAGTGGACGTCTTTCGGCTGAAATGATGATATCTAAAGACTATCACCAAGAAACCTGCTTTAAAATAAAAAAAAACCGCATCCAAATCGGTTCACCCGTTTAAGAGCCACAGACAGACACGCACACACACCCATAACGGTCAAACTTATAACACCTTTTTGATTTTGTGTCGAGAGTTAAAAAGGCGTGATTATACGCGTCTACATGCGCTTCCAAAAACAAAACGAATTTATAAATACGCGTGGTTAAATCTGAAACCGCCGTTTGCAAGTATGATGTCGTTTGCAAGTATGATGATGAATCCATTTAGTTACCTGCGCGAGATCCCGCGGCGAATAGTGGCGAGGCGGCGGCCCGTAAGCGGCCCACATGCAATCCACTCCTAAATTGAAGTAGTATCGCAACGTGGGGATATCTGCGGGAAAATAACTCATTAACTACTTATGCTCGACAACCCGCTTTACAATTAACGGCATTTTCTCGAAATGTATGGTCGACAAAGTTCTTTACTTTCAAACTAAATACAAACTGAAATATAGATGCACAGAAAAAACCCCAGAAAAAAGACCAATGCTGGGAATCGAACCCAGGTCCTCAGCGTTCCGTGCTGCGTGCTTACCCCTACACCATCACTGGTCTAGAAGTTAGCGACGAATTTTTCCCATACATCGTACATTTCAGTCTGTTATAATCACCTTATGCAGTGATAAAGCGCGCATCTATGTTATGCCCTCTACCGAGAGACTTAACACTCCTTCGGAGCTAACCGCTCACCTGGACCAAGAGATGGCGCTACTAAGCCAACTTTAACAAGTTAAGTATGAAGTATCTTTTTCTATTTATTTTTCTGTGCATCTATATTTCAGTTTGTATTTAGTTTGAAATATATGGTTTCACGGGATAATAAATAAATAAATAAATAAATATCACAGGACAATTCACGCCAATTGACCTAGTCCCAAAGTAAGCTAAGCATAGCTTGTGTTATGGGTACTAGGCAACGGATAAACATACTTCTATAGATAGATACATACTTAAATACATATTAAACACCCAAGACCCGAGAACAAATATTCGTATTATTCATACAAACATCTGCCCCGACGCGGGAATCGAACCCGGGACCTCAAGCTTCGTAGGCAGGTTCTCTACCTACTAGGCCATCTGGTCGTCTAAGGATGACCGTAAAATTAATAAAAAATGAAGTTGAAAAAATAAATAGAAAAGGATACTTCATACTTAAGTTGTTAAAGTTCTTTACTATTTTTAATCACAGTTCCTAGTAGTAACAGTCACAGTTTCTATAGTAAGACCGTTTAAATGAGTTCTCTCCCGCGCGGTACAGGGGCTGGGGGGTAGGACGCCAAAGGGGGGCGGGAGAGGTGCGGGCGGCAGGCACACGAGGCGCTCTCTCTCTAATAATTTTCAAACTCATTTCTTCTTGAGTTTAATATCCACTTATAAATAGAAAAATATCTTTTTACATCCATTGAAGTGAGTGGAGTGAAATGGTACATTAAAATACTGTCCACATCTGTTAGGTTTGATATCATAATCATATCTCATAGTAGCATATGGATATACATATTATTTAAAGAGTTCGAATTTTTTGAGGTGTCCCGATCTCGTTAGCAGCCCACATTTCGAACAAAGCCATTGTATTCTATTATGTCCTCAAGTGCATAATCCTTAGTTTAAAATTAACGGAAATCTATATATATAAAAGAAGAAACTGACTGACTGACTGACTGACTGACTGACTGACATATCAACGCACAGCCCAAACCACTGGGCCTAGAGATTCAAAATTAGGCATGTAGGTTCCTTATAAGGTCTAGGGGTGCACTAAGAAAGGATTTTTCAAAATTCAATCCCTAAGGGGGTAAAACGGGGGTCCAAAGTTTGTATGGGGAAACAAGATTAGTTCGACTATTTTATTCGAAACTTCACAGAAGTACTCCGAATAATAAATGAGTAAACACGTGTTTCAGGTTTTTTGAGAATTCAACCCCTAAAAGGGGGGAAAGGGGTAACAAAGTCTGAAAATCAATGTAACGTTGCGTCTATAACGCCGTGGTAATGTTAGGCCCTAGCTACGTGCGTCCTCGAAATGCGAATGGATTTATTTACTTATTTATTATTTGTTAATTTTATACGGGACCCGCCGAACGCGCGGCGGCTTGCAGGGCTTTCTCATTGCGCGCGCGCTCATATAAGGAACCCTGGCTCCGCCGTAGAGTGGGGGCGGCCTATATAAACCGCGGCGTTCATTTCTGGGGAGTTTTTTGCTGCGAGCACTGCTACTATATACTCCACGCTCGACTTGAATTCGGATTTCCGTTAAGAACCTTTTAAAAAAAGAGACAGCGTCGTAATTAGATTCTACAAGTACCTAAACTCTGTGCAACATCTGGTTCCCGCTGGGGTGAGTTTCCACTTCTGTAGACCCGCTTAAATGGTGCTTAGATTTATCCGTAATCTATCAGCTGTTCCGAGCCACTGAACTGACCGTTAACCGCCTTTAATCCAAATTTCACTGTCCCGAACGGCCGTTGGTCCTGAGTGGTAGCCGAGATCTGCTGGTGGCAAGGCACAGCTGTGAGGAGCATCTTCCTAATGCCTCCTGTCCTTACAGGAGCCTGGTCTACCTTAACAACTTCCGGGTCCGGTCAGGGACCTGCCCTACCACCCCCAGTTCGCTGGAGGGAGCTGGGCCGCAGACGGCGGCGTAGTCGAGGCATCTTCGGCGGCATCAGTCGATCCGGTGGTTTACGGCCGGCCGTGGAAGAGTTGCAGTTGGGCGACGGCGACAGCCGCTCTGGCCAGTGCTTTTTGTTCGGGCTCAAAAGGAAGAGTGACGTACGCGGAGTTTGTGCTATTGTTTTGGCCAGGGAATAAATGTTATGATGGTATGACTTGTTTCCTTTCCCGCCCTGCTCTACCTGTAAGCCGTGGTCCGCCTAACGGGCTAACGTTACATCAACATGGGTGTTGTTTCTATGGTTTATCGGGTCGCTGGTTAAGAAAACAACAACGGTTTTAAAATCCGACGTGGCAGACGTAAAATACCATCTCCCTGGATGGGGTGCGATGGGGTTGAAATATCTAAATAAACTAAATGACTGTTGATATATCAACGCACAGTCCAAACCACTGGACCTAGAGACTTGAAATTTTGCACATAGATACCTTATACAATGTAGGCATCCACTAAGGAAGGATTTATGGGAATTCTCACGGGAAAGGGAAAAAACGGGATTTATATATTCGATTCAGAGTGACCCTATCTCAGTAACTATAATAACTAGACTCTTCAAATTTGATACACAAGTAGGTATTACATTATTTAAAACATTGATTTCAGGATTTTTCAAATTTCCCACGGGATAAGGAAAAAATGGGATTTATATATTTAGTTCAACGGGATCCTATGAACTATAATTTACTAGACTCTTCAAATTTGGCATAGAAGTAGGTAATTATAATAGTAATAAACAGTTTTAAGGATTTTCGGAAATTCCCACGGGATTTTTCGTTTTACTGGTCGTAGAAAGCCGAAATTCGGCATGTAGGTTGCTTGGGGAGTGTAGATGAGCATTGAGAGAGGACTTTCCCAAATTCCTACGGGAACGGGAAAAAACGGGATTTTTCGTTTTACTGGTCGTAGAAAGCTGAAATTCGGCATGTAGGTCGTTTGGGTAGTGTAGAGGAACATTGAGAGAGGACTTTCCGAAATTCCCACGGGAACGAGAAAAACGGGATTTTTCGTTTTACTGGTCATAGAAAGCTGAAATTCGGCAAGTTGGTTTCTTGGGTAGTGTAGAGCTGGATTGAGAGAGGACTTTCCAAAATTCCCACGGGAACGGGAAAAAACAGGATTTTTCGTTTTACTGGTCGTAGAAAGCTGAAATTCGGCATGTAGGTTGCTTGGAGAGTGAAGAGGAGTATTGAGAGAGGACTTTCCCAAATTATAACGGGAACGGGAAAAAACGGGATTTTTCGTTTTACTGGTCGTAGAAACCTGAAATTAGGCATGTAGGTTGTTTGGAGAGTGCAGAGGAGCATTGAGAGGGGACTTTCCAAAATTCCCACGGGAACGGGAACAACGGGATTTTTCGTTTTGCTGGTCATAGAAAGCTGAAATTTGGCAAGTGGGTTCCTTGGGGAGTGTAGGGGAGCATTAAGAAAACATTTCCCGAAATTCTTACGGGAACGGGAAAAAACGGGATTTTGCGTTTTACTGGTTGTAGAAAGCTAAAATTTCAAAATTCATAAGTTTATACTGTAAGTAGGCCGCAAAGGGCACTTTAACCGACTTCTAAAAAAGAAGGAGTTTATGCATTCCACTTTATGTATTTTTTTTATGTAGGTATGTTCACCGATTTCTCGGTCAATTGTGGACCTGCTTGCTTGCTTGCCTGTATGCTTGCTTGCTTGATATCTTGGTTCTTTAGAATACTCATAGTACACGCGAGCGAAGCCGCGGGCAAAAGCTAGTATAAAATAAAATAGCTCATTGAAAAACGACTTTATTATTTACAGTCGAGAGTTCATTTTAAATGAAACTTTGTTGGCAGATAATATTTTTCAACATTGAATGCGTCGTAGACATGCAGCCAAAACAACCAAAACAAACAAAGTTTCAATTAAAATGAACTCTCTACTGTAAATAATAAAATCGTTATATCAATGAGCCATTTTATCTTATATTTACGGTAATTTTAAACTGAGGAATATTGACTCGAGGACACAATAGAAAACAATGGCTTTGTTCGAAAGGTGGGCTCCCAACGAGATCGGGGACACCTCAAAAAATTCGTACTATAATCATGAATGACTCAATTTATAGTGAGTGACTCACCGTTCATAGGCAGGTCCGCACCATTGGGTTGCACGCTCTTGTTGACGTGGGGGTTGACCGGCGGCGGCGGCGGCGGGGGCGGCGGGGGCGAGGCGCACCACACCAGCGACTTGACGCCGCACGCCCCGTATCCGTACGGAGCGTTCACATTCATCGGGACACCTGCACACGTCATAACCTCATTAACCCCCTGAACGTCCTGTGCGAACTAACTGTACGTGATTTGCCAATTTTTGCCAAGTTTCCCAAAACAAAAACCGTTCCATTTACGGTAAGTCGCGGTCACGAGGTAAGCGGGCAGCAGAACGGCGGCAGGCGTGTTCTGAGTTCATTGCGCGGTTTAGACGCTCGCCGCAGTGATAACCTCACGGGCACAAGCAATGAACAGAGAAAACGCTCTCTGTCATCGCCACCCGCTGTCTTCGTGTCCGCGGCCTAAAAATCTTATACACAAAAGCGAAAGGGACCACACCATACGAACTTCCAATGTTTCCAACTTTTTGTTGTTCATTGCGCGGCCGAGACGCTCACCGCAGTGGTTATCTAACAAGACACGCAATGAACAGTCGCTCGTAGTCATGACTGGGCCGTAAGGTGATCTACCAAGAGCTAACAGAGGTAGCTGGCACAAGGATAAAGTTCACTGATAGAATTACTTCACTTTCCTAGCCTCGCTTAAGATGGGTCCATTTTTAGCTTAACGTCGCATAGCACAGTAACATAAAACATAACGAGTAAGGTATTTGTCTGTGCGAAATGGATACAAATGGGGACCTGAACGATGCAATCCTATTGGTGCATCTTTCCTCACTCACCGTTCAGCTAGCTCGTACAACTTTGGTGGATTAGCCTTGCCACTATACCAGCGTCGCTATCATTTGAGCTCTGGGGTCATAGAACCCCGTTTTTGGACCTCTCGCTCGCTCTTGGGAGGTTATTGGATCTCTCACTCGCACTTTGCAGTGGCTTGAGTGGTGTGTATTGCAAAGTGCTTGTAAGCGCTTGTGCCTAAATATCACGTTCCCAAAATACCATAATTTTCAAAATACTTTATTACCTATTTACCACATTTCTAGGTTACCACATTCTCGTTGCACCACATTATAGAATCGAACATTACTCAAGGTATTGTTTTTTTTTTTGTGGAATGTCTTATTTTGGTCATCTTGTGTATATGTAGATGTTTGCAAAATTATTTTCTTTCGTACTTTATCGGAAAAATTCGTATTTATCGTGCTCTCTCAATTAGCTTCAGTACAGTACCCATCTTACAGCCGTGTAGCCATCTTACATTTTTCACTTTGACATTTGACACTGAACAATAAAGTCCCATATTAATGGAAATAAAAACGTCACTCATTTCATTTAATATTTCGGATTTTTCTATTGATTAACAGTTCGGGTGCCATTGTATTCAGTCAGATCAAGATCCGAGTTTTCCCGATGGAAAATCATTTTGCACTACATCTGTAAAGTAGTGACAATGTAATGAATAGATAATGTAGTGTTTTGGAAAATCTGACATTTTGGGAACGTGGTATGGTATTTTAGACACGAGCGCAAGTAAGATATCCGATAACCTCCCAAGAGCGAGCGAGAGGTCCGAAAACGAGGTTTATAATAATAATAATAATAAAGGCGTAGGGATGTGACGACCTCATCGCCCGCTGGTGTTGTCGTGTCACCAGTGCAGTCAGTCATCGCAGGGCGGCTTGTGGCGAGCTGTTGGTGCGTAGCGACACCACGAACCCAAGACCTCCAGGGGCACACATACACACATGCGCTTATACACACACTCACACACAGCTACACACCTACCCCGCCTCTAGTCTGCCTTTGTTGGCCGCCTAGAGTGGAGCGCAAGAGCTAAATGCTCGAAGGATGGATGTGTTTCCGTAAGTGGCGAGTTGGCATTTTGAAGTTTAAAGTTCAGGAACACCTCTCCATCCTTAGCCGTTTACACCAATGTTGCCGCCTCGTTGCCCCGAGTGGGCAATAGTTTGAGGGGCCCATTTAGTGAATGGCGAGTCACCGCCTACCAAAAGTTCAGTTTATGAGATATTGAAATGGTAGGTGTCCGTTATCTCACTCCATAGCCCGGTAATCCCGTCCACAACATCCCAACCCCATAGCCAATTCCATGTTGATTCCTACCTGGCAATAGATTGGCAACTGTGGAGGACTGTCCGCTAGCACATCCTCATGGTGTATTAGGGGATAGACCTCCATAGTTGCGCCCATCTCATTTATATTATATGGTACCAAAGGCCTCTTCATGTTGGCTTTGACCCCATGAATGCCTTTCAAATGACCGGGTCCCCATGGGCCCGTGATCGGAAATCCGTACCAACATAATAATAATAATAAAATTCAGATAACTATGATCCATCATTTGTTAGTATTACTTATAAATATGTTAGGTATATGGTGTTAGTCAAATTTATGATATAAGCTTACCCTAGTGTTAGTGAAACATAAACAAATAAAGAAAAATAAAATAAAATAGTTCAGCACTTTTACGAGTACGTAGGTTTGTTTGTCAGTACATGAATCATATGACAATGGCTCAGATACTGACAACCAAACCTATCTGCGAATGCCCTCAGGATGCCGTTAGCGCTCCCCTCCACCCTGCGCACCAGGGATGTGCACCTCTTGCGCATGATTGTATAAAAGCAGTCCACTCTTGCTGTAGCAAACATCCCTGACGCACTGCAGAACCGTGGAAGCCCCATCAACACCCCGAAAGCATTGTTGTACTGAACACGAAGGGCGCTGTATTGTCTTTGCGCACACGCAACCCACATAAAAATTCGCATAAAAATTGGTACAAAAGGCTTTAAAAAGAGTCAGTTTTACCTCTGGTGAACAGCGAGCAAATCTGCGGGCTATCATGTTCGCTCTAACTGACAACGCCCTCCGTTCTCGCTCAATGTCTGCATTGTCGTTCAAATCCGATGCAACCGCATGACCGAGATATTTAAAGCTGTTAACCCTGTTTAATGGCGTGCCATATAAACGTATCGGTGGTACAGGCAGCACCGGCTTACCTCGGACCCGAAAAACCATACACTCACTTTTCTTGACATTATAATGCAAGCCATGACTAAGTGCAAACTTTTCGCAGATGCCCAACAGGGTAGTGAGACCACAAGGTGAGACACTCAGTAGCACCATGTCGTCCGCATAGCTAATGTTATTTAAACAGACACCATCAACGCGGCAGCCGACATAGGCGCTACTAAGCTCCTCAATCAACGCATTGACATACAGGTTGAAGAGCTTGGGTGAGGTTATTCCCCCCTGCCTCACCCCGCACTCCAACCTGTACGGCTCCGAATATGAATTCGACCATCGCACAACGTTCGCCTGGTTAAGATACCAGAACCTAAAAACACGATACAGCTCTGTTGGCATATATATTTATATTAGTAAGCTTTTGCCACAATATGTCATAATTAACCAGGCCCAGGTTTATGGCCCCAGAGCTCAGCGCACATCCTGTAAAAAACTGTCATAACACAAAAAAGTGCAAATATTAACCTTAAAACTTTAAACCTTGAACTTTAGTTGCAATTTTCTCAAAACCCTTTTTTTATGTTAAGACTCTTTTTTAGAGGACGTGCGACTGATGATAGCGACGCTGGCATAGCGGTGCTCTCGTCGAGACCAATTGTGGGCACTAGCGAAGGGACCTCGCTTACGGCGAAGCTAGGACGAAAGAGGCAGAGCACCTGGTATGCTAGTATATTAGAGGTGGATAAAAACAACAAAATAAGGGCTTATGAACTGTATACGAACCGATTAAAGGAGGAGGAACGCTAAAGTCCATCGCGGCGCTGTTACGAAACTCCGACTGTACAGACCTCCTAGATTTCTTTCGTTTTATAATGACTACCCAATTGCTTAATTAGTTAACTATTCTATGTGATTGAGGTGAGTAAGTTACACATAATTACATTATTAATTACAAGGGAAATCTATACAAATATAATAATTAGATAAAACCTGTTTATTTGTTGCTTAGTTTTGGTTAGGTTCTATTTTTAGTTTGTTTCGTTTAGTTTTAGTTCGTCCACATTCCCATTTCGTCCTTTTCCCACTTCGTCCACATTCCCACTTAGTCAACATTCCCACATCGTCCGCATTCCCATTTCGTCCACATTCCCACTTAGTCAACATTCCTAGACGATTTTAATGCGATTTTCGCTATCACTTAGCTTAATTTTTAAGGAAGATTTTATTTTGTGATTTAGGTAGGTATTCATGTTAAGAAAAATACTTGCTAAGCACGGTGCGAGTCAATACCACAGTATAATAAATAGATCTATTTATTATACTGTGTCAATACTATTCAGATACACTACCAATTTCGTTACTATTTTGTTACGAAATGGGAATGTGGACGAAATGGGAATGTTGAAGTGGGAATGTGGACGAACTGGGAATATGGACGAAATGGGAAGTGGACGAATCGGGAATTGATTGCGGACGAAATGGGATTGCTGACGAAGTGGGAATGTGGACGAAATTAACCTAAACGTTGTATCCGTTACCGTTTTTCTTTTGCTAATTCAAAATTGTCACGAATAAATGTTTTTCTTTCTTTCTATATACCTATGGTATCGTTTCTAAAATATTATTTGAACACGATCAACTTGTTTATACAGATGACTAATTTTTTTGTTAATATCGAGTTCCGCATTAATTAGTAGTTACTTTTTAATTGAGTTGTTATTGTGAAAGTAACTGGTTTGACAGCAAATAATTGAACATACTACAAACAAAACAATTAAGCTACAAGAACTACTTAAAAATACGGTTTGGTAAATAATACACTTGCAGTTGAACAAAATAAATGTCCGGGTATAGGTAACGCCACGAGAGTTGAGGTCACGTACACAACTCACAACAACACGTCATGTAATGACAGCGCGATTTCGACATTTATTCGTACCGATAGCAAGTTCAACAGATTCAACGTAGAATTACAAGATTGACTAAAAATTTCTTCAACCTATTTCGTTAAGAATTATTTAGGAAAATACATTTAGTTCAAACAAAACAGAAAAAATATTTTGATCTATATTACTTAAATCAGATAAGCATATTTTTCGCTATTTATAAAATACCGATTTTTTTGTTGCGAGTATTTCTCATCAGTTTCGAATTGTTTTATTTCAAAAATAGGTTAAGTATATGAAAAAGAAAAATTATAATATGCGCAAGTATTTTATCATAATTCATAAGTAAGATCATACACAGGATTATTGGTAAGTCGACCTATTCCCGTTAAGGGGTTATTGGGGAGGTTATTTGCAATCATTTTTGTCCCATAATGCCCTATGCAAAAGTGAACCAGTGTTTTTTTGTTTCAATTTGTTATTTTACATTAGTTATAGTTGTTAGTTGTCTTTATAACAGTTATAATTGATAGATTTAATGACTTCAAAAATTTGAAATTCAATGGCGTGTGTGAAGTTCCCACTCCGCACTGGGCCCGCGTGGGAACTACGGCCCAACCCCTCTCATTCTGAGAGGAGGCCTGTGCCCTGCAGTGGGACGTATATAAGCTGGGATGATGATGATGATGATGATGAAATAATCGATAGATTTCAGCGGTAATTTACGGAGAAGGTACAAATCAACGATAATAGTTAGTGTGTACCTACAGCGAAGTAAACTAGAGGTAAATCGGGTAGGGTAAACGTCATCACATGATGGTAAGCAATCTCTGCCGCCCATGGATACTCACGACTCCGAGAGTCACTGGTGCGTAGCCGACTTATCTAATCTAAAGCTCACGTAAAATTTTGACTATTATAATTTGATACTTATTGTCAATCAAAAAAGTTGACATCCGGTTTGACGTATGTAGTGGGCATATAATACAGGGTGTTTGGTAGCTACGTGCAAAGCTTTAAGGGGGTGATAGCCGAGGTATTTTTGAACATTTTTATCCATATACAGGGTCATTTGTAATTCACTAGCATCCTTTTAACCCTAAACTCCTACCACTTAAACAAATTTTTTTTATTTTACGGCTTTTGTCATAACTTAATATTTTTGGTGTAGTAACGTTTTGAAAATTTGAGATTACCTCTTATTTTTCTGAGTGATAGGAATTCAGGGTTAAGAGGATGTCAGTGAATTACAAATAACCCTGTATGTCTTAGCCGAAATTTGATATTTTTTTTTAAATTGAAGACTTAGTAATTTTAGGAAAATACCCAGAATTTGATAGTCACGAGTCAATATTGCCCCAATGAGTGTTAATTTGGAAACCAAAACTTTTATTACGGATAGTCTAATGTGTATTGGACCAAATGAAATAATTTTTAAGTGTCTTTCTTACCACAAAAACAAAATGGAGGCATTCCAAATTACTAAAAATGTCTTAGGTTGGAACAGAGTCATTTTTCTGTGCCATATTTAAAATTTCCAAATTAACGCTCATTGGGGCAATATTGACTCGTGACTATCAAATTCTGGGTATTTTCCTAAAATTTCTAAGTCTTCAATTTAAAAAAAAAAACATCGGCTAAGACATATATGGCGTAAAATGTTCAAAAATACCTTGGTTATCACCCCCTTAAAGCTTTGCACGTAGCTACCAAACACCCTGTATAACCCAGCCTGATCACAAAAATAGAATTATAACGTATGTATGTAGACTTACCGATAATATCATTTGTCAAAATGAAACCGGTGAAGGAAAACATCGTGAGGAAACCTGCATAAACCTGCGAAGAAATTCATTGGTGTGTGTGAAGTTCCCAATCCGCACTGGGCCCGCGTGGGAACTACGGCCCAAGCCCTCTCATTCTGAAAGGCCTGTGCGCTGCAGTGGGACGTATATAGGCTGGGATGATGATGATCGCTATGTAAGTTTAAAAAGGACCTCATTTATTAAACTTACAGATTAACTCAACATAGCGCCTTTGTGTAACATCATAAGATATGATGTGTAGTTTCTTGTACCTGAGGGTGGGGAGAGTGCCCTGTTGCTGGTTGGAGTTACCGTGTTGCAGTTTGAGTCACAATTTCACCAGGCTATAATGATTTTGTGTGGGGTGCTGTTTGAGCAAAATTGGGAATGTCTAAAAAAAATTACCAGTGGTTTTTATTTATTTTTTGTATAGAAAAGTCAATTATAAGAAACTAATTTCAATATTTTGTCATTTAGTTCTCTACTTTTTTCAAAATTAATTATTGAAACTATTTTAGTTGATGACGTCAGATTATAATTGAGGGCTCCCACAATGCCAAATTTCTAAATCTATCTAAATGCGTACGATAAGGCAACCCCTTTAATTATTTTTTGCGTAGTGGTACACTATACACTGTGTTACTTTACTGGCACTGTCAAAGTGCTAGATGTCAGACAACGGGTCCAAATCAAACTCCGTAGTATAATCCACGCGTAAATTGTGAAGAATTCTATCTAACCACACAGAATAAAGTACGACTTGAACCGGTCACGCAATTTACATCAATGTCAAATGAAGGTCATTGCTTATTTGTTATATAATAAATTCATTACATAATATTAAAATTAAATAATTACAGAAAACGATTTAAAAAGCATTTATCTCGAAATGGTTTTCGAATTTCTATACATTGCAAAAAAATAGACATCCCCAATTGTGCTATGTATGTGAAACTCTTTATTGTATATCAAACCATGAAATTGTTGTTTAATAAGAGAGACAGAGACAGATATATTTATAGTCATATTGGGAGAGTTTGTGGGAGCCCATGTGCCGTGCGGTTCTGTATCGGATGCTAACTATACTAGGATCCACATAATATCAGCGTCGAACCACCTTTAGTGACCCGACGAGTGCTAAGGGGACTCCTTTTTCGCATATGTATATTATTTATATTTTTAATCATTGTTTTTATTTTTCTTCTCAGCATGTAAATGTTACTTATGCGAAATAAAGATTTCTTATTCTTATTCTTATGATCATTACTTACCGGAATAGGTGGTGATGGGCGTGTTGTTGGGCGTGGCGATGCGTCCGGGGGCGGGCGCGCCGCCCGGCGACGGCAGCGCGTGCGCACCCATGTCGCCCGCCGCCTGCGAAACGCGCACGCATTATTTAATACCTGATTTACACTCTCGCCTCGTGCTTCGTCTCGTGTCTCGGCTCGGCGTCGCGAGCGTTGCGAAGTACGAGACTAGGCGCGAGGCGAGCCGCGAGCGTCTATTCACACTCCCGTCTCGTTGCTCGTCTCGCCACTCGTACGCGAGTGTAAGTGAGCTATATGGGTCATCCATCAGCGTAAGGAACAAAATTTGTCTCTCCTGTGGACATAGAGCCCTACCACTCGAAGCGATTTTCTTTGGCGATTTTTCGGCAGAGCGAGATCGCGGCGAGCATGCTACAGAACAAGACGAATAAAGAATGAGTGGACGAATATAGAATGAGACGAAATACGAATTAAACGAAAAACGAATGAGGCGAGATAATAAATGGGATGCAATAGTCATAGGTTTAAATAAATAAATTAATTAATTTTGACATTGTTACCTATTACATTATTTATGAATTATTTTGTTTTATTGTATGTTGTTTTAAATGTAAATTGTAACTTTATCCAAATTTTGATTTTTAATTTTAACTTTGATTTAAATTTTAATGCTAATTTTTTGAACTTTAATTATTTATTTATTTTCGACTTTATTTTTTTATTTTTTAGCCTCGTCCTGCCCACCGTGCAAGCAAATATATGTCAGTGAAATGTGAATCAACTGTAAATAGGAAAAATATTCGAATTTGTTTTATTTTCAGATCGAATGCAATAAAACAAATGCAACTCTGTTCCAATTTAGAATGATATAAATTCCTTTGAAATGGAGATGTCCTTAATGAAGCACATTGGGCAGGACGAGGTTATTTCATAAGTATTGCAATTTTGATTTTAAATTCATATTTTATTTTATGCTCTTACTAACATAGATATTAAGAATGTAACTAACACATTGTATATGGGACTCCTCGTCCTGAAATAAATGATTTTTTTTTTTTTTTTTTTTTTTAATAGGATACCTGTTTTTTTTAACGAAGAGGAAACACTTTGTTTACGTGTATCCCTGGGCCCGGTGAGACCCAGTTGGTTATGTGGGGCTCTCTCCCCCGTCCTCTTCCCCTAACGGGAAGGGGAGGGGGGGAGTATACCCACTAAAACCACTCCGACGTTGCCCTCTTGCCGAGGTTGGCAGGCGCCGTGGCGTGGGGTCATAAATATTCTACCACGCACGACGTCCGAAGATTCTACCACGACGCGAGATAATAGGATACCTAGCCTTCGCCTTAGTAGTAGGGGAGCCCCAGAGGGGATTTGTGAAGTTACTCGAGCGCGGCAGATTAATATACGGGGGGATACCTTATAGCCTCTAGAGCAAGGGTCTTCAACCTGCGGCCCGCGGTTGCGTCCATGGCGGCCCGACATTGTATTGACAAAATTAAATTCACATGTCTACAAATTATACCTCATCATTTCAGTCGAAAGACGTCCACTGCTGAACATAGGCCTCCCCCAAGGCTCGCCAAACAGATCGACCCTGCGCCATCCGCATCCAATGCGTTCCCGCTACCCTCACCAGGTCGTCGCTCCATCTTGTTGGAGGCCTACCTACACTGCGTCTTCCGGTCCGCGGACGCCACTCGAGAACCTTTCGGCCCCATCGGCCGTCAGTTCTACGAGCGATGTGTCCTGCCCACTGCACTTAAGTCTAGCGATTCTTCGAGCTATGTCCGTGACTTTAGTTCTTGCGCGGATTTCATCATTTCTAATGCGATCCCGCAGAGACAAATTATACCTATTTACAGATTAAAAAGTTTTAGTTTTAGTTTTATTATGTTGCGGCCCACCGAACCAATATCAGAGTATACTAGGCCCTTGACTTCAAAAAGGTTGAAGACCTTTCTACTAGAGTACCCCCATTGAATAATCCCCCCGTATCTGCCGCGCTCGAGTAACTTCATAAATCCCCTCTTGGGCTCCCCTTGTATAGAGGCTATAAGAGCACACCAGTGAGCTGCCACGGTCGTACCTGCGGGGCGTGGTCGCCGTTGGCGGGGTGCGCGGGGTGCGCGGGGTGCGCGGCGTGCGGCGCGTGCGCGTGCGCCAGCTCGTGCGCCGCGGCGGCGCCCGGCCGGCAGTCAACCATCAGGGGCAGCGCGTCGACTTCAACCTGCAACAACGCCAAACTTCAACATGTCCGTCCAACATCTACGAGCCTGGCTAAGACTTAAAGCAGCTAAGACTTAAGGGCCTACCATGTTTTTGGCGCATTTATTGCATTCATTTAACGACCGCTTTAGCCTAGTTGGTAGTGACCCTGCCTACGAAGCAAGAGGTCCTGGGTTCGAATCCCGGTAAGGGCATTCATTTGTGTGATGAGCACGAATATTTGTTCCTGAGTTATGGATGTTTTCTATGTATTTAAGTATTTATTTATCTATATAAGTATGTTTATCGTCGTCTAGTACCCATAGTACAAGCTTTGCTTAGTTTGGGACTAGGTCGATTTGTGTAAGATTGTCCCCTGATATTTACTTATTTATTTATTTATTTTATCTACGAGCCTGGCTCCAGGATTAGTTTAAAGCAGCTATTCCTACTTAAGGGCCAACCGTGTTTTTGGCGCATTTATTGCATTCATTTAATCTCGTGCTGTATCATTACAAGTAAAGCTATAGTCTTGAAAATTCATGTGTAAGATATTTGAGGATTCACTTGATATATTTTGCTGGTTCCCTTTTCTTTCTTTGTTTATATGTGCCTAAATGTTACTAATACCTAGTTCATAAGTTTAACAGGGTTATTTGTAATTCACTGACATCCTCTTAACCCTGAATTCCTATCACTCAAACGTTTTTTGTTTTACGACTGTTTAAAATGAAGCACTTTTTCCCATACAAATACACAGAGTATCGTAAAAATAAGAGGTAATCTCCAATTTTCAAAACGTTATTACACCATAAATATTAAGTTATGACAAAAGCCGCAAAACAAAAAACATTAATTAAGTGGTAGGAGTTTAGGGTTAAAAGGATGCTAGTGAATTAAAAATAACCCTGTATACTAACACAATATGGAATTCATCGATTGAGTCTGAAATAAATGTTTTTTTTTTTAATGACAAGATACATGGTACCATGAGCTTTCCGATGAAGGAAAATGTCGTGAGCTGTATACACCTACGAAGTGCATTGGTGTGTGTGCAGTTTCTAACCCGCACTAGGAACTATGACCCAAGCCTTCTCATTTTAAGAGGTAGTGGGACGTATATATAGGCCGAGATGGGTGTATCTCTTGTATCATTAAACTTCACAGCGTGTTGATTTTTACTGTAACGCTGTATTTAGTATAGCTTGTCTAATCTAAAATGACGCGCGCCCCTCTACCGAATCAGTTGATTTGGCCGAGTGCGTGCAAATATTAATTACAACTCTTCATCTATTTGGGAGCGTCAACTATTCCGTTAACTATATCAGTGTGCAACATCACGCACAATCGACAAATCGCATGAAAAATCCTGTGCGTAAATGCTGTGGTGGGACGCGTCATTTTAAATTAGATAAGCTCTACCTAACCTATTGACAGATAAATACCATGGATCTCAATTAATTTGATCCGTCTATTCGGGACGCCTCTGCTTAACTACGCTTTTACGGCATTACACCTAGTGAGTTGATTAGTTCTACAAAAATAATACGGCAAATTAATACAAGCTGGTATAGAAAGCACCGACAACCACCTCTGTCCAAAGCATTGAATCTACATAATCGGAAAGGTATTTTAAAGAATTATATTTTTCTAAATTACTATCTACACACTGATTTAACGAATCCATACTGATATTATAAATCCGAAAATGTGTCCGTCTGTTACCTCTTCAGGCTTAAATTACATAACCAAAGATGGAATCTGGTATGGAGGTAGTTTGAGTTGAGACCCTGAGAAGGATATAGGATAAGTTTTTATCCCGGAAAATTGCTTCCCGTGGGCTAGTTATAAAAAAAAACAGTCGTTCCCAGTAGACCTACTCGTTGACCTATTATATTGCGATATTTTTTCCCTAGTGGACCTACTATCTAATATTACCAATGTGAATCAACCTGTATTAATTTAATACTGAATGAATGTTGGTTAGATGTTATTTTTTTTTCTTAACTAACTACAGACTCGTCGTCACGCCAAGTTGTTACACCATTGCTACTCGACGGAGCCCTGCCGGCAGGGCTCTTATTTCTAGCCTATTTGCCCTTCTTGCATCTATAGATGCCTAACGAACCTAACCCACCTACTTTTTCGACGAACCATTAATTTACAAGTAAAGAGGTTTTGATAAAAGGATTTTACATTCACTATTAATACAGGTTGATTCACATTGGTAATATTTGATAGTAGGTAGGAAAAAAAACCAATACACCTACTAGTAGGTTAACGAGTAGGTCTACTGGGAACGCACTAAAAAAATTCTTCGCGGACGGAATCGCGGGCAACAGCTAATTTAAAATAACTGGGCATTATTATTTCCCTATCACACACAAAAGCGCGCCTCTCTACGGCAAAATATCGATGAGCAATAGTAAAGCTCTAAGGAAGCACTGTGTTAAGCAGTGTTATACAGAAACATTTAGTGATGATAAGGTTCAAAATAACGCCTGAAAATTTTAAACGTGGGTGTTATAAAAACAGCAAAATGTTAATTTTACTTTGCCTCTTAACTCCAAACGAACAATTTTTCCTTATTTATTTTGGGATCACGGAAACGGCTTAATGATACTTATCGACGAAATTTGCTACGTAGGAGTTTTCGGGGGGCAAACAATCGATCTAAGTCGATACCTTTGCGCATTAGAAAGAAGGTAAGCGATCTTGACGTCTAAATTGAAAAACACTTCTAAAAATAAATCACAGCAAATAATTATACAGGGTTATTTGTAATTCATTGACATCCTCTTAACCCTGAATTCCTACCACTCAAACAAATGTTTTTTGTTTTACGACTTTTTAAAATGAAGCACTTTTTTTCCCATACAAATACACAGAGTATCGTAAAAATAAGAGGTAATCTCCAATTTTCAAAACGTTATTACACCAAAAATATTAAGTTATGACAAAAGCCGTAAAACAAAAAACATTTGTTTAAGTGGTAGGAGTTTAGGGTTAAAAGGATGCTAGTGAATTAAAAATAACCCTGTATAACAAGTAGCAAGGTCATTTAGATTCCTTTCGTTTCATAAGTAATAGTTACTAATTTTTTTTAAAAGCGTTTATCAACAAAACGACTCGTCGAAATTGTTTAACTTTTTTCTAATACTAAAATGTTTTATTTATGGGAAAGCGCGGGTTTTCGAGTTCTATCGGTCGCCCAGGTACTTACTGATACTAATACAAGTTACAACCATCTAAATACTACAAACTGCACTACTCAAGCTACCATTTAATTTAAACTAACTACAATGATTATGACTAAATAGCTACGATATGGCAATTTTACGGCTTTTACCAATTTATAAGCACTTCACGTTCCATTCAACGACACCCTTTTAACGAGAAAGGACAAAAAACAACAAAAAAATACAAGATTTCAAACATCATTTTAATTAGAACATACAAATTGTCTTAAAAAACATGGGTGTGATATGTGACTTGCTTATAAATTAAATGGATACCTACAATATCTACAATAAAACTGAGTTCGGACTAACAGGTAGTGGTTCGAAGTTAATAAAATCCAAGTGTTGGTATGTTGAGAAGTTAATGTCACTTTCGTATTGAGTTATCTCCGTCTCAGGGGTGGTGGCCGTCTCTTCCTTCCACTGCAGTTTTGGGGACTTGGGAGCTTTTTCTGGGCTCTTCGGTTCTTCCTTCTTGCGTGCTTTGCTCAGACCCTGCTTGCGGGTGATGTTGCCTGGATGTTGTGAAATGAGTGAGAATTGAACATAGGGACAGTATTAAAATTGATTTAATTAAGTTTGAGGTTCAGAAGTTTGATGTGTAAAGAAGCAATCTCTGGTAAATGTGTAATTTTAAATAGGTAAAATTCATTTTAACTGCATGTATATATTCAGTTAGATATTCTAAGGATATTTCCTCTTCATCCAAAAATAATATACAGGTTGTCCAGTCTGCAATTTTCAAACCACGAGATTGCTGCAAACTTAACAACGCCTTGTACAACTTATTATTTAAAAAAATACTGGCTGTAAAGACTTCGAACGCCACCAAATTGAAATTCGAAATTTGTAAATAATTTTGTTTATCATTTATTTATGAACTAAAACAATTACTTTGCTCACCCGCGACCTTCGCGCGCGCTTCGGTCGCGGGTGAGCAAAGTAATTGTTTTAGTTCATTAATATGGACCTCCGCAAAGTAACGCCTGATTCAATAAATTATTTAAAATCGGCATGCGTAGCCGTACAGGCACGTTTATATCATAAATTAACTAAACAGCATCGTTTAGCTGTTCAAAACATTTGGTTCAATCAACAATGTAAACATTTAAATAGGTCGCGGGTGAGCAAAGTAATTGTTTTAGTTCATTAATATGGACCTCCGCAAAGTAACGCCTGATTCAATAAATTATATCATTTATTTATTTAACCACACGGGTGAATAAACGGTAAGATTGAGTTCAATAAGAATGATTTTTTTTTTGTAAAACGCGAAGTTTTGACTTTATTTATTTAAAATAATTTATTGAATCAGGCGTTACTTTGCGGAGGTCCATATTAATGAACTAAAACAATTACTTTGCTCACCCGCGACCTTTATTTATTTATTTAGTTTTGCATAGCAGTTGAATTTAACCAGAGTGCATTATAATGTTATGATCCATCTTGAGCCTAAACTTAGATAGGGTGGTAGTAATTGCTTAACGCGATTTGTAGGGTACTTAACGCTTTGTATAGATTTTTTTTCCGTGTAAGTATTTGTTTGATATATATAATATTTATCATTTTTGAATGTGCATTAAATGGACATGTTTTTAAGGTAGTAAGCTAAACAATGGTGATCTTGACCAAAGTTTAGGAGAAGAGGCAAAATTAAAGTAAAAAATTAATAACTGCAATTGTTTTTTAAAATGTTTTTTTTTGCTTCTGATAACAAAACTACTCCAGATTATTTTTCAATAAAAATAAATGCAAAAATGAATAATTCCGAATATCACGACTCAAAATCTTAGAGCGGGTATAAATTTTCAAAAAATCAGAAAAATCGAAATTTCTCGAAAAACGGTGAGACTTTTACTAAGGTTATTTTTTGATATTTAGTAGATGACCTGCCCACCTATCCCATTTAAATTTGTCGTACTACTTACGGGACATCCTGTATAAAGTAACTAACAATTCGTTTTTGCCTCCTGTTTGCTACATTTAAATTTTTAAAGTCAAATTTAGTCAAAATTGTTTAAAGACAAGATTGATTGTTGATTGATTGTCAAAATTGTTTGTGTAAAGAATTTTTTCCAACAATATAAATGCGAAAATAATTGTCTGTCCGTCCGTCTATCTGTTACCTCTCCATGCTTAACCTGTTGAATCAATTTGGTGTGGAGATAGTTTAAGAACCCATGAAGGACACGGGATATTTATCCCAGAAAAAAGTTCCCGTGGAACGGCAATGAATGAATTCTTCGCAGACGGAATTGCGAGCAACAGCTAGTTGAATATAAACCGATTCAGAAATCACAATGAGGTATTGCTTCTTTATCAACAAACTCATTAATGAGTTTAAATTTTGTTTTTTTTTTAGATGAAAATACGGAACCTATCTGTTGCAACATTTGGCTTAGCGTCGGCATATGCGCGCTAGCACGGGAGTAACGGTACGGCGGCGCCCAGGGTCTAGCTTCAGACAGCGGCAGGGGCTCCAATTGTTCAAAGTTCACCACTCTTTTTTCCCCAAGTTCCTCAATAAACACCAGACATGGGCCACCATCTGGGCGCATCTCTTGTATGTGACAATGATACGGCACCGGCTGATCAGCCTGCATCCTGCACAAACACTTGACTCCGACTTGCAGCGTTGTTCCATCAGAATATCTCGCACCATAACGCAACTCTGTAAAACCACACCAACATGTTTATGCGCACAACATGATTGTTACACACTCAGGAAGGTCTAATACCTCTTCGTAGTTCGCTCCACACATCAAATTCTATGTTTCTGTATATATCTGGGTCCAAAGCCTTGGCTACTTTGTATGGGAACGGAGTGATACCATTGTCGAGCAAGTCTTTAGCGCTGTTGACGTTGAGACAGTTCATACAGACATTTTCAAGCTGGATCAAACTGCGGTTGAACACAAAAATGCTTAAAGACTCTTTTAACAGACTGGGCCGTTCTAGATCATCTGTGTGGTGCTTGCATTTCAGAGCAACAGCATTGTTGTTCCTGTCCTTATCGTCTTCATTGGCAGATTCTATGAAGATCTTAGCTCTCTCTTTCTGTTTTTTGCGCCGTTCCACATTCTCAGACATAAAATATTCAATGTGGTTGGTAGGGACCTTGTCATGGAGCATCTTGTCAACCGCATAGGACAAGTCTTTCAATTGGTACACTCCATCATAAAGGATCTCGTAAACTAGAGCTATATGTGAATTATCAACCCATCATAGCATTGTAAAATGACATACATGGAACATAAAAGAATAAGCTAGTAAAACAGTATTAAATATTAAACATACAGAAAGATAAGAAAGGACTTTGGACAATTAGGTAAATTGGTGTATGTAGGTCTGAGGAATGAATAAAAAATAGTAACTTACATTGGCAATATGATGATGTGTTAATGAACTCTTTGGTGTACACCACATCAAAGTGTTTGGTGTCGGGTGAATAAAACAAAAAAATGGTGTCTCCGTAACCATTGCAAATCTTTGTCTGTGGGCCTTTGTTGGCTTCAAAAATTACGAAATCGCGTCTGGAATTAACGTCAAGAAAAGCTTTTAAATCTGTAGGTAGACAACAAAATAATTGAAGGTAGTTGAGACAATCAGATCTTACCTATACAAGTGGCTCATTGCGGATATTTCAATGAGCCCACCCCATTCCGAAGGGTTGGACATCTCTTTAAGATAGTTTTCAAAAGGACAAGTCAATGACTACAACATAAAACACTTAAATTAGGATCAGGAAGGGGGCTAGACAAAATAAAAGTAATTGAACAACAAAATTGTCTACCCCTTCGAAAAGATGCCTCTGAGAAGCCATGAACTCAACGCAATCGAGCCGGACTTTGTGAAAGTACCGCTGCGTGTTGAAGATGTTCTCCGAAACTGCCCGGAAAAGGCAGCTCGAGTCGCGAGCGGTATGCTTTCTGAAAAACCCCATCTCGTCGAGCCAACGGTCGGGTTCTGAGGAGCGCTTATGGATTTTCCACGGCCCGCGGCACCGTATCGGTGAAGGCGACATTTTATCAACACGGCTAACGATCTGCTGGTAAACAAAAACAAATGACGTTGACGATAAAAACACAAACATCGCCGTCGCCAACGCAAATAACGCCCGAAATCACCGAAATGCACATAATACAATGCGATCGGTGTATTTAAATCCATATCGTAGCTATTGACTGGCAATGGCAAATGGTTGTTTTGCAGTCTACGATATACAACACGTGCAAAATTACAATCGAGCGCGCGACGCTAGGTAACTATTAAAACACTTACCGAAATAGTTTATCTCAACAGTCAGCATCAGTGTTTACGCTGTATTTGTTAATATGGAATTATTTTTTGACAAAAACTGAATTAAAATCGCACGTGCCGAAAGCAATCCGTCAGAGGCCGGCGGGAAGCAAAATCAAAATAGCATTTTTGCGACAATGTTACCACAAACACAACAAAGACATTTTGAATTTGACCAAAGATAATTGCTGTTCTTTATGTGCTCAACGAAATAAAATGAAGAAAAGAAAATATATTATCTATAAAATTGGGTTGATCCGATTCAAGAAAATATAGAAAAAAACTTAAAAGCTTTACATCTTTAAGTTTTTATATATATATATTATTATGAAGTTTTTCATAATTTAAGTTAATCTTGTCTGTGGTGCCGCCATGGTGCCGCCCATTGTGTTGGATGCACTGTTGGATGTGACCAGGGGTAAGGGTACACCAAAGAGTATTGTAATATTATATGAACAAGAGTGGCAACTCTATGGTCAAATATGCATGTATGGAAGGTGCTGCTGCCCTACGCCCTAGTCAAGAACTAATGTGACGTATCTATAGATGTATACCTATCTATACTATATGTAAATGTTGGTAGTGATGTACAGCTATAATTACGCGTAATTTTAATTGATAGGCTAATTGCCACTATTCGTATTTTAGCCGTCTAATTCAAACCAGCATATACGAAGTATAAGCGGCTAAACCCGATTTGCACTATACGGCTAAAATACGAACATTGGCAAGTGGCCTATCAATTAAAGTCCTTGACCGTACAATTTGGTACGCCATGGCCATGGCCGATGAATGACAACTGACAAGTTTGACAAGTCAACCAAGATGGCCGCTAATTTAGTTCTTTACAAAACAACCAGAGATCGCTGTAGTCGCATGAAAAGTGTGATATGTAAGTGTGCCCCCCCCCCTGGGGTACACAAGTTAGAGCATTTGGTTTTGACAGCTTTGGAATTCAATCACAGCGCCATCTCTTGAAATTACGTAGTCCACAGCTCCTTTTGGACCCGAAATTTTGTCGCAATAATGCGATAGATGTCACTAGTGTGCTAGTATCTAGTTTTAAAGTCACACTTAGTTTTTTTGCATATATACATATTTCGATCTTAATATGCGTTTTATAATTTTCATTCAAACTCAACTAATTAAAGTGTTTATTTTAATTATTTGTATATGGCACCCAGAGGTCACCAATGTACAGAGGGGAGCTTGGTAGTATTTTAA
Source organism: Archips crataeganus (assembly GCA_947859365.1). Classification (NCBI taxonomy): domain Eukaryota; kingdom Metazoa; phylum Arthropoda; class Insecta; order Lepidoptera; family Tortricidae; genus Archips; species Archips crataeganus. Next base: position 916,920 of record OX402056.1, read on the forward strand.
ATATGGCGTCACGTCAAACGGGGTGACTAATAATAGCTCACAAAATAGTCGTGGTTAAAAAGCATAGGTACTCACTCTCTTTACTTATATTGCATACCTATACTTATGGCGTTTATTTAATACAGTTTATTTGTTTCTAGATGCACGTATTCAGAATAAACAGTCTGTCTCATGGTATTTAATCTTGTTATCCTGTAAATACCTACATAATATGCGTAGACTTAGGTATTGCTACTCTGGACTACTGCAATTTTATCTTCATGAACTTTTATTGTCATTAAAATGAATCGCAAACTGAAAATACTTGAGGCATAACGGCATTACCTATTGTCTAACGCATTCGGAATCATAATCATTTACACCGTTCCTTTACATCACGCGGCGTAGGATGAGGGTAGAAAGAGATACCTATATTATATTATAAAATACGATCGCGAACTCCCTCGCGTTACGTTAGAATATGCGCGCACGAGCAACTTTTGTCTCCGCGACTATTTTATCAAGTCTATGGGTTAGTATGGAAGCACACGTAGCGCCGCGACTCCCGGGATACAAATACACATAACACAAAAAAAAAACGCCTTGCGACTAAGTCGCTCTTGCGCGCATACCCTTAGATAATAGGTATAGCCTCTGGTCCTAAAAGAATGGCTGCGGCTGCCCATTTAGTAAATCGATCATCCTCATTTATTTGTGTCAGTCATTGTTCAATATTCGTATCATAAGGAAATTATAATTTTTTTGACAAAATAAAATACAAGTCACGTTTAATTTTGTATTTATAAAAAGCACCGTCTGTAAAAACATACAAAATTTCGGTAAAATGGTTTATTGTTACAGCATATTATAAAATTGAAAATGAATTGTTTTGTATATGGATTATAAAAATGTATCACTTGAAACGAACATTCGTTTTTGATAATAGGAATAATAATTCCGCGAATCCGCACACGGTTGAGCAATTACAATTACATACAGTACACTATTTTCGATGATATTTAATTATTTCTTAGTTAATGTAATATTACAAATAAACATCATATCGACTGAGAAATAAGTTAAAAAATTATCCGAACGTGACATGAAACTCTAATTCTAATAATATTTTATTGACCAGAGCCACTTTACATACATAATGATGCATGGATTTCATTGGTACTTAAATTAATAAATCCTTTACTAACAGAGAACACAAGCACAAAGCTTAAAATAAATCTGGTATAGAGTTCAAAATCTCGGAGTGCCGTGTTCTCGACTAAAATAAAATCAGTACTTGATAATAATACTTAATTCACTTCAAAAATAAATTAAATAATAAAATGCTCATAGAATACAATTATTATATAAATAAAATGTTAAGAAGTGACATAGAAATTTTGGTTCTTAAATTCTAATGATAAGAACCAGTTTACATCCATTCTTCAGTCTACAATTAAAATCCGTTAACTTTCTCGTGGTTAAAATACCATTTTAACCCCCGACACAAAAAGAGGGGTGTTATATTGACTGCTATGTGTGTGTCTGTCTGTGGCATCAGAGTTCTTAAACGGGTGAACCGAAATCATTGCGATTTTTTTTAAATGAAAGCGGGTTTCTTTGAGATGGTTCTTAAGATATGTTTCAACAAAATTGGTTCAGCCATTTCAAAGTTATCAGCTCTTTTGTTAGCTGTGGAAGGGATCTTAGACGCATAATGGCCATTTACTTGACCAAATTGCGTTGGGGGTTTTTATTTTTTTTAATTTATAGTTATATGTATGATGCGGTAGTTTCAAGGGAAGACTGTGAGAAATGAACAGCGTAAACGGGCCTGTTTCTTATTTAACTTACATCGACGTTTAAAATAGCGATACTAGCGAGATATAGTTAAGAAGGAGTAGTGGATAGCGCTCAGGCGGTCTTTTCCTGCTCAATGACATCCTTGGTGGGCAGCGGGTTCTTCTCACAAGTCTCAGTGTGCTTCAACTTGGTGGGGTCGAAGTTCTCGATGCCGTTGAGGAACTTGTTTTTCTCTTTCTCCGCCTCGATGGCTGGTGGAAAAGAATCTATTATATTACTGAGCTCAATAGAATACCTGAAGACCTAATAGATGTTTCACGTAGGTAATACAGATATTTTTTTCTTATGGCATTGTGTTGAACCAAAGTCAGTTATGCCTATAATCAAATAATCAATTGCCTTATACACCGTGAAATTTTAGTGGTTGTTTTCCCGAAACGAGGTGATTTAGTATCGATTGTACAATCGATTTATAATTACTATTTTGACTAGAGTCAAAAATCCAATTGTGAAAAACGACAGCCGAAAATGACCGCAAACCAATAGTAACGCTTCGTTGGTACCTAACCTATCGTACGATCGTACGCTACTTGTACCAACGAAGCGTTACTATTGGTTTGCGGTCATTTTCGACTTACGTTTTTCACAATTGGATTATTGACTCTAGTCAAAATAGTAATTATAAATCGATTGTACAATCGAAACTATATCACCTCGTTTCGGGAAAACAACCACTAAAATTTCACGGTGTATATGAGACAGACAATTCCAGCGTAAGTTTATTGTTTTTGTCTGTGACAAAAGCGGCATTCAAATCAACGGTCAATAATCACAACCCGGCCCAATTGCATAACAAAGTGCAACTTATATTACAAGCGGAACTCCCTTTCTAGTTAATATAACTGAAGCGAGAGTTCCGCTTGTAATATTAGTTGTATGTACTTTGTTATGCTATTTGGCCCATGATTATCACATTCATTCTGCTAGCTATAACAGAACAATGTTTACCTACGATATTATTACTGGACCATCTTTAGCTCAATTTGAAAAGGTTTAGTTTCGTAAAATCAATTTAAAAACTTCTTTTATGGGTGTATGAATAAGATGTTCTATTCTACTATTCACACAAAAAATACCTTTTATCAAGTCCCAAATATGAAACCATATTTAAAAGTAGAAAAATTTAATGCTTAGGCAATTTGCGTTTGATTTTCCTTTCATATTTGTGGCTTAATTATGGTATAAAAATCTCCTTAGCAAATGCATAGAACAAAATAGCAGAAAATATTAACAAAGCAGCAACCTTCTTGTGGGGGCAATGGGTTCTTTTCCTCGGTGACAGCGTGGTTCATTTGTGCCTTGTCGAAGTGTTCTACGCCATCCAGGAGATTCTGATGCGCCTTCTCCGCAGCCACAACTGGCATAAGCAAACGGTGCAACGCAAGAAATATAATAAAAGCGTAAATGCATAAAAACGCAAGTTAAAAAAGGTAAACACATATTTACATGCAATATTTGCTTTTATTACAACAAAAGCTTCAGTTTATACTGTCTGTTTATGTTTTCTTTAAAAAATGAAGTCGACGGCGGCATCTAACATTGTTGGAAGTACTTTTTTTGCTAATTTTAATTTTATTACATTACATTGTTCATCTCTGCGAAATTTTAACAAAACCAATATTTTTTCACATACAACAATGTTAATTGCTGCCGTCGCAGTTATGTTCGCCGAATACATTGGCTTACAGTAAAATTACATAAAGTTTACCACTGACAGAGGGTTTGTCTTCATTTCATATTCAACTTTAACGACCTACAAATAAAGCCAATTTTAGAATACTGTTACCCACGTATGCAGATTTTGTAATTGATTTTGTGATTTTGTCAGTGGTAAACTAAAAGTAAACGTATTGTAATTATTTTGGGAAATCTTAGTAAAGATTAATATAACGAAAAAATATGATTGCATTGTATACGTAAAACAGTTAAAATCATAATACGGCAAATTTTGATAAAATAAGTCTTAAAATGCTTCATAAATTAAATATTTAATAATTATTAATGAGGCGCAACAACAGCATGTGACTTGCGCGCATGCATAAACAGTGCAAATAGAAAAACTTAAAACCATACCATCTTTATCTGGAAGCGGGTTCTTTTCCTGCGTCTCTGTGTGCTTCAGCCTAGTAGCGTCGAACTTCTCAATGCCATCGAAGAGGGACTTTTGAGTTTTTTCTGTGGCAACATCTGAAACCATACAATTTTTTTTTATTAAAACGTATATAATTAAAATATTGCCACTATTAAATTTTATTCTTCACTCGACGTGGTATTTCTTCTCTTAATTTATTTTTAAGACAGGCGGCATTATAATTATTTTTTTTTAATTTATTTTTGAAACAGGCTTCGCACATTTTGTTACATTATTTAGCCTATAGTATAAGGATAAAAAACAACAACTAGACAAAGAACGGATGCTCACAATGTTATTATTTTATACTTAATTGTCACTCAGCCACATGAAATGAAAAGTAAACTCGACAAGTCGACACTAAAAATCATAACGGAACTATTTGTTATTACCCGTAATATTATTTTTTTAGTAAGTTTACTGATTATTTCATTACTTACTCTATGATCGTTTGGGGAAGAAGTGTTTTATGAAGGGATGAAAATTGTTGAATGATGGTTTGTAATTAAAAAAATAATGAAAAAGTGTTGATTGTTAAGTTGAGTGATGTGCGGAAAAACAATTATAAATCACAAATCGGTTTTCTGGCAATTAGTAAGCTTATTTAACGAAGCAAAACAACTCAACACACTCCATAGTAGGTAAGTAGTATTAAAGGTTGGTAACGCGGTCATCCATTCGAGATACCTAGAGCGTTCGGTAGTACAATTTTTTCAACGGTTTCCGTTTTCCTCAGAGAGGTCGTTTGGAATTGCTCTAAGCCTTGTAGAAGTTCTGAATGCTGCTTTTCTTGTGCTATGTCTGTTCCAAATTAAAACATGAATGAGATGATTCTGATTATTATTCGTAATAACTCACTGACAAAATAATAGATGGCGCTACTAGTTCGCTGAAGTAGTCTTAACCATTTGGAAGAAAATATGTAAATACAAACGACACCATCCATTCGTCTTAATATGGTCATTCATTGGTTTAGCTCTGACTTTGTAATGAATCGTTTTTAATTAGCTTTCATCTGATCTAGAAGTATTTAAAAATTAGAATAAATTAAACACACCTTCGGCAGATGGCAGCACGATCTTTTCATTCGTGTCTACGTCTTTCAAGCAGCTTGTGTTGAAGCCCTCGAGCTGGCTTTTGAGGTCTGTGGCCACCTTGGGAAGGTCCTTCAGGGAGGGAGCATCGACTGAGCAGGCCATTTTGTTATCTGAAATTAAAGAATAAAACAAAATAACATTTTGCTGGCAAAAAATAATATTCATAATATTTACTATTAGGTAGGTGGGCCACTCTACTTTTAAGTAACCATTAATCTTTTGTGAAATATAAGGCATACCTGGTGATTTTTTTCAAGTGTAAATAACTTATATACAAACTGAAACACCTAAATTTAATGTTTTAAAGCAATAAAACTTTAAATTCAAAGAAATTTTGTGGAAAAAATTGGTAACTCAGCGGAAAATACATCAATTTCCATACAAATGGCGGGGACATGCATGTCGACTGCGTTACCTACTTCATAGATAATAATGATTACTTTTTATACGTAGTGATAATTTTAAATGTAAGCTTAATTATGTGCCTATTTAAATCTTTAATGATTTAAACCGAGGACTTTACCGTTTTTGTAAAAAAAAATATTTGAAGAGCACACTACAAAAAATGACTGGTCAACGAAAAGTAGAATGGCCCAGCTATAATATTAATAAATTACAAAATATCATAATAATAACGGTCGTGAGTCGTGATACCTGTGTTGCCATCTAAACCACAGTGGTGCCCTCATTGGCTCATTGAACTCATTTAATACTAGACCTATGTACTAGACCTGCATCTGGCAGTCTACTATATGTGTACGTATAATGAAATTAAAAAGGTACATAAGTAACTAAATGTTGTTGTATGCGATGAGCAAGCAGGATTGTTTCTATTTTCCTATCGCAACAAAGTTTAGCGCATAAATTTTAAAACGACTACATATGAAGCAACTCGACCTAAACTGTACCTCTACCATGAGTTTACACTAGTTTACAGTGACCGTACTCGCTAGCGACGGCGTAAACGATTTGTATGGAGAATTGTACTTCCGTAAGTGACCGCTAGAGGCGCTGTACAATTCTCCATACAAATAATTTACGCCGTCGCTAGCGAGTACGGTCACGTAAACTAGTGTAAACTCATGGTAGAGGTACTGTAAGTAAACGCCTCATCTCGCTCGACGTGACTTAAAACAGTCACAGAAATCAATGGGCTTTTGTTCGGAGTTCCCACAAAGAAAGGTTTGAGTCATCACATACTAAACGCATGAGACATCGGACCCAACCAACCGAGACAGTTTGATTAACCCTATAAAATACCATAAATCCTTATAAAAACGTTTAGAAAAGGGCATGGTTTTGTTATCGCTGGATGACTAATTTGGTTCAACCATTGTTTAAGCTTGGCGATTTGTTTATCTTTATTAGTCACCGAACTTGTTTACGTAGAAGGTACTAACTCTAAGTTACATTGTTTAAAAAACTGCGACGTATTCACGGTGGTTAGCTAACTGTAAAGTTGTTTACCTAGTTACAACATCTACGTATGCATAAATGAAAGTAGGTAGTCAATAAAACATTTATTTTTGGTTTAATGACTGAAGAACGCTAAGAGGGCTTTCAAAATGAAATGGGGAAAGTGTAAGGAATTCGTAATCACAAAACAAACCATGATCCAAAGTAAACATTGAAAATTGTAGGTCACACTCACACCCTTAGTCCTCACAAACTGCATGCTTTGTGGTAATTTTAAACATTTACCTAGTAAGTATATTTATTTAGACCATATCTAATTATTCTTTGTATAACTGTTTGTAGGTTCGAATTTATTAATGTTAATTTGTATTCCGCCTTGTTAGTAAAAACATAGCGTATCTCTAACAACGTAATTACATTTTAGAGACAATCTCTTTTTAAATTACAACCTCCATCCATAGACAACTTTACTTTTTAAAAAGAAAAACTGTCCCGCGGCAGAATGACACAGCGTTTTGAAGAAAGTTTTATTTGCTAATTAATTTTCTGATTTTAATATTTATTTTTAATATTTTATCGTATCAATCATGCCGTTAATAGATATTACAAATCCAGATACCATAAAGTTCCTTGTTGAAAGCTACGAAAAGACTTCTAAGCTCCGGTTGAGATGGAACCTTCACCATCAAGAACAACTCCAGCAAGCGGCCACTCTGAGCCGCGAGGAGAAGGGTATCACAGACATCGACGTCATCCGTTTACCCATGGAAGGAGGGCTAGCTGCTATCACACGCGACCACGTCTCCTCCGGCTATAACCGACGCCGAACCCCCCTCCGGGATGCCAAGACTGTCCCCGGCATATCCTCAATGAGAAAAGGTCATTCCATAGTCGATGTTGGACTCGGTGATCCCAAAGACGAACCGAAGCTAGCGCGCCCTGACACAGATTTATCACCCGATCCTATCATGCGTCCTGTGGATCCGAAGTTGACTGAGATCCTGTACAAAGACATACCTTGTTACGGACGAGAGGTCTACCTCAGACACAGGAACCATATTAACCCCGAAGACAAGTATTACTTCGCTGAGACCAGCTATTGGGATTACGGGTGGAGGTTGAAGGATAGTGTCTTCAGGAAGAACCAGCCGCAGTGTGGTCGTGTGTGGAGGCTGACAAAAGGCGTGAGAAGCCGCACCGGGCCACAGCCTGATCCCGCCCATTACAAGGATTCTGACATGCCCGGACCGACCAAATGCAATTAAATAATTGTAGTCGATTAAACGAAGCAGAAGTCCTAGAAAGCGTCACAGTTGTAAGAGAATCTGTCCTAGACCCTATTGTCTGAGATAAAATGATGATGACTAAGGAGCAATAACTGCGCACTTATCAATACCGATTAATTTATCTGTTTCATAATGATTGTACTTTTAATTTAGTAGTAACTATTTTCATTTGATTGTAATTTAATTTATTATTTACATTAGTTTTGTATAATTTTATAAAGACATGAATAAAAAATGTTTATTAAAAAACGCTTTACTTTTTAAATAAAGCCATAGACAAGCCCGCTAGTAAACCAAGACGCCATTGCGTGTGGAATACGAAATGGGGCGGGTACCTATTGTTGCCGACACTCGGTGTGTATACTAAACCAGAACATCCTGTAAGCACAGTCTGTGAATGAAGGCAATCATCTTTGCGTTAGGTTTTTTTTACAATGTGATATAAAATGATCAGTGACTTATATTCCAATTAACTTCTAGGTGTTTTCGCTTTGTGTAGGTAAATCCAACGTAAATCCTTAGCTTCTTCTTCGTCTTATGGCACGTTCTGTTCTGCCTGGCTTCTCACAGCGCACAGGAGGATAGGTTCTGTGCTTTCATATCCTTTTCGATATTGGACCACTACAAAGGTAAATTTTTAAGCAAGTACCTACTTACGTACAGTCAGCGTCAAATAGTTCGTGACACCCAAAGTGGTCAAATAGTTCGCAACACGTCTTTATTACAGTTGGAATAAGGCCGTGTTGCTAACTTTTTGGCCACTTTGGGTGTCCCAAACTATTTGACGCTGACTGTACCTTAGTAATTACTGTTTAAAAATCTTAACTTTTAAATCGATGGCATAACGTTACGTAACGATGGTGTTTTGTTTGATGCACGGGCGAGACCGAAAACAGGTTTCCTAACAGGCGACGAATTTAATGTTTGTCCACTTCTACGTGATCATATTTGTCACGCTTTGATTACATACTTCGATTGGTAATACTGGTTTTCGTGGAACTGAGGTCCAATCAAGTGTAAACACATCGTGGTAAGATACGAACTGCGTTTACCTACTCAGAAATATTAACCGACTGCAATAGAATTTATTCTGCTTGCAGTTTAGAAATTATAAACCGACGAGCGGGAGCGACGATCGAGCGATTAGGTACTACTAATGGTCACTGGTGTCCTGAATAGAGTTTGGAAAAGTGATAAGCCAAGCGCCGAATCGAGGTACTGACAGCAAGGGATTTAGCAAGTCTTGGCTGAGATGGTCGCATAAAGAAGTTTTTGTGACGTTTAGAATAATAAATATCAACACAAGAAATAACAAAGATGTGAAATGGGATCTAGTTCATCGTAAACAAAAGAACAAAGTGTGCTAGACATGAAATGAAACCAAGATCAATGGAGACGCTCTGAGGGTTGTCACCTTGACGAAAACAATGCATCATTCATTACCTACTCATTACTTAGGTAAGCGAAAGATAAACAGAAAAATATTTTTGATACAATGTTCTTTTTCGCTGAACAATAAGGTCAAGTTAAGTATGAAGTATCTTTTTCTATTTATTTTTTATTTTTTCAACTTCATTTTTTTATTACTTTTACGGTCATCCCGTGACCCCGTGGTCCCGTTTTTCTGGGGTTTTTTCTGTGCATCTATATTTCAGTTTGTATTTAGTTTGAAATAAGGTCAAATCATCAGTTTCCTTTTATGGAACTTCACATGTAAGATGTAGGTAAGTTAAGTTTGTTTCCAATTCCTATTAAGGAACGGTTCGATTTGAAAGCTACATGCAAATATAGTATACTTAGTGTAATGGCGGTGATTGTATCCTATGTTAGTTTAATAATTAGTTATTAAACGTGTGTTATAATATAAAGCTTCATTGCTTCATTCATCATTGATGAGTCATCACAATAGTAAATTAGTAATTCTTCGCTTCACATACGTTATGAATTTTGCCATAGTAGCTTAAGTAATTACTGCTGCAATCCAGTATATCAATTGTTTTAAATTGAATGAATGTTTATATAACTGATTATTATATTAATAACCCTCTCCGGAATGTGCAGAGTTAGATGGCATATGCTTTGTTATTCACCATTATAACAACGATATAATATTTGTTTAATCAAACACGTAGGTGATCAAATTCGAAGTTTTATTGTAAGTAATATCACACATACAGTGCTACACTATGTACTCACAATCTCGAACTGGTAATATGACTCTCTTCCATGTACCTTGACCCAGTAGAAGATTGAGGTTTCTCGAGTTCAACATCTGTATTGTATTACCTACTCCTTGTATGTATTATTACCTACAGACAGCAGATTACGTGTATCTCCTAATGGGAAATAGCTTACAAAAGACTACAACAACAAGCATACCTAATGTAGATTTTTTGCATGTGTTTTTCCGTACAGCTTTCAAAATGCTTCTCGGAGACAACGACAAGTTTACTTACTTGATATAAAGATAAATAGTTTTTGGTTTAAAGTGATGTTTTACTTTTTATTTAGGTTAAGTGACAACCCTGCTACAGACAGTTATTTCTCGGTCGGTGTTGGTATCTTGCGCGTCTCGCTCTGGTATGTCTAACTCGCATGCGTCAACTTAATAAACTTAACTTACTTAAGTACCTAATCATAATCAGACTGCGTTTGAATTATTTTAGCTTGTCCATGGCTTTAAAAAAAAAAAAACAAATAAACGATGGCTGTTTCTTTGTGTGCCGTAATAATTAAATTAAATGTTTTGTCTCGATTATTAGAAACATGTCAAACACCGTTGCATGATTTGTAAATTACACGAAGACGTTAATTAATATTCACTTTAATTCGGCGTGGCCAATTTAACAGCAAAAAGAGTCATGCAAAAAACTCATTTGCAATGCACTTTCTATTTTAATAAACATCGTGTGTGCAAAAACACGGATTAAACATCGTTTTTCGGAAGATTTTTTTACCACCGTTAATCAGCGCCGTTAATGCAGCTGCTACCTACCACTACCTGTCAATATTGACGCTGTTTATGTATTGCCTTACATGCTAGTTGCAATGATTAAGATCTTGTCTATTTGTCTGACTGGCACATACAGTTGCACTGCTTGCATTGCCACTTGACTTACATTTGCGACTCAGAAATTGATGGTAGATATGCAGGTTACAATTCAATTCACCCTCGAGCCTCGACTTCATCACCCTCCAAACGCCGAGGTAAGTACCTACTTAATTTTAGCAATAAAGATAGTCATGATCAAGTCCCAGATGATATAAATTATGCAAACAGGGGTTCATAGGCTAATTACTCAGAACTTTTCCCAATTACGTATTATATTTTAATGAATTCGCTATTTCTCTCGTCGTTGTAAATACAATACAATACAATACAATACAAATATTCTTTATTGATCACCAAAAACAGTACAGTAACATTACAAAAATAAAAATTCAGGTAGACAATAGGACCTAAATACCTAGGACAATGACTCCGGATATAAAGATAATGTGGCAATGCTTCACCGCGCAACTGTCGCCTAAATCGTCATTGATATGCAATAAAGTCACACATTTTTCTTCAGCACATTCCTACGAAATAAAATTTAAATGTTTACAAAGTTTTTAGCAATCACAAAAAAAATTACACACTCCAGCGTTCGTTTACTCCGAAACGTGTGCGTCACGCACGATTTCTTGATTCATCATTCGTGTTTTGAAATCCAAATCCGAACACTTACTAATCGCTCGTAATCGTAACTATACTTAGTCGGCGAATTAGCTTCTACACTTTAAAATATCTCAAAACACCGTTAGGCATCTTCCAGCACATTGTAGTCAACCTAGATTTAGTCTCAAATAGAATCTATTTCAGACAAGCTTGGCTCAACCGTTCCGCAGGTCGAATTCCTTCCACACAACTGTTGATTTCTTGACCATCTGTCGTACAAATCAATGCTATTGTAGATTATTTCCATCGTCAAGTCATGTCGCTCATGTCACTCTCATTGCCTTAAAAGGCGCGAGTATGCGTCTGTTTGGTGCCATAAAAACTTTCCCGTATACGATTACAGGCACCATATGGTGACATATTAAAACAAAATGGCCGCAACACAACGAAAGACCGCTTCCAATGATAATCCCGAGGTATAGTTAAGTAGTTATAAAACATGTAACTTGCTAAATCTCATGCGTTAGCTGCACGGCTTCATTTAAGAAGATACCGCATGACGCAACGAAAATATTGATCTGTCTAGCCACATTTCGTATTTAGGCAAGCACGAGTTGTCAAGGTGGCGCCCGAAAATACCAAAGCACTCGAAGAACAGGTACAACCATAAACGCCTCCATAAAACTGTTAGCTAACGTGGGTACAGATCAAAAAGCCACTTAAAACCGAGCAATTTGATTAATACAACTTTCGCAGAGTTCCCATGGTCGTAATGCTCAAATTTTAATCGTGATTCGGCAACAATGGCAAAAAATCAGGGATCGATACAGTCTCGCCGAGGGGAGTACAGTGAACCGCGTGACTCAGCCGCGGACACCGTAGAAAGTTTAAGTTATTAAAATTTCACCGTAAGCAGATCGGTGGCCTCGTGTACCGTTTTTGCTGATTTACAACGTTCATTACGCGTGCCGCGGCGCCCTGCGGCGCCACATGTGATGGTATCGAGTTAATTTGTTAATTTGACTAGTTATAAACAAGACATTAGTGATCAACTGGTCACAATTTTAAAGAGCTCAATATATCCGAGAAGATAACCAAATATTTATGTGCAACGTAAAGACGTTTTTCCAGTTTGATAGAGTCGGTGGGTACAAGATGAGATTCTACTCTTAATATTCCACGCAGAGCCCACTTCATAAGAGAGAGATAAGATTTGATTGTGTGTTTGTTTGTTTATCACAAAATAATGAATAATAGGCCTTTACATCTGTGACAGACGATTTAAGTAGCACCCTGGCGACACTTCCGCTCGTGGCTAAAAAGACCGATACGGGATAGGATCCCTCGGCCGCACTCTCGACAAGTGTACGCAGCCCCAGATGGTCGAGGGTTGGTGGCCCGGTTGTGGCACTTTTCACAAAAACCACTTAACTTAACAAATAAGTATAAAAACTATTTTACCTGTATTATGTATCAGCAAATTTTGGGTGTGTAGCGACTACTAGTGCCATCTAGTCATCACATAGGGAACTAATCACTACAATCCTACATCACGCTATCGAAGTTTCTCAACTCGGCTGCATAAATACGACTTCCAACTTTCATCCATCGAACTTCGGTCCCCAGGCATAACATCTGCCTGGAGAGAGATCTCTCCATTACAGCCTACCCCAAAGGTGTATTACCCCAGAAACGTACAAAATTCCTACGGGATGCAGACGAAGATGCTGGCGAGTGGCGACAGCTATTAAGTACACAACTGCACTGACGCAAAAATTACTATGTTAGGTATCTATATCTACCTATCATTCAAAGATAGAGATTCACATCATTACCATAACTTATTGGATATAAACAATTTGTTTACGGATTTTATCCTTGCCATCGTTGAATTTAAATGAGAACAAACACCTAAAAGGATTAAGTGCGTTCTATTTGCGCGACCGCTAGCCGCAAGCAGGTTTGACCTTGCTTCTATTTATACTAACATTCCTGTTTGCAAGGATTGACATCTGCGTTCTAACCCTGGAAGCGCCACACCGGGTCGCCTTCACGCTTCGAGCTCCATAGAAGGAGTGCAATAACTTGAACGCACCAGAAGTAGGTTATACAGCCATGTAAGGACTCGATCTTCAATCTTGCTCGCAGTAAGCGAACAGATTGCCTAATTTTTAATGAAATCCGCCTCAAAGGACCATTCTGGGGACATGTTTTGTCGATGTCGATGGCATATTTCAGCTTTTTATTCGTCTGTGTATAATGACGGTTAGCCGTAAAAAGAGTAAGCAACGACTTCACTAAACGAATAAATTTAAAGAAATCGTTCACCTAAAATACTCAGTCGAAAATTTGAAAACGTTGTCGTGTGATACGAATTCGGACATTCTACACAGGTTGTTCGTATTTTAAACATTGTGATACAGCGTCGGCTTCAGATAAACGGTGTTATCGCCCTTTCATCGATTCTAGAAATACCTTATCAATCGTAAAGGAAAATAAATTTGTCACCAGATGATTAAGGTTGCTAAAACGTCCGATATGTTGCAAGTGGAAAACGAATCACGCCATTGAAATAAACAATATTTTTGTCACCTACCTAGTCACTTATTTATCTTGCTAATCCCTTGCTTTATTTACAAGCAAAACAAAGAAAAACACGGATATGTTATCCTGAGACTAATAGCTAATCTATTTCTAATATCAATAATTATGCAAGTCTTGTAGATATAAAAACGTGCTTTAGCTTCGATACTCAAGTTTTATAGTTCCACAGATATAGATGCGTCATAACCCCTAAATGTGAGAGGGGTTTGTGTATTTTTTTATGGCCAGAAACATGTCGAACATGCGCTTTGCGTGGGGTTTATGTGTCTGGCTCGGGACTAGGCCAACCATGAAAGTAACAAACTTTTTAAAATATCAAATATCACTTGTATAAAAATAAAAAGAACATGCCCACCACATACTTGCATTATATTAGTATACAAAGTACGCTCCAACGCATTCCAAGTGGTCAACGCAGATAAAAATGTCATTACACTCTTTTGTGACTAAAACTCTGAAGCCTGGCTAAAGATAAGGCACGCCGCGTTCGATGTAAAACCTGCACAATGCAGAGATGCTATCTACCAACACTAGACACTTTATTGTCTTGTGATTGTACGAGGGGCGTTCAATATAAAGTGAGAATGAGATGCAAACTCTTTTAATATTACGAAATTAAATACTGGCCGGTAAAGCTAATCTATCTAGCTGATTGCTTTGAAAAAAAAAACTAACTGTCTTTTGTTTAAAAAAATATACGGTAATTTCTTTGCAATGATATTGAGTACGTTAGCGAAAATGGAGAAAATTGAACTGCGCGCCGTTATCAAATACTTGTATTTGAAAAATTTTCTACGGACCAAGTCAATTTGGATTTGCGGGACACTTTAGGGTCTAATGCTCCTCCGTATTCGACAGTCGCACGTTGGTGCGCCGAATTTAGACGTGGAAAAACATCGACAATGGACGACCTCCGCTCCGGACGCCCCACTACAGCAGTAACTGAAGAATATGTGAAAAAAGTCGAAAACTCAGTTTTGGCGGATCGTCGTATCACAGTTCGTTTTATTGCTGAAAATGTAAAGATTTCAACGGGGAGCGTGCCTAATATTTTACATGAACGCTTGGGTATGAAAAAGGTATCTGCGCGTTGGGTACCAAGAATGCTTACTGACACGCAAAAACAAACTAGACTAGAGATTTGTCAAGAAGCTTTGAACCTGATGCAGCAAGACCGGGATCTTTTTTTGGCGCGATTTATAACAATGGACGAAACATGGCTCCATCATTACGACCCTGAAACGAAACTGCAGTCTATGACATGGAAAAGACCATCATCTCCAACTCCGAAGAAATTCAAGGTGAGCCCATCTGCCGGTAAGGTCATGGGCTCTGTTTTTTGGGATGGTAAAGGGGTATTAATGATTGAGTATCTCGAGCATGGAGCCACTATTACGGGCACTTTATACGCCAAACAAATAGCAACATTGCGTAATGAGATCCGCGAAAAACGGCGAGGTAAACTCTTGAAAGTTGTGCTGTTCCACCAGGACAATGCCCCGGCACACAAGTCCGCCGTTGCAATGGCTGCAATTCGTGATGCTGGGTTCGATATCATTAAGCATCCTCCGTATTCACCAGATCTCGCTCCCAGTGATTTCTACCTATTTCCGAGATTGAAACAATACCTGAGAGGCCAGAAATTTGAAGACGACGACGCGGTAGTCGCTGCAGTACAAGATTTTTTAAGTACTCAAGATGAGACCTTTTTTAAAAATGGAATTTTAAGTTTAGAAAAAAGATATACTAAGTGTATTATGCTAAAAGGTGACTATGTCGAAAAATAAAATGACATTTAGTAAAAGTTGTTTATAACATACTCATTCTCACTTTTTATTGAACGCCCCTAGTATGGTATGCAAATTGGCTAAGTTTTAAAAAACAGTTCCAAAATGTCAGTAGGCGAGGCGAGTAGCCGCTGCTGTTTGTTACCGTGGCACTTTTTTTTGCGTTGACTCCATCGTAAATAAATGATCTCCAAACTTTTGCGTCTCGTAGATCCCTAGCTATATATTTTTAATTTTGTAGTTGTAGGACTTGTAGGCCCCCTGCTTACGTAATATTGATTTATCGCGAAGTAATCAAATGAGGTCTTTCTCGTGTATGTAGACCCCACGCATGTCTTCGTTGACTTCGTCCACTTTGTTGGGTATCAGTATCACTGATCTAAATATTCAATAAACATTTAAAAATCGGTCGCAGTTAACTTTTATCGTGCGTGTTCGAAATTCAAGATTTTTGGACAGTGACAGAACTTATGGGCCGACTAGGTATTGACATTTTATTGCCAATATTTCTTATTTTCAAAGAGCAAACGAGCAAGTGTAACTTGATGGTAAAGTTACCACTCGCAAAATTAAAATCGCAACGTACGTATAGAAACACGAGGAAGGAAAACATCACTGAGTTTAAAAAAAAAAGAAAAATGAGATCACTATCGAGTGGTTGAAGAATCAGTCAAAGAAGCAACACAGAACTAAATAATTATAAATAGTTAGGGGGGTATCAGGCTGAAAGTATTTTCCCAGCTAATTCTGTAACAAAGATTACTGTTCAAAAAAAGTAGGTGCACAGATTGTATTTCAAAAAGTTGTTTTATTTCACTGCACTGCAGAGTTTTACAAAAATTATATTGTTAGTTCTATTGAGACAACTTGCTCGAAGAAATTATAGCAATTGGAGCTACGAATTGCAGTAGTAAATTCGAATTGGTTGTATGCCGGTATGCCCGTACACCGGAAGGCAAAAATCGCGGCTCCCCTACGATACGAGTTGAATGCATAGACTTAATATCGAGAATCTGGGGTACAAAGTCGACAGTTCTGATAGTAAAAGGTATAATACTTAAATAGAACAATGTCTTTTATTTATTTAAATCGTTATTTAATTTAACTTCCTACGAATGGCAACACACACAAGCGTCACGTTTATTGCATGCTTCGTAAAGGCGTGCGACATTGCTATTTGTCCATGCTCCATTTGTAGACATCCACAGAAGAGTAGACAGAGAAACAAGATTTGAATGCGTTATGTTTAAAACATGAACCTATTTAGCCTTTAGTGCTGGTTGCGTCTCATTATGTCATCTAACTATCATTCATTAAATGAGCACATCCATTGGGACTAAGCAAGTTAGCATGCGTTGAGGAGGTAAAAGCAAGTTCTCAACTTTCTTATGTCGAGACTCATCATGATCTAATATTCTACTACTAGAGTGAGAGAGCTTGGGCTTGTAATTCCCACGCGGGTCCAGTGCGTATTGGGAACTACATATGATGTTTTCCGTCGCCGTAAAGCTCTTAGCAAAATTACAAATGTAATTTCGCACATGAATTTTGAAAAACTCCAAAGTGTTAAGTAGCTCGGGTTTGAATTTGAACCTGCGATTTTCTGCTTCAGATGCCGTAGGTCAAACCATTAGGATACTACAGCTTAACTAACATGGAACAACAAGATCTAAATGATCAATATCGATGACATGTTGCGGCAATATCACTATATTAAACGCCAGGATAAGCGACAGTATTATTTGTTGGTGTATCAGCTCTTTATTTATGACTACAGGTGCAAGTGCGATGTAGTTGCAACGTCCGCCTTTTATTTAGATGTTAACTGCTTCATTAACACCTTGTTCAGAATCTTAAAGCTCTCTTTGCATTTCCTTTCAACCAAGGACGATTTGGTAGGTTCAACTTCGAGAAAGAGGTCAATCGACGAATTAAGACTCGGCTGGGCAGCGTTCGGGAAGCTCCGCAATATCTTGTCATCCAATATACCGCAATGTCTCAAGTCAAAAGTCTTTGACCAGTGAGTGTTGCCAGTGATGACTTATGGCACTGAGACGTGGCCGCTAACGATGGGCCTCATAAGGAAGCTCAAAGTCACTCAGAGGGCGATGGAGAGGGCTATGCTCGGAGTTTCTCTGCGGGATCGAATTTTAGAAATGATGAAATCCGCGCAAGAACTACAGTCACCGACATAGATCGGAGAATCGCCAGACTCAAGTGGCAGTGGGCAGGGCACATCGCTCGTAGAACTCATGGCCGATGAGGCAAAAAGGTTCTAGAGTGGCGTCCACGGACCGGAAGACGCAGTGTGGGTAGGCCTCCAACAAGATGGAGCGATGACCTGGTTAAGGTTGCGGGATCGCGTTGGATGCGGATGGCACGGGACCGATCTGTTTGGCGAGCCTTTGGGGAAGGCCTATGTTTCAGTTCATTTTATTTTTATTTATTGGAATAGAAGCAGAAGCTGTGTATGTGTGGAATGTGAGGATTATCCGGTTATTATACCGGATATTAGTTTCATAAAGACAAATATTTTGACCGAATATCAACCATAATAGACGTTATCATGTCATCATAGAGTACGACACGCCTTCTGATTGAGAGATAAAAAATGTCGAACTCGCTTTAGGTAAGTGAAAACTATAAAATGTGGACTCAAAGTTGAAACTGACTATTGAATGAACGATAAATGACAATGAGTCAAAGCATAATAAATGTTGAAAGCTATATGCTTCATAATATTGCATTGTTAGCGGAAAATACAATATTTTGACTTCAATTCATACATAAGTAAGTACATTAAAGTAAAATGTGAGAAGTTGGTACAACTTTTTTTATTTACTTACAAAACATTGTTTCAAAGTTGAGATATCAAAGCAGAAAAACAGCATCAAAAATCAATAGCGAATTTCGGTAACGCACCGGAACCACTTCGCGAAGTCAACGACCTCCACTAGAATGTAAGTTTAAAAACTACGTCTCAAATTTTATGGAGCGTCGCGAACATCGGCAATTAGAAGATTTCTAACGCCATCGCAACTGCGTTAACGCGCGCTTTTTGTCTATGCCACATTTTTCAGTAGATTTTTCTATGCACTAGACTAATTAAAAACGGTCCACATTTTATGTTTTAGATTAACTTTAACTTATGTATGACGGTCTAGAACGCGAGTGTTTTCTCATAATAATATACCAAAAATTAATTTATTTAGAATGGTAAAGCCTGGGAGCAATAAATTTGGTGTGTTATTTAATTAGTGCAGTTAACTTTTACTCTGTAGGTACTTAGTCTGGAGTTTTTTTTGGGAGTATCGGTGCAGCCTCGCCGCACAAGCCCAGCTCCCCTGCGTACACTTTATTGATTTACAGACCAACGCGTAGGGTACCTAACTACCTAGGGCTTGTATATCGAATCACATTGGCTATGGTTGCCAACAGGGACCGAGAAAATATTTTTGTTTTACTTTACTATAAACCAACAAAGTTAGCAGGTCAACATACCGGCAATAAGATTACTTACAGGTAACAGGAGAGTATTAACATAGATGCCGCTAATATTGCTGGAATAAGTGCAACAAGTGATATACGGAGATCCGGAGGCGAACAAGGCTCACCGATATAGCCAAGGTAATAACCCAAAGAAAGTGGAAGTGGGTTGGACACATATGCCGCAGGAGTGATGGAAGATATGGGGGAAGGCGGTGATGGAGTGGAGTCCCAGACCCGGGCGGAGAAACGTTGGCAGACAGGAGATGAGGTGGACTGACGACCTGGTCAAAGTGGCGGGAAGGTGCTGGATGAGGAGAGCACTGGACAGAGACGAGTGGCGAGCAATGCAGGATGCCTACACTCAGCATTGGGTGGCTATGGGCTGAAGAAGTGAAGTGATTAAGCAAGCTGAGATGTGTGATGCATAGGAAAAATTGTGTCTAAGTCCCGACCAGTTGCGGTGTAGGGGGTTTAGCACGCAGCACGGAGTGCTGAGGACCTGGATTCGATTCCCAGAGCTGGTCTTTTTTCTGAGTTTTTTCGTGCATCCATGTTTCAGTTTGTATTTAGTATGATATAGGTAATGAAGCCAAAAACAATAAGACATTCCTAATTACACCCGTTGCAATAAGCCCCTAAGTTTTATTCAAAGTAAGTATACTTAATGATTTTTTTTTTGGAAAATTAGTATCTGTTTCTACAGGCTTAATTTCGTTTTTCAAAGTAAGCGTCAGTGTAACATATTGCGATCTAAAACTAAAAAAAAATTCGATTACATTCCAGTTTCTATTGGTGACTCAATAATTCTTCCATTATTTCCTTTTTAATGTCATTCGGTATCCAATTGAGGTCTCTAGCGACACCCCTGACATTAGGCATTAGGGGCGGTCGCAGGCCCTCAGGCAATCGATTCGGTTATTCGGGAAGTACCTACGTTCGTCCCTTACCTACTCGCGAACGGGAAACATTCTCCATCTTCTTCTCACACTTTAACTACTGTCCTGTCTGCGTCGAATATATTATACTACCTTTGTTTCTTTTGGTATACAATACAGCTACATTTTTCCTACAATAAGACCTAAATAGTTACAATTCATGCTTACAACTTTTCCATTTAAAAAACGCTCTACATACCACTGAGTTGCGGTGCGAGTCTTCCTTTTAATATAAATTAACAGGAATTGATGTCAACAGGAAAATAATTAACTAAGACACACTGCGAATCAATGTTAGCCTATACTATGCCTTTGAACTATGTTATGATCATTCAATATCAAGACCTTTTACTGCAAATTTTGCACCTAAAAAGTTACTTGAAAAATTAAACCACATTTTAATAATGTAGCTGGGATGAGACTGAGTGTTATTTCATGTTCATGGGTAGCAAAGCGCCTAATTGAAGCACATGTTGCAACACAACTAAGTCTTTGTAAGCACTTCCGCCTTATTTTCAAAAAGCAAGTCACGAGCTTCAGATTCCTTACATAAAGGAGATAATGTATTTTAAAACAGATAAAACTGAACGGATTATATGCAATATAAGAAAGCTACAAAAATGCTTAAAATATGGATGAAAGGTGTCTAAATATGCAATATCAATTTATTTTCTCAGACCTACCAAATATACTTAGACAAAAACGTTTCATGAAAATAGGTCACGCTGTTTCGGAGGAGTTCGATAACAAACACCGTGCGTGACACGAGATTTTTATATAAGTATTAGATAATCAGGTCTCCGGTACTAAATATATTTTTATCTATAACTATATACTATAGCTATGTATACTAGGTAACAGATGATTTTTTTTGTGTTTACATACAAAATAAAGGAGATATCTGTAGTCTTGATTGTGTTTCAAAAGTTACAGAAGGACGCAGCAAGGTTGCGGGCACCAGTATAGTAGGTATACCTAGTATTCGTTTTTAAAGCTCTTAAAAACAAAGAAATGGGACCCCTTAACATTTAACTTAATCCTTAACTGTTCATGGCTAAAGAGCCATAAAGATTGCTTGGGATGTTGGAAGATATCATTGGTCTCAGACACTGAGTGCAGATTTTGTGGAAGCAAGCGTGAAAGCGGCGAAAGTTACATGTCATCCAAACCGGCTTGACATTAACCGAGTAAGTAACGTAGTAACTCTTTTGTAATCGTGATTTACGATACTACGTTATGCAATAAAAGATCAACAGATTATTGTACATTATACTGATTTTATCATATTAACAAAGTAGGTATCCATGGATTGATTGAACGACGAGAAGTATCGGAATCATTGGAATGCTGTTCAACAGGGGTTAAGTTAGAATTAGAAATCTTTTTCAAATTAAGTTTATTTACGGCCATTCCCTGAAGGGACTTAAGTTGTTGTTAACTCGATATTGTGTCTAACATTATTTTCAAGATATTAATTCCAGCGATTGTCTCCTTGACGATTCGGAATGCAACTCGAAAACTTTAAACAAATCTGAAAGTCTTGTTATTCGAAACATCAACGGTCGATTATTTCTCGTGTCCATGTGTTATGCGTTAGTCACGTGTCTATATTTAGTGCCCCAACCGATACGAAACTTGGGTTCGTTCACATCGCTTTCAAGGACAAAAACGGAGTGTCCTTTTCAAGGGCTTTTTATTGCTCCTCGAGGATTTACTTTATACAAATTTACAGAATTATTAGACTGTGCAGTCTTGTTTTTAATTGATCGTTCTATTTCGGACTTGGGTTCGTATGCTTAAATCTTTCATACACAAAGTAAAAAAATGAATCCTTATTTATTTAAAAATTTTAAAGCTCCAGGTTGAATGACATCGGGTAGGAGTAGCGATGAAGCTACTTAATTGCATTTATTAACATAATTAATACATCGCATCGTGCCAAACGAACCGAAACGAAACGGTTAACCTGTTTTTTTTACCGCTTTTGAGATAAATTATTTTGGAAATTAACTAGCATACTGCTGTGAAAATCTACGAACATTAATGAATCATAAAATTTGATCTGTCATTCTGACAAATTAATGTCACGAATTGCTTGGGAACTTTCTTTATGTATGTAAGTATCAATTGAATGTTCCGTCTCCCCCACGTCAACGAACCCTCCGATTTGAATTACGATACGAGCCTCATCCCGAGCTATTCATTTGTTTAATGTCATTGTCATAGTTTGCGAACTTTGTGCGTAACGTTGTTGAGAAAAGTTACGTTCTATAACAGAATAAACTACCTTCTTTCACCGTGCGTGCCCGTAAAGATGAATAAGGAAAATGATGTAAGAAAAATAAAAAGAAAATCTAATAAGACGATTAAGGACCAAAAAATATTATTGTCGAATTCGGTATGAATACAGGAAGAAGTATCATACAGGGAAAAGCGGTGAACACATTTTCCTGATCCCGGTGTTATATATAAGCTAACTTATTCATAGCGCGTTTTATACTTTAATTTTACATATAGATTAATTGCTAACACATTAAGTTCAATGGCTCATTGTTTTTTATAAATCTTGGTATACGGTTCACGTCCACCGGAAATGCATGTCTGCGATAACTCCCGACACACGTCGACGTAACCACACAAAGACAATGCACCCTGCACTGGGCAGATGTTTAAAAACACCTCAATCGGCAGTGAAGTCATGCCAAGATCATAAACAACCTTACAGTTCCGTTAACAATCCTAAACAACCAACACGACAATCTGCAAATTCCAACGAACAATGAGCCTTTGATCTCAAATACCATAAACAAAATTTTAAAAAAAAACGAGTAAAGCACTTGACATGAGTCATAAAAAAATAAGTGAAATTTTTACTCACAGTAGGTAATTGTTGGAATCTGGAAGTTCACTGTTGCCGCCACGGACGTCAAACGGGTACTGAATAAGCCGGCGAGCGATGTGCCGACTGCCGAGGCGGCGCGGGGGTGGCTGGCTAGCGGTACACACACATACGCCTATTTTTTATACGATGAATCACTTATTCAGTTGCCCTAAGTATCGTAAGTATTTTGTTTAAACAACTGGGTCTGTGTAAATGAGTGATGTAATTAAGTTAGTTTAAATTAAACGTAGACAAAGGTCTCAATCATCTGGAGCTATGACTCGTTTGTTATTGATTGGTTTTGGGACCTAGGCTTTGAAATAAGCAGTTATTTAGACGCAAATTGCATCGTATTAGCATTTTGCGAGGTTAGTCCTGTCTGGATTCGCTCCGACGACTCGCTTTGCACATTAAATAGGTAGCTAAATCTCGTTAAATCTAGATAACCGCCTTAATTAACTGCTATTGTTAACTTACTTACATTCACCGTTAATTTTAATTATAGTATCTGCAAATTGCTTAATCGGGGGCCGGCAAAGACGCTTGTTTAATATAGTGTTATAAGATGCTCGTAAGCATCCCGCTCTACAAGAACGGGGTGCATATATACCTACGTAGAATTTGGCACCCTTGTGCGGCAGTGAATCACCAAATCAATCAAAACGAGGGAGAGTTCGGTCAAGTGCGACCATTTCCCTCACTTACATTCCTAAAAGGGAGATACAGCTATTCCAAATACGCATTGCATCTCTCTCTGTTAAGGTGCGTACTATTTTAAAGGATGACGCTTGTCGGTCGTCCAATTAGTTTGATTTACTCGGTGTTCTGGAGCCAGAATGTCACAGCTGTGGTGCGCTTGCATGTTTGGCAAAACACACTACTTATTTATAAGCATTTCCTGGTAGAAACGTATAAGTAGGTGGTACATCAGGTATGGATATCAAGGATGTCCATTGTAACTTATATTTAGATGATTTTTCCCTATCCTTACAATCAATAAAGAAACCTTTAGTTATAATTATGCATGTAGATGAGCTAAGTAATACCCTTAAAAGGTCTTATTGAAGAATATAAAGAGCACTACTTACTTTAATGTCCCATTCCAGCTACTGCTTCACGGTTTCCATGCCATTACTTTCGCATAACTAGTCACAAGTCACTCATACTTACTGCTTGACGAATTATAATGAAGTTGACTCATCCGCTACTCTTTGACGGATACAGGGATCTCGTACACAAACATACGCACAAGGCGAAGGTATATTGAATTTTCCAGCTGGTATCCTGAGCGAAAGTGTTGTGTTTAGACAACTTCTATTTTTATACCGGCAGAAAGGAACTAGCACGTATAGAAAAGTGTTCGTGTATCTCTTCGTACCTATTTGAGTCTAGGTAAAGTAAACCAGTCGCCGGCTGATCAATGTTGCGAATTCAGAGCACAATAATGTTAGGGGACCTATTTTTTGTAATCACATCACTCGCAACCGCAACAGTAGCGGCGCAGAACTTACATTCTGTGTGGGCAAGATAATTTTTGCGAACTGCCTATGATGGCACCACACATTAAATGATGAATTTTTACTTGAGTAAAAAAAACGAGAACCTAATTAACTTTAAAAATATTTGAGCTAATTTTGTTGCCACACGGATTTCTACTGTTTTCGAGTGAAATGTTTTCAAAAATCGGTCTATTGAACTGACTATTTGGATGATTCGTAATAATTGGATAATCGACCAATAGAGATGTTGGCATGTCGCAAAAGTAATTGTAAGAAAAAGCTATGACGCCTGCAGTTTTGCACTAGATTTCATTATTCAGTTTGTTGGTTTTGCAAGGCTCAAACAATAATAATCAATGCTGTGAAATAGATTTTAAGCACATGGCAATTGAAACTAATGGGATTTGTGTCAAGTTCTTCAAAATAGCAGCGGCATACCACTAGAAGTTTAAAATTTACATCCATTCGTTTTACCTTATATCTTATATCAAACCTTCTTCAGAAGACTTAAAATTGTTGGGTCAGTAAATAAAAAAAAACTTACTGCAAAAAAACTTTTATTTTCCGATTTCGTTTTAATTTTTTTTTAACTTAACTCAGCGAACCAAGGTTTTATACAATCGTTTTTATAATCTAACTATACACATTTTTAGCTATATTAACATTTTAAATAGTTCTTTATAAATTTTACGCAGAAATATCAATTCAACAAGAAAAATAATAATTCTAGATAAATCCTCTACGCGGTAGGAAAGATGGTGGGACTGATTTTTATTAGAAACAAAATAAGGCCTAATCTAAAAGACTCTATTAATCAACAAAATGTCCGTTAAAACATCTATCTTATTTTTAAGCGTTATTAGTGAAATTATAATATGAATGTTAATATGAAATAGCGGTAACTTTGGCCTAGTATTCAAATAAGTGGCGAAAACGTTATTACCTAAAGCTAAGTATATACATTTCAGATAATGTTCCAAACCTGTAACTGTACCACACAATATTTTATACTGTATTTATTTACAGAGATTATTTCGAAGAGAATAATATTATAATACATATACAGGAAGAAAACAGATTGAAGTGTTTGCACAAACGGTACCCACGGTTAGTTATTGCGATAGTTAACGGTTTTTAAAAACTATTAGAAAGCGTTTTACAGATAAAAGCGTGTTTTAAAATGAATCCCGGATTTCAGAAGACAGAAGGATCAGTTTGATTGAACATCCCTGTAAAGATCGGAATCGGAATTTTCGATTCAATATGTGTAGAGTCACGACTTCGACGCCGCACATTCTCAAAATGGACTATGAAAACTTGGTCAATGAAAATATCACAGGACAAACAATCAGGATTGTTCAGTCAAAATTGCCGAATGATCTGCGGAAATTATCTGGATTATTTTTTATGACCGCGTATATTTGCGGATGGTTATGCCACAATTCATAAGATGCATGTTGTTCGTTAGTTCTTTAAATTTAACATACATCTCACGAATCATCTCGATTTATAGGACACTATAGTACTCTGTATCTATATGTCAAAATAACAATTTGAATCATTTATACATAAATTACACACACCGAAGTTACCGCTCGCCTCGAAAATGCGAATAAATGGCTCGTGTCACGTGGTATAATTTAAAATTAACCTAATTAATAACAACACTAGATTAATGCAAAAAATAAATCTCACGAGTTTTACTGAGTTTTATAAAAAACGCACATCGCGTTTTCATATTATAAAGCTTAAAAAGCTTTATACACGGTTCGCTACATATAGTAATGCCACACTGTTTGGTAGAAAAAACTGAAGATAATAATTACCGACAAGGAACATAAAGTTCATTTGTCTAAAAGAAATCTAAAGGCTGTAGCAATTTTGAGCATTGAAATAAACAGTCGTCTACGCACACACCTTTTTTAGCCCGGAGACCTTAGCATTCTAGCATTACACGGCAATATTAATCCATCTTAGCGAATATTAGCTGGTTCATCAGAAGGAATACATTGATGATACAAATATACTGAACCAATTAATTAGTTCGTCAATATGCTGGATATCTTTTATACAGATTTCGTTAAATAAATATAAAGTTATAATTATTACGATAGGTAGCAACAAAATACTTTCATAAAGTAACATTTGGCACATTTAAATCGCAACATACAATTATTATTATCCCCTCCTAAGCAGTCAGAAGGGGATGTATGTATCTTAATTTTCCGTGAAAATGCTGGCGTGCTAGATCCTAGAGATATTTCGAATGTGTTTCGCTAATAATGAAGACAGACCGTAAGATGGTGTACTTTGACCCCATTGAGAGTAGGTACCTAACTTTGACCTATTTTGAAAACCACATACGAAAGGGCCTAATAAAAAGAACAACGTGGGCGGTCAACCAAACCATATTGACAATGTGCCAAAATTTCAATGCAATGATAAAACTTGTATTTTCCGGAATTTATGAAGCAAAGTAATCCGACCTTACGGAATTCAATGAAACATTGGAACCATTTATACGCATTTCTTTCGCAGCTAAGCACTATAAAATTATAAATCTATACTCCGTTTTGCGCATCCAAGCTCCAAGCTTCAAGCTAAAAAAGTGAGATCTAAGATCTAATGAATCCTTACGTTTGGCATTAAAAACAAATTCAACCAATTGTAAGCTGGAAAGCTCTCAAATATTAATACTAACCTAGTTATAAGAATATATTATTTCTCTCATCGGTGGTACGCAGCAAGCGTATATCTACAAATATGTACCGTAAACTGAGGTTTCTTTGCTTGAGGTTACTTGTATAAAAATACTGTCGAACATTTCTATGATATGACAATAATATGGCCTCTGTACGTTTATAGGTATTGCGGAGTCAGGGTGTCTCGACGTCGGTAAATATCAGCGTCAGCGCATGATCACTGACTTGATTTGATTACACACAGCATTATTATAAGAACATTTCTCAAAAAAATTACACTTTTTTTTTATATTCCCAACAATTTTATGTTATTCCTACTCTGAATCACGAGCTCTTTCCAACCCTGTACTGTAGGAGAGAAAAAATGACCCGATAATGTCATAATTTTTTTATGTTCTTCCTTTTCGTTACGCCGTACAAAGTGTATGGAATAGTAACAAAATAGGAAAAAAACTTGGGGACATTTTTTGTCATATTAAGATTGAAAGAGTTCGTGATTCCGAGTAGGAATAAAATAAAATTATTAGTATAAAAAAAGCATTTTTTTTGGAGAAATGCAGTTTTAAATAGAAGCTTGACGGGACACAGCTTGAGTATAGCCTGTCCAGTGACAAAGAGGCGCTACATTAGTCCCGTATATGACGTCAAAATGTAAGAGGGGCTCAACATTTTAAATTGTCCTACTTCAAATATTAAGTCGCAGCGGCAGTCGCGTTACTCTGCGTACGACCGACAATAATATCAAATGACATACTTGTACTTTTAAGCTCAAACGTATCGCCGAGCTTCAGTACGCCTCGCCTCATTTGAAGTAGGACATTGTACTGACTGGTTGAGTGCAATAGAGAGGAGGCTACTGTTAAAAACTCTTTTTTCAAGTCGTGTTCTACCCAACACGAAAATCCGCGGACGAGGTTAGTTTAGAAAAACCTGTTATTTCACAATACAGGCGCTCAATGCACAACAGTTAGTAGGTATACAACACGCGTAATGTACTAGAAAATCGCTCGCCGCCACTGGCCGCTCGCCGATGGTTTCGTGACCGGGATTTAAAAAATGCTCAGAACTTGTCAACCTCAGTTTACAGGTACGCCTAAACCTAGTTCACGCCTCAATGTTACTAAATCCTAACTTTAACCTAGCGAAAGAGCACCGTCCCTTGTTTAAATAACCTCTGGTATTGTATGTTAATTTTAACCGGCTGAGAACTTAACATGTTTTGTTCTAATAAACCGTTGGGTTACTCAACATCGCCATATTATTACTCTGGGCTACTCAAAAGCAACACGGTAGTGGCAAATCTAAAAGCTACTGCAAAAGATTAATTGTCTACCGTCTCCGTCGCAAGAATGACTGACAACGATTTTATCACAAACCAGGACATCTATTTTAATATTTCTTAACTACATTACTAATTGACTAGAATCTAATTTAATATTAATAATGTCTGCAAGAGATAATGGTCAAAACCTTTTAAATTTAATTTACAAAGTAGGTACCTACTACATCGAATTTTGTTTACATTTTTATCATCTTTATCGTGTTGCTTTCGAGCTACTTACATAAAAAACAAAGCAAAATTTAGGCAAAATCTCCGTTTTAAAAGATCTTGTATTATTGAATAAATCAACTCCTTAAATAATTTAGTTCCACAAAATCTGCTTGTTTGAAAAAGGGTCGAGTAACCCATTTATAAATTCAAAAATAAAAACAAAACTGTAAGGGGGTGTTTCACCACCTTATTGTCAAATTGCTGGTTACGTAACCAATTAATAAACTAAGTACTGGACAAATCTGTCAGCTAGTGTTTTTTCAGTTTCACCACTCCGGTCCTGTGCAAACTAAGTACCACTTAACTAATCGTGGGTTTAACAAAAAGTCGGAATGGCAACGTCGCATTTCACGACCACGCGTTCCTGTTCGCACACTTTCGTTCAAAGAGTCACTCATTATTAAAGCAAAAGAAATGGTTAACTATATATTTTTTTAATAAATCATTTTTTTTTGCATAAATTAACATGTAACATTATAATTGATCCAAAAACGGTATTTATTTACGATACTTTGTTAACAATAACAAAGAAAAATAAAATCACGTAAAACGAATCGAAAAGTGGCGCCAAACCATTTGACAGATAAACTTTTTTTTAATGGCGACATACAAGTTCAGGTAGAACAAACGATTGAGCCGCTGAAAAAAAGTTTGTTATTAAAAAATATTACGAAATTTTGGATTTATTTTTAAATACTAAAAGTGTACCTACATTTTTTTATTCAAATCTTGATATTTAAATTATTTTAGGCAATTTAGCATGACCTCTTTCTTTAAAAAATAAAAAATAATTAATTTATTTTTCTGAAACCGGCTGAAGGGCTCTCCAACCATGGCCACAAAAAAATAAACTAACTTTATGTGACGGATAAAAATGCTAAATGCCTCCTGATCTGATGGTCAAATTAAGAAACAGTTTGTCCGTCACTTAGCGCTAATCGAGACTGGTGAAACAGAAATTTTAATTCCATCTGTCAAATAATGTTATGATTAAGCTAATCCGAACTTTAAGAAAAGTGGTGAAACAGCCCCTAAATGTCCTTAGAATGCTTCTCGTCAGGGCTTATTATTAATATGATTGGCGTATCGTTAGCACCCGTAAAGACATTCAGAGATAAATGCACTTACCAAGTGAAGCTAAAACTTGTTTTACGATTCAGACTTGTTAATTTTAACAATATAATTTAAAGGCAATTTTACATTTTACGACGAATAATTCGGCATTGACCCCACGATAATTATATTTGTCAATTTAGAAAGGCTGTTTGAATGACGCTTCTAGGAGTCCAATCAAAGATAGACCTGCCTAACTGTTAAAGACAAATAGAAAGTAAACGCCATTTATGTTGGTTTAACTATGAAGTTGATAGAACCTTCTAGGTAACGCATGGCTTGACAATGCCTCTGTGTCGTCTAACGGCCAACTTAGGCTGCTAACTGCATGCACTGTACAATGTAATGTTAATATCACAAATTTTCTTTAGAGCAAAAAACTAGAAGATGTCCGAGAACAGTTCTATTGAAAAATTAAATTGGTCTCATAAACCTCATCAGTGTGCTTTACACTGCACTTGTCTTGATACTTCGAGACCGCGTTTGATCTGAGTAGCAAGGTACAAAATGGTGTTTAGTAACGTCTAACGGAACTAACTAATTTACATCACCTTCAAGACGTTGCTGACTTTGCAATTGCACTGCGGACATCTTTTAGCCTTCCGCCACACCATATTGGCGCATTCGTAGCAAGTGCAAATGTGCGCTATCCGACCATGCACGAACACTGCCGACTTCGGCTTAGCATAGCAGATGATACAGAGGTTATTATCCTCGATTTTCTCCTTCAACGAGTTAATAATCGCCTTTTCGGTGAGTGACGAACTTTCGAAGGTTATCGCGGGGTCGCTGACAGTTTTGATTAACTTGGACACTTCGGGATCGGCGCTCTTCGCTTTCCGACGTCTCGGTTCGGCGTCCGAGTCGGATTCAGAATCGGACGAATCTAATCTCAATCTTTTGCTATAGCGATCTGCGGACTCCGCGCGTCGTTTACTCGGCTTATGTAATACCACATTGTTTGTCTTAATTTGTTGTTGCGTAGAGGATGTACCTTCGTGATCCTCCTGGTTCGTGGATTGGGACAGGTCGAATGGTAGGCCTAGGTCAGCGCGCTGATGGAGTTCGAATACCTTACTGAATTCAGTTAGTTGGCTGAGTTTAATTGCCTGACTGAGTTCAGTTCGTTGACTAAGTTCAGTTGGTTGGCTGAGTTCAACAAGTCCACTGAGCTCAATTTGTTGGCTGAGTTCAGTTGCCTGACTGAGTTCAGTTGGTTGGCTGAGTTCAACGACTTCACTGAATTCAGTTGGTAAGCTGAGTTCAATGGGTTCGCTGAGTTCAGTTGCCTGACTGAGTTCAGTTGGTTGGCTGAATTCAATGAGTTCACTAAGTTCAGTTTGCTGGCTGAATTCAGTGGGTTGGCTGAGTTCAGTGGGTTGGCTGAGTTCAGTGGGTTGGCTGAGTTCAGTGCGCTGACTGAGGTCAGTGTGCTGAGAGAGCTCCTGGCTGTTAAATGTGGACTCGACCCCGGAGTCGAACGACCAAGTGCGCGGAACGGCGGTTACTCGGTTACGGTTGTTTTTCCTTTTCCTCGGTCTCGGCGGGAAGAAGCTTTTACGTACCTAGAATTGGATTAACATTGTTTAATACAAGAACACGTATCGATTTTGTCATAAATCTACAACAACACGCGTATTTAAAAAATATTTTACTCCAATTATATTTTTGTAGAAATTTTGATTTAGGTATCGAAACTATTTTTTTACAGATGTTTTTTGCATTATTTGTTTGATTTTAATTATAATTTAGTGTATTTATGATTTTTGTTTTTCTTTTTTCTTTGTAACGGTGCAAGTAGTTTCTTGTACCTTTTGTTTTCCTCGCCTAATTTTTGCGAAGACGACTTACTTACCTGAAGCCATATTGTCTAATGCACTCAGAACAACAATCGCTTTTACCCCTTCTTTCCGTTATACTGTAAGGTATAAGAGGAGGGGAAAAAATAAGGTAAATCGATTGCGAGCGTCCATGCGCTAGACAATACAGCTTCTATTTGTCTTGTCTATGAAGTCACACAGCATAATGTCATACCGTAACAAACGTTCTGCAACTCAATTGCTTCATTAGAATCATCATTTACAAAAGAAAAGGAAAGGTTTGGCCACATTTACACAATATTACTTACATAAATCCACTATATAAGCTTTTATACGTTCTCGTTCCTCCTCACTGACACTTGTCAGATGTCAGCCGTCTTTCGCATTCACCACAATTAAAACATACTGATTCTGTCACATTCATCAGCAATATTCTTTCTTTCAATTATATCTACCCAATTTCAACTCTAAAATCTCCACGAAAGTTGTGAAGTTTGCTCAGGTAATGTCATACATCAAACATTCGCTTCAGATATTTAAAGAAAAACGTCCATATTCCGTCTTATTCATTCCTTGTGACTGCACTAACCATTTATAGATAATACTTTACACCAAGGGTCTTCAACCGGCGGCCCGCGGTTGTATCCATGGCGGTCCGGCATTGTATTGACAAAATTAAATTCACATGTCTACAAATTATATATTATTGCTTTTTAATTACTTTTAGTTTAGAATGGATTGTTTTATTATGATGCGGCCCACCGAACCAATATCAGAGTATACTAGGCCCTTGACCTCAAAAAGGTTGAAGACCCTTGCTCTACACCTACCTGTTCTATGACTCTGGCATATTTTGAGGTATCCTATTATCTCGCCTCATTCGTTTTTCGTTTAATTCTTATTTCGTCTCATTCTGTATTCGTCTTCGTCTTGTTCGATATCCGTCACTATCTTTTTTGGTCAAATTCTGCAACTCGTCTATCACTTAATACGTCTTATTCGTTTTTCGTCTCGGTCTTCCCTGGACTCATTCGTCGTTATTCCCTTTCGTTTTTTGTCTCATTTACTTATTCACCAAAATTATTTCGATAAGTTTGGTGCTGTGTGACTTAAGATCACTAAGATAGACTTGCGAATGATACTAAAAACGAGGTAGACCAACAAAGAATAAGTCCAAGGAAGACCGCGACGAAAAACGAATTAGACTTATTAAGAGAGACAAGATACAGAATTTGACCAAATAAGATAATGACGATGACGGATAGCGAACAAGACTAAAGTACGAGTGACGAATACAGAATGAGACGAAATAAGAATTAAACGAAAAGCGAATGAGGCGAGAAAATAGGATACCTATTTTGACACCAGTAGGTATAGATAGATGGAACAATGAGGGTTTTCTATGAGAGGCTATTTGGCGCTAGTATCGTCAGGTCCGTTTGTCAACTTTGACATTTGTTGTATGGGTGTAACGTCAAATAGACCTTACGATACTACCGCCATCTAGCGATATTCCACCTGTCAGAAAACCCTCATTTCAATCTATCGAGGAAATTTGAAAACGATGACTACTCAATGTGTCCATCAGATATCGTATTAATTGTCATTTTTATATTCGTTAATATAAAACAAATTAAGAGTAAAAATAAAATTTTAACGTTACTCGACCAAATGGTGGTGTTTATAATTAAGTCAGTGATCACAGTTAAGATAAAGTTTCATATGAAAGGACACAACGCGTCAATCAATTAATAAGACTGATTGATACTTCGTGAGTAGTCGTGGTTTCCGAAATTACCCGATGATAAATCATTATTAGTACTACTAATAGAGCTTCACACTTGGACCAGGGTCAACTTGACCCAACCGGGAATCGAACCCGAAGTCCTTGGCACAAAAAGAAGGACAACATCCCCTGAGCCAATCAATTGTCGGTCACTGTATGTTTTCTCCTTCCAAAATTGAAAATTAAGCAGTCTCTTGGCCCGACCACGACTATGCTCGACCAGCGCAGCGAGTTTTTCTCTATTCATTGCAAGTTAGAGACACCCACAGCTCAGTGACTAACTGGCAACACATGTGTATTCGAAACTCGCGCCTAGCCGTGGCCGAGTGACTCGTCAATATCCAATTTCGTGCCAATAGCGGTTGCCTCGCAAGGCGACTGATTCAGTAAGGACTTGGGGTATTGATGGCTATTCAAATTAAAACCCTAAGTTCAGTTTGTTCATGCGAGCAAAATCGAGCAGTTTCATAACATTGCTTTGCGGCCTGCGATTTTTTTTTCAGTAGTTCGATTGGTCAGTCTGGTCCATCGATCAGGACAAAACTAATCAGAAACTAGAGGTACCGTTCAAGCAGCTCACACACTAAGTAACCTCTGAAGCTACGTTCTTTGGCGCGACATGGAGCTATTTTTAGGCTTTGTACCCCTAGGGAAATAAGGAGATCCTATTATTAGGCCTCCGCTGATCACTCGTCTGTCAGTCATATTTTTTGAATCGTATTAGGCAGTAACAAACAAAACCTAAAGCAACTGTTGCCATTAATAAAAAAGTTGAAGTTGAAACGACACTTAATGGCCGCTCTAGCAATAAATAATAAAAAAATAATTAAGCTACAAAGGGGTTCATACAAGAAACTTTTTTTTTGTAGGTACGTTTTGATAATGGCAACATTGTGTAAGAGTCAGTTTTATAAACAAAACATCGATTGTCAAGATGGATTTTAACTCAAGTAGCTCCATCCCTCGCCATGATCATCTTCCCCTGAGAGCCTTCATCGCTCGCAAGGGGCCGCTATCGCCTTTGAGGGCCGGGAATACACATGCCTGTAGCGTGCACATTTCCGTGCAAGTAGCTTGCATAGGATCCCGGCGTTTCGCCGAAAATATTTTTTCCCAACTGATCCATAATTATGCAAACGATTTTTTTTTAAACTGTAACCATTCAGCCACAGATATCATATGAACTAGTTTATAAGATATCTGTGCATTCAGCATTATTTCCGGGCTATCCCGTAA
Organism: Archips crataeganus; assembly: GCA_947859365.1. Lineage (NCBI taxonomy): Eukaryota > Metazoa > Arthropoda > Insecta > Lepidoptera > Tortricidae > Archips > Archips crataeganus. Next base: position 951,751 of record OX402056.1, read on the forward strand.
TCAATAGGTTAGGTTAAGTTTTGTAGCAAATCTGAAGTACTTTTAGTTTTTAAAAAAAAAATCGTTCGTCCATATGAAGCAGTTGGAAAATTAATCATTTCAGAAAAATATTTTCAGCGGAAAATTAAAGAACCAGCTTGCTTATTTGTGTCATACTTTTATCAAGCTTGACGTACGTTCGCCAGCTACTCGCATAATGCGCAACATACCGCTGTGTGTAATCCTATACTATTACTATTCCTAAAAACCCATGGCGTGACATAACTTCTCCAACTCACCTTAAAGCACTTCTCGCAGAAGCGATACAGCGGGGTATTGTTCTCAGCGTGGCACTGCGCACACTTCCAGTAGTCGTAGAGGTCCAATTCGCTGTCGCTGCAGCCAGAGCCAGTTTCCTCGGAGTCAGCGAACTCGATGTCGCCGTCTTCAGCGACGCTTACCTCTATCACCTTCGTTTTTATTATGTGTTCCTCCTGGAAAGAGATTGAGTGAGAATACGTTAGAGATGTGTTAAGAGGGTACGATGCGCACCATTTTTCCATACAAACGTAATCCCCTGTTTCCTTCCTGGATAATGGCTTTAGAGCCAATTTTTTTTTACTGTGTAATCTGTATCTACCACAGCTATGCCCCGCCCCTATGTTTCGTTTTTTTTCCATATTTCAATTGACATAAGAAATATGAGCTTTCAAAAACTGAAAAAATTGCCCAATTTCAACGTCATTTTCAGACACTCATCAGAAAAGAATCCCTGATATAAACAAAAAAAGGAAAAAATAGGGGCATAGCTATATCTGTCCTCTAATTATTTTTGGAAAAAATAATTATATTGGTCCAGTTTTCGAGAAGAAAACAGGGGATTACGAAATGCTGTTTTGATCAATTTTACGCGCCTAATAACGGTCTGAGCTGCAGTTGTCCCGCTCTCGTTGTACTGACACGGAGGGGTTCGGGCGAGACAGCGACATTTCAATAAAATACCTATTTCTCAAAAGTCTCTCAGCCATCGTACCCTCTTAAGATTAACTGTAGATGGTAGTTCTAGTATTCTGTCCCCCTAGGGCCGCTTGCGTGGTCTACGGACGACAGTTCCATAAATTTTGAAACTACCTTAATCCTGGGTCAGCAGGTAACTCAACACTGTATGCTTATTGTCTAACTATTGCTTTCTGTCAAACGGTATACGTTGGTGACAGAAAGTGATGGAGAATGCGTTTACGAGCGGCCGTGCGTTAGACGATATGGCCTCTAGACCGCGCAAGCCCACCCTAAGGCAATAAGCGGTATTTCATGTTTAGACATTTTCAATAAATTAAGAAAAAGTAAGTACTCAGCTTCAACTACGTGCAACCGGCGGCGCGGCGAGCGTTTTTGTAATACATTGCGTGTGCTGCTAATCAACCGCTACATGGTGATCATGTCGATTGAGCAATGAAAAGAATTCGCTCATCGCGCCATCGGTAGCGCATAGTCACGGCCTTGTTGCGAAAATTCAGGATTATAAGAGTCATACAGAGCGTAAGAAACAAACGTTGTCTCTCTTGTGGACATAAAATTAGCGACTCCGAGTCAGCAAACTTAAGATTAATTTAAATGGCAATGGACCGAAAGTTGGTCATGCATCCCACACGCCGATGTAGACTTGACTAAAAATTATTGGCTATAAACCTTTGTCCACAGGAGATGCAAAAAAAAAAGTGCATGACCCATGAATACGTAGGTACAGTAAAATTACATAAAGTTTACCACTGACAAATGGTTTGCCTTCATTCCATATTCAACTTTAACGACCTACAAATAAAGCCAATTTTAGAATACTTTGCAGATTTTGTAATAACTACTTTATTTGTATGGTGTTAAAGTTGGAAATTAAATGTAGGCAAGCTATCTGTCAGTGGTAAACTAAAAGTAAACGTATTGTACGAGTATGAGTAACTTACATCGCTTGGTCCAGAAGAGGGATTCGAATCGATAGGCCCGTCCTCCTCGGGCTCCGTAAAAGGCTCGTACTCCCCCTTGTCGGTGCTCGAGCAATCTGTGTCGCTCGTGTCGCGCACAAAATCTACAACACCACAACACTTCAGACAATATCCTACTTACACTGCCAACGGCAGAAACTGTGGTCCGTAATGTCCCTATAGAAGTTCCCCTGGTCCTGTGTCCTGTGCAGTGTCCAGTCGCTTTGCTATGGTGCAGGAAGTTCCCTAAAGTTGACTCAGTGAAGTCTTAATTTAGTCTTAATGTCACCAACTATACGTTTTTTTTTTCATGCAAGTTTTTTTTCCTGTGCATTTTTTATACCATCATGTTTTTTTTGCTTCATTTCCGATTTTGAGATTTTTTTTTAGTTTAGTTTTGTTTTTTTTTACCACTTCTCTCTATTTTTTTTTCATTCAACAGTGTCTTTTGTCAGTCCATTCAAATTTTTTTCTTTCATTTTGATTCCTCATTTTTTTTTCAATTAACATACATACACAACATGCTTAAAAATAACACAAAGTTGCATTAGTTTCTACTGCAAAACTTACCAAATACAGCAAAATCACAAACAATAATGTTACAAGAAATCAAAACTTAAAAATAACATGTAGAACAGAACAATGTTTCAAAAATATTATTAAATAGTAATGGAATGGCTATTGAGAAATTAGTACAGATCTATTGCATTATGTTAATGTCATCTTGAATATTCGTACTTAACGGATATTTCCGAAATGAGAGGTAAGATAATTATGTTTAATGATTGCCTAAGTTTTTGTAGTAAGCCAGACTTCATACCAAAGCAAGTCATTTTAAATAGTTTCAAGTCGTTTCAATGGCCAAGGTGTCATAAAAGCAACTGATATTTTTATTCTTGTGTTGTCAGAAAAAAACATGAATCCCTTTTTTTCCTATAAACAAACAATATCAGACTTCAAATGAGAATAAAGTCAAAATTGTTTAGAAAACATTAATAAAATTCATATATCCTCGGCGACGTATCCTTTCAAGCAGAAAAATTGACAAGTTTAGTTGTTTTCAATTAAATTGAAGGCAATTTAGACCAATTTCAGTATTGAACTATATTAGATGAAACCATGTCACCCTATGTCGGCGTTACCACGGTGAATGGAGATGGACAACCTTTGCACCAGCTACGAACCCGCACGGGCGTCAGATCAGATTCCCTTTCTCTAATGCGACTTCCCACTTCCCTAACAAAGGCAATAGCCTCAGACAACCAGCAGTCCCAGCACCCAGTAGTCTCAAAGGCAAGGGGTACAAAATAATAGTTACCGGCCAGGGTCGAATATTTTTTCCGCTTCCTATCCGCGGCAAAATCTACAGCGGCACTAGCTTTCCGCACCGTTCGGCTGAGGTGTGAGGCGGCGAAAGTGCTGACGCATGTGGCGTCCCACAACAGACACTTTCCCTCCTGCCACGGTACTAAAGTTAGACCGTCTGGGCCGTCCGGCCTTTTGCCATTCGGTGCGGCAGAGGCTTGGAGGCTCCATAACACAGGGGTTGTTGGCGGATTTCAAAGCCCTCACAACGTCGCAAACTGGCATAGTTTTTTTCTAGCATAAAAATGTGAGCAAACACCTAATAGATCGAGGACGAAAATTAATCGATATCGGAAGTTACAAGATAATAATCAGACACTTAGTCATCTTGCCACGAATGTCCCTAAAAATTGTTCATAACTGTACATAAAAATATATATATGTACAGACGAACATAGAACCTCCTTTTTTGGAGGAGGTAACTATATTAATTGGATAAAAAATACTGCAGGTATTTGCTCTATCTATAGTGATATAAAAAAGGAGGGCTTAATGACTACATTACAGCAGCATCATTCGGAAATATTCCTAGTGTCAGTATGTGTATGAATATTCAAAATAGGTGACTCTCATATTATGTAGTTATTGTAACTTAAACCAAAATGAAAATAGTGTGAAGCATTGTTTTGTAGGATGCATGTACCTATAGCTATCTTAATTAACCCACCGACGTATTTGCGCAAAAGGCTAAATAATAAAAATTTCGATGACTACCGATAGATGGCAGTGCCAAATTACAAGGCCTTTCTTAAGTATTATCAGCCGTTTATCATAATACTTTATTTTTCAGCCTTTTATAACAAACAAGCCGGCAAGTATTTCTAGATAATGGCCGGACAATGATTCAAGTCTCCTCAAACTCTCCTGCTGTAAATGATCATGTTTGAAGGAGACAGTATCTATTATTGTCAGGAAATCTTTAAGATTAAGTCTTAGCTAGTAAGCCCATTCTCAAAACTATGTGGTAAGGTTTGACAATGGACAGCTTCTGTTAGGCAACGGTGTGGATTTATGGGAATCCGTCTTCTGGTGGTTTCCATAGTAACCGCTGGCTCGGCCATGATCTGACAATATTACCATACTGATTAGTATTTCGTACTGGCAATGTTATTCTTATAATCTTTAGAATTCAAAATTAGTTTTTCCATGTCACTCTTCAAATTAAAGTGTGGTGAGAAAGAATGAAGTTTTTAATGTAACTAGATATAAAAAATAATTTCTGGTTTGTCCATGCTTTTAGAACTGTAATTACTGTAATTAAATCCTCTAGATAAAAACAAGTATGTTTTTGGGAATCGAACCCATCTTCTAGCTTTAAATCTATTGACGCAAAATTGTGCAATTTTTCCACTTCAATTTCTAGTCTAGAAAAAGGTAGGTATCTAGAAAGATCATGCTAGCAGAACTGATACTGCTGTATTTAATTTTAGCTACCTCTTTGTGATATATATATATATTTTATATCTTTACCGTAACTAGAACATACTAAACAAAAAACATAAAAGATAACATGGTTTTTTCAATACTGCGTAACGAGAAAACCGTAAAAATAAATATAAAACTCTGGAAGTAAAAGTTGACAAATTTTGATACTAATATTATAAACGCAAAAGTTTGTATGGATGATTTGATTTTTGGATTGATTTTGTTACTCTTTCACGCTAAAATGATAAAATTTGGCACACAGATAGTTTATAACCTGGATTTACATTTAGAATACTTTTTATCCTTCAAAATTGCATAGTTACCAAGGGATAACGATAAACCAATTCCTTGTAAGCGGAGTCGCGGGTAATAGCTAGTATTTATTTTTAGCTAATAAAAATAAATACAAAACTCGGGAAGTAAAAGTTCTAAATATGTGGATCTAATTCAATTTATCTAAATGACCTTCAAATATCATGTCATAAGATTCATACGCAACAAAATTATTCTTAAAATATTAACAAAGTCATTTATCATACGCTCACTTTATCTTATCATGTTATGTACTACTAATATCGGTTTTTGGTATATAAGTGATATAATTTCGACAAAACTTAAGTATTTTAATGATATTTTGAAAAATGAGATACCTAATCCTAGACCTAATCTTCTTTAAAATGTACAAGCCGCTGCCCGCGACTTTGTCTGCGATGAATTCGTTTATCGCTATCCCACAGGAACTAATCATTTTTCCGGAATAAAAGTATCCTATATGTTAATATAAATTAACTATCAATGTGCCAAATATGATCCAAATCCATTAGCCCAATTTTGCCTGATAGATTAACAAACATTCAAGGATTTGCCACACTGGATGCGTTCTGCGGTCGCGGTCAGTTCAAATTGAACGCAGGCAGCATTATGTATGAACAACATTGTCGGTCTCTATATATTTTGTATAGATAGATATATGTATGCGATCTGACCACATCACCACACGGACCGCACGGTCAGATTGCATAGCTATACAAAATATTAGAGACCGACAATGTTGTTCATAAATAATGCGGGCTGCGTTCAATTTGACCTGACCGCGACCGCAGAACGCATCCAGTGTGGCAAATCCTTTAAACATCACCCGACCCACCTACATTACAACTTCACCTGTATCGACTTACCGACTTGAGAGTACTCGAGACAAGTAGGTACTGTTTGAGTGCATGAGATAAATACGAGAATATGTGTGTGTGTGCTTCACCGGAAAAATAATATAGGTACACCTACAACATTATATCAAGCGAAAATATATAGTAAAACAGAAAAAAAATACATGTCCAAATAAATAATATTTGAAGATACGTTGCAACTGAGTATGAAAATTCAGTTAAGTGTTGACGAATTGTAGTTACAGTCAATTAGTTTCAATTGTTATTTACATGTAGATGTCAGTGTCACATGTTAAGTCAACCATGACTGCATGGATGCCATTTCCTTTGCCTGTCATTTAAAGCGGTAAATTGGGCGCGGTTAGCGCACGATCCCGTATTTGTCAATCCGGAATGAACGACAATATTACACGAGCTAATAATTTAAATTATTGAAATTATATGAGTGTTTGAATTATTATTTGATCGTATATTAATTCCAAGCCGTATTTTAAACGCACCCGATAAATTGAATTAAAAAAAGTAATACCTATTGAATGACTAATTCCCAGAGGCGTCTCTAGCCCACGTAGCGACCGTGTGCAATCTTTACTTAGATATATCGCCCCGCGGTGTCATATAGGGATGATGGCCACGAGAGTTGAGGTCACGCACACAACAACATGTCATGTAATGGCAACGGGATTTTGACATTTATTCGTACCGATAGCAAATTTCTTTAACCCATTTCGTTAAGAATTATTTACAGTACATCTAGTTCAAACAAAACAGGAAATAAAATATTTCGATCTATTTTACTTAAATCAATAAATAAGCATACACAATTTTCGCTATTTATAAAAAACTGTTTTTTTTTGTTGCGAATATTTCTTATCAGTTTCAAATTGTTTATTTCAAAAATTGGATATATGAAAAAAGAATAATTATAATGCCTATGCATAGTATTGCGAAAGTATTTTATCATAAGGTCCTATGACTCACATTTCATTCACTCACTAGGTACTTTTTTGCAATCAGTACTTTTAGCTGTGTGTCATTCACCTGAACTCTCGTGGTGTTACCTATATCACGGGCGCAGGTTCATTGAAAGTACCCCAAACACTGCTGCGCCCGTGTTGTGCGGTGCAACGTGCAACGCACACCCTGCACCATAGGTAAAGCCGCCTCTGATAATTCCCTTATTCTCAGCAGAATATTCTTAGTTACAACTTTAGTGTGATAGATATCTCAGTCATTAGCATTACAATGCAGTGGCGAAGGGTGCTAACAACTCGATTCCCAGCGGGTTGCCTAAAATTTTGAAGTAACCAAACGCTTCTCTTAGTAACCGATTGTTTGTATAGAGACTTACTCTTCCATAATAAACTTTTAAGTATTTTTCAAAATGGTGCAGTAACAAAACGCATCAAAATATCCACAAGACCAATCAGTCATTCATAAATTCAATATTCCGGCAGGAATTGTACACTCACACATGTAAATATTCATTCAGAAAAACCATAGATTCACTACAAGCGTCTACCGTAAGAATAGGCATGGAATAGGCTGAAGATAACCCGGTCTCTATCGGCTTATCACATTTAAAAAAAGACTTTCTACATTGTGCATAAGGCTTAATTTCACTTTGACAGAAGCTTTTTTTTTAAATAATTTATCCCACTTGGAATAGCCGACGGAATTGACATTCACGCAGCCATTCGTAGACTTATTTAAAATTACTGGAGCGAAATTTAATTTTAAAATATCGAGTTTTAGTGTAAAACAGAAAGTACGATATTTTATCTATTTTTATAATAAGATTTATAAACAGACAAAATTAAACCGCCACGGGCTGTGCTCAGCGCGCTGCACAACACCAAATCGTATACGCTGTGCCGCGCTGCCGGTATGTGTCACTGTATGTACGATTCGGAGCCATAGAACGTGCCGGACGATTTGTTAGCGCGGTCGATTTGTTTGTGGTGTGGTATTTATTGAAATGACAACATTAGGTAATGTCATGTCAATCGCTCAGTGTTTTGTATTGTAGTTTGTTTATTTATATTATAATAAAATTATGTGAAATAATTTTAATAAAAACACGATATTGGATCAGTGTTGATACGCAATATCGGTGAAATTTAATCGTACGTATTATCGTCTGTCAGGTTGTAAATCTGATTATAATTCAGTGTCTAATTCATGTATAAGTAACATATTGTTTTGATACTGATATCAGTGAAAGGATAAATATGTTGCAGTCTTATGGACCGAATTACTGCACGTAGGTAAGTACTAGTTTTCTAGAATATAACCTAGTATAACTACTAAGAAATGGGGTATGATTTTTGTTTGCTTTTTTTCGTCCGGCTTTACCTGGAAAAAAATTCACGCCTCGCCACTGTTACAATGTAAAGTGCATTTAGGAGTTACCTATTTAATAAAATTGATAATGTCATTAAAAGATATCCAGTATCTGTTGAAATTGCAGACAAGTCTGTACATGTCTTGCAAGAGTGACTGGCATGACTGTGAGCCTGACTCATTGCAGCCGACACGCTAAATGATTTGCAGACAGAAAAAACACTTTTGGAATTCAAAGAACTGTTATTTGCACAGTTGATTCTGATAGGACATACTTTTGAGAACACATTGAGGATAATTTGAAAAGTTTGAGGATATTGAAACAGAGCCACAGATACAAAAAGATAAAACATTATATAAAGAAAAAGTAAGAAGTATATACAGTATTGAATTATATCTCTTAAATTTACAAAATATGATAAACTGATAACGTCTAACGACTACAAAGATTGATCGAGAAATTATTGTCGAGAAGAAAAACGAGCAATCATTAAGATAAAATAGGTAAGCGCTATTTCGATAATTTTCATGGGTACCAAATCAATTGAGATTAATCTCTGGAGAAATTAGTGTTGTGGGTCAGGCTCAGGGCCTAGCACAAACACCATAAATCGTAGGCTTAAAGCATCTATCTAAAATGCGCTAAAACGGCGCGGGCACTACAACGCGCGACCTGCACGTTAAGATTTCTTATCATGAGTACTTCGTGTATTTTAACATCCTGTACAAAGAGAATGATGCTTTATGACTCTAATAGTAAAATGTAGCTGTACTACTGATCGTTTACCCTTGCAACAACAATAACAATAAGACACTGGACAGCACAGTGGTAGCAGTTAAATGATCAAGCAAGAATGTTAGACATTTACACCAAATAACACAAAAAACAAATTGTCACCTCCTGAGCAAAGTCATAGATCTACAATTTTAGCAAAAGAGATTTCGATTCTAAGTGGTTTCAAATGCATGGGTACCTTCAAAATACTCCTGAAAATTATAATTTTGCAGATTTTCAACTTTGCTATTGGAGTAAAGAAATAATATAATAATAAGAAAAGAATATCACAGATTAATTAAATAATATCACATGCTTGAAATAGGGCAAAATGCATAGTTTGCTTGCATACATATTATAATATGTTAGGTGGGTGAATCAACTTTTTCTTACCACCCTTTGTTATGTATGATGGTAGGTATCCTATTATTTCGTCTCATTCGTTTTTCATTTAATTCTTATTTCATCTCATTCTTTATTCATCTTCGTCTGGTTCGCTATCCGTCACTATCTTTTTTGGTCAAATTCTGCAACTTGTCTATCTCTTACTACGACTTATTCGTTTTTCGTCACGGTCTTCCTTGGACTCATTCGTCGTTCTTCCCTTTCGTTTTTTGCCTCATTTACTTGTTCGCCAAAATTATTTCGATACGTTCGGTGCTGGTAAATAAATGTTCGTAACTAAATGAGACAAAAAACGAAAGGGAAGAACGACGAATGAGTCCAAGGAAGACCGTGACGAAAAACGAATAAGACATTAAGAGAGAGACAAGTTACAGAATTGGGGATGTCTATTTTTTTGCAATGTATGAAAAATCGAAAACCATTTCGAGATAAATGCTTTTTAAATCGTTTTCTGTAGTTATTTAATTTTAATATTATGTAATAAATTGATTATATAAAAAATAAGCAATGACCTTCATTTGACATTGGTGTAAATTGCGTGACCGGTTCAAGTCGTACTTTATTCTGTGTGGTTAGAATTCTTCACAATTTACGCATGGATTATACTACGGAGTTTGATTTGGACCCGCTGTCTGACATCTAGCACTTTGTCAGTGCCAGTAAAGTGACACAGTGTATAGTGTACCACTACGCAAAAAATAATTAAAGGGGTTGCCTTATCGTACGCATTTAGATAGATTTAGAAATTTGGCATTGTGGGGGCCCTCAATTATAATCTGACGTCATCAACTAAAATAGTTTCAATAATTAATTTTGAAAAAAGTAGAGAACTAAATGACAAAATATTGAAATTAGTTTCTTATAATTGACTTTTCTATACAATAAAAATATAAAAACCACTGGTAATTTTTTTTAGACATTCCCAATTTGACCAAATAAGATAATGACGGATAACAAACTGGAAGAATAAAGAATGAATGACGAATACAGAATGAGACTAAGCAAGAATTAAACGAAAAACGAATGGGGCGAGATATTAAATACGATATCGCTATGGTTACACAAATTTTTGTCTCTTTGACAACCTAGCATTTTTCTATGAAACAGTATGAAGATGTCACTTGGACAACTGGGGATTGAGTAAACAACACGAAAAAGTTGATTCACACAGGTGTTACACTTTGTAATATATACTTGGTGACAATTCTACTGGCAAACATCCACCACTCACAAAGTGTATCAATTAATTTGCCAATAAAATGTTAAGTAAACAATTCACTTTATATGGATACTAATACACCAAAACATTGTAACTTCTAGTTTTTTTTTATTTTTCTTTTTTATAAAAGTTCTATTATCTGAAATTACTATTCTTTCTATTTAGCTTTAAGTTTTATTATATTTATTTATTTGGTTTTATTTAGTTTTTAATTCCGTTCTGGTTAACATTTTATTATGTTGGTTTTTAAATTAATTTGTATCAATAAACACTAATAGGTATTTTAAAGATTTTTTTATTTGATTCATTCTAGATGGAACTTTGTTGATATAACCATTACTTTATGAGAAAAATAAAACGCAAACCTAATCATTTAATAGTAATCTAAGTGCCTTTCAATTTTTAGGAAAATACTCTGTGCAAGACAACATTTAGTGTGTTGTAGATTTGTAGTTTTCTGTGGCTTCCCATGAGGCTGATATAGTCGAGTGTACTCAAGCCTTGTTAAATTAAAAAAAAAAATTAGGAAGTTGGTCAAACATAATAGTTTCTTCTGATTTTACCCGACTGCAAGGAAAGCGTTACGTTTTTCGCGCGTATCTTATATGTATGTTTCTTTGTATAAGTTGTTACTTTGATAAACTTAAAGGACTTTGTATACTTCTAGGTCTAGTAGGTAGTTTGCTAGTAGTTAAGTTCTAGTTCAGTATGTGGTGTACTGTACCCTTGTATTGTTATCTTAAGTAATGTGAAATAAAAAGATATATATACCTGTCTCTTTTCCCTGGATGCTTAATTCACTCTCTATAGACCCTCTCCGACTGTGGCAAGGCGTTGCTAGCCACGAATGTTCTGAAATCATGTGCACAAGATTGGCTTAAAAATAACTAAGCAAGCAAGTGAAGCATATTAAACACCCAAGACCCGAGAACAAATATTCGTATTATTCATACAAATATCTGCCCTATTAGTTCATAAATATCTGCCCTGACGCGGGAATCGAACCCGGGACCTCAAGCTTCGTAGTCAGGTTCTCTACCTACTAGGCCATCTGGTCGTCTAAATCAATCATTCCATTAGAACAGCCTTAAGGCCCCTAGCACACGGCGTTTTTTAAATAACGCGCCGTGTGCTTAGGCCCTTAGAGGTCATGGTGCTTAGTTAAAGCATGCCCATAAATGTTGACCCAGAATTAATGAAAATAATGTCATCATCATCATCATCACAATCATCCCAGCCTATATACGTCCCACTGCAGGGCACAGGCCTCCTCTCAGAATGAGAGGGCTTGGGCCGTAGTTCCCCCGCGGGCCCAGTGCAGATTAGAAACTTCACACACACCATTGAATTTCTTCTCAGATGTATACAGGTTTCCTCAGAATGTTTTCCTTTACCATAAAGCTTATGGTAAATTACAAAATGTAATTTCGCGGGTATGTATTACAATACCAAAGTACGAAAGACCGAATGTATTAAAACATCGAATGGGTCAAAAGACTGACACAATTTTTTTTGAAACCGTAAACTTCTCAGAATTTATTAAAACGTCATCATACAGAACCCATTAGGTTAGGTTAGGTTTGTTTTATAACAATCTTAAAAAGTTAACAGTTTAAGAATAAAATTGTGTTGTTCTTTTGACCCATTCGATGTTTTAATACATTCGGTCTTTCGTACTTCGGTATTGTAATACATACCCAATTTCGCACATAAATTTCGAAAAACTCAGAGGTGTTAGCCCGGACTCAAACCCACAACCCTCTGCTTGAGACCATAGGTCAAACCACTAGGCCACCATGGCTACTGCAGTATAACACAATAATGTACAACCTGATAATTCAAACCCTCATATAACTACCATAAGAGTTTGAATTACAAGGTTATGTATTATTGTCATTAATTCAGAGTCAACAAATACAGGGTCATCAACTAACAGCACATCACATGCAATGGATTATGTATTTCACTGAAGAAAATTATTTGGATATTATTTGGAACTCAATTAATTTGACAATGCCAACTTTACAGCTTCTATGGCTAATGTATTTATGAACTATGCAAAACTCTAGCTAAAAAGACTTCCATCTCTTACTCATCCTCTGTTTGACTTCTGTCAAAAAACTTATGTTGATTGATAGTGGTGAAATCATATTTGATTCCGAGTGTGTTTTAGAATTTCTGTAGGTATGGCTGTCTCAACTATCCAAAGTCCCTAAATGAATTGCTCAACTTCCAACTTGGATAAATCCAATTAGAGACTTTTTAAAAAGAGTAGATTTAGCAGAATTGGATGTTAAGCAACTCAAATAAACAATAAGCACCAACAAAGCTGTAGATAAGCACTTTTAGGAATCACAATCAAATTTTAACAGAGAGAAAGCTAACAAAATGTAAACACTAAACTTATCCCTTCCAGTTTAACAAATGAATTTGTGATTGGATCAAAGGCAGCTAGTGTAGATTATACAACTACATACATACAGCTTCCTCAAAACCTAAGTAACTATGCATGAAGCTCAATAGAGCCCCATACATTGTTTACATATCAAAGGGGAATAACCAGTTTTAAACTCAACAGTAAAATTGTAGTAAAATGTATACCACCGACAATGGAATGCACTTACAAGGAATAACCTACAATAAACTTACCCATTCGCAAACATAAATATGATAAAGAACCACAATGTGAAGTATCAAAGGCCATAGCGACGAAAATTTCAAACGCCTGATATTTTTTCTTTCGTTTTTTGTACCAATGGTTGGCCTTCACTTGAACGACTACTGTGCGAGTATTTGTAGTAAACCACTTAGCACTTATTTTACTACAATCCGTTACCTTAACAGAGTTTAATCACGGTTAAAGATAAAGTACACATAATGATTGATAATGAAACAACATAACATACCTGAGGAATATGATGCAGTTGTATTCATTTCTAGAGAGAACGACAAGTGCAAACTCGCCTAACTCGCCCGTGTACAATCGACTTGTCAAACTACGCGTCTGCTATGGCGACGGAGGGGGTGATCCGGTTGAGATGCGCGGGAGCGGGAGTGTACAGATGGCGACTTAGTGATGTACCACAATAAAGATTTGGAAATTAAACCGGTAAAGTATGTTTTCCGCAAGTATTTTAACGACCGCCTTAGCCTAGTTGGTAGTGATCCTGCCTACGAAGCAAGAGGTCCTGGGTTCAAATCCCGGTAAGGGCATTTATTTGTGTGATGAACACGAACATTTGTTCCTGAGTTATGGATGTTTTCTATGTATTTAAGAATTTATTTATCTATATAAGTATGTTTATCGTCGTCTAGTACCCATAGCTTTGATTAGTTTGGGACTAGGTCGATTTGTGTAAGATTGTCCCCTAATATTTATTTATTTTATTTATTTATTTAAATCGTCAACATTATTTAAATTCCTACACAAAATAATAGAAATTAAATGCAATCACCACTTTGTGCGTAACTAGCAGATTTTTGGCGTAAAACTTCTTGAATATAGCATTAACGTTAATTATATATGATTATGACTACTACCTTTAGTCTGTCGATGTCACATAATATATGTTTAGGAGAGTCCGTGAGTGAACAAAGCCCTCAGATATATATCGTCGTAATATGTTTCTTGTCTACCTACACTGATAGAAGCCAGATAGAAGTCAACGTGTTAAAGCACGGTCAGATAGATATATTTTAACATACTTTACCGGTACCGCTCCCTAATAATTTACGCTGATTTTACAATTTACAGATTAAAAACTATTGGTTTCAGAATTAGGTAAGTATAGCTATTGTCTCTTTTTAATGTAAAATGTATTTTTGATAAGTCTTAACTTTTTTAATTGAGTTGAGACATGCCACTCTAAACTTAATTATTTTTAAATTGAGTTTAGATATGCTATGCTAGGTATACAGGGTGGTACGTTTAGATGAGTCAGTAATCACAATCAATATGGGTAACTCTAAAACAATCAGGCACCCAAAGATCTTATCTTAGGAACCATGTACTTAATCAATTGGGAATGTCTAAAAAAAATTACCAGTGGTTTTTATATTTTTTTTGTATAGAAAAGTCAATTATAAGAAACTAATTTCAATATTTTGTCATTTAGTTCTCTACTTTTTTCAAAATTAATTATTGAAATTATTTACTATTACGTCAGATTATAATTGAGGGCTCCCACAATGCCAAATTTCTAAATCTATCTAAATGCGTACGATAAGGCAACCCCTTTAATTATTTTTTGCGTAGTGGTACACTATACACTGTGTCACTTTACTGGCACTGTCAAAGTGCTAGATGTCAGACAGCGGGTCCAAATCAAACTCCGTATATAATCCACGCGTAAATTGTGAAGAATCTAACCACACACAATAAAGTACGACCGGTCACGCAAAATACACCAATGTCAAATGAAAGTCATTGCTTATTTCTTATTTAATAAATTCATTACGTTATATAAAAAAATAATAACTACAGAAAACGAGTTAGAAAGCATTTATCTCGAAATGGTTTTCGATTTACTATATATTGCAAAAAAATAGACATCCCCAATTCGATCCGATCCGATTCGAATCGATCGACAAGAAAAAGTGCGCTAATAAATAAAAAAAAATTGCAAAGAATAATTTTCAATACAAACTTTTTTGCTGATTGTAACAAAAGTTAACTGTTTTTGGATGATACAGTATCCAATCTGCACATGTTACCATATTTTAAGTAAATTCAACCATGAGAAATAGGTCAAATTTAACTTCCTAGATTTGGCTACCGACAGACAGGTAGTTACCGGGACTGGAAGGTAATATTTTTCTTAAATGCGACCGGGTTTGATTCCCGAACTTTAATTGTCACCAAAATCGATGAAATGGTTCCTTAGAATAGATCTTTCTATTTATTATACTTTCATACTTGCCCATACCTACTGTCCGATCTAAATGTGCCACCCTGGTATAGCTACCTACAACGCAAACTATTTTAACAAACCTGGAAAAGAAGCAAAGAAATTGGTTTTAACGCAATAATAAGTATGGTTGGCATATGATTCGCCGGGTTTTGTCTACGATACCTAATTACATGTAGGTAGGAATACATATACAACAAGGTAAAATTTTAAATGTAATTCAAAATTAGTGTTTCTAGGTCGGTTAATACTGAGTAGTATGGGCCAGTCAGTACAGACGGACGCTCAGTGCCGGATTAAGCCAGCGCGGGGCCTATAGTAAATTCTGTCAAAGGGGCCCTTGAATTGTTTTCTAGGTTATCAACTTTTTTATAGTTGGTCATTTTGATGAAACTATTTTCTTTGTAGTAAGAATTGCGGCTATATTGATTTGAAAAATATTTTCACACTTAAATCACTTAAATATTTTTTTATGGTCAGAAAACGTTGGTGCGGGGCCTCCTTATGTGTGGGGCCCGTAGCATTTTGTTGCTACTCTTGCTACGTGGCTAATCCGCCACTGCGGACGCTATTTGAACTGCATCCAGCTACAAAATGGCAATACGAGTGCAGTTCTGACGCAGTTGACGTAAATGGATCAAAACTGCAAATCTACTGCGCAATCGCAATGCAGTTCTATTGCAGTTGCTCTAACCGCAAAAGGACTGCATTACAACGTCAGTGTGCAGTCGACAGGACTGCATGGCAACTGCAAGCGGACTGCGAAGTCGGTTTGCAGTTTTGATGCAGTTACGTCAACTGCATCACCATCAGAAATATCAGAATTGCACTTGAACTGCCATTTTGGAGCCGGGATGCAGTTCAAAATTTCCAATGCTGTCCGTTTGTACCGGCCTTATAATGCATACATTAACTTCATTGCTAAAATTAGCCTGACGAAATTTAGAATGTTCATACTTTGTTCATAATTTAATTTACAAACTCAGTGTATGGACACGTCAATGTAAATAAAACTAACTTGGATAACTAAACTAGTGCTATACAAAATTTCAGGGAGCAACTTGTTTTCACAGCTTATAAAATAATGTACGTCGTACTTATTTATTTGCATTTCATAATAAATATTGGCGTTTTGGCTATGCCCATTATTTAACATTCATATTACTTTTTATGTAAAATTCGAAAGTAGCGAAGCTAAAAAGTTAAAAACCGGTTAAAATAATGTATTTAGTGACATGCGTCACGAATCGGTATCGCAGTTTTAACTAGCAACACCGTCCTACTGATCTGACAGTTTCCGGTTGCCATAAGTTCTTTCTTTGTGGTATGGTGTCGGCATAAGGTGAGTTTCTCAATTTTGTGTAAAATAATGTAGTTTAACTGTTGCATTCTTTATCAATTTATTGTGAAAATTATTACACAAACGTTTTGATTCGGTGTAAATGTAGTTCGCCTTGTAATCGTTCGAGAACTTAGCGGGTAATGTGTTTGTACTGACGGACGACTTATATCCACGTGGATTTAAAAATAATTTGCTGTTTCTGCTAGCATTTAGCTTTCATCGTATAAAACAAGGCTGGGAAAGCCTAATTTAAAACGCGTTTTATCCTGAAAGTGAATTCTAAGGTTAATTTTAGTGCAACAGTTCATCGAAGAGGTTATGTTGGAGTAGCGTTGTCACACCAATCTAATCATTTGACAAGCCCATAATTTTGTTGTAGTTGCCGAATAAGCAACCACAATGCCGCAGAACGAATACATTGAGCGCCATCAAAAGCTTTACGGTAGGAGGCTTGATTATGAGGAGAGGAAACGCAAGCGGGAGGCCCGTGAGCCCCATAAGAGGGCCGAGAAGGCGCGTAAACTGCGAGGCATCAAGGCAAAGATCTACAATAAGGAGCGTCGCAATGAAAAGATTCAAATGAAAAAGAAAATCAAGGCGCACGAGGAGAAAAACGTCAAACAGAACACAGAAAAGGTCGCCGAAGGGGCATTGCCTGTATATCTTCTTGACAGAGATGTACAGTCCCGAGCCAAAGTATTGTCTAACATGATCAAACAGAAACGTAAGGAGAAAGCTGGCAAATGGGATGTACCAATACCCAAAGTGCGAGCACAGGCTGATGCTGAAGTATTCAAGGTTTTGAAGTCTGGCAAAACCAAGAGGAAAGCATGGAAACGCATGGTCACTAAAGTCACGTTTGTCGGTGAGAACTTCACAAGGAAACCTCCGAAGTTTGAGAGATTCATTCGGCCGATGGCTCTTCGTTTTAAGAAGGCACATGTAACTCATCCTGAGCTGAAGGCTACTTTCTGCTTGCCTATCATTGGGGTTAAGAAGAACCCTAGCTCACAGATGTACACAAGTCTCGGTGTTATTACGAAGGGTACAGTGCTGGAAGTGAACATTTCTGAGCTTGGTCTCGTGACCCAGGCGGGCAAAGTGGTTTGGGGAAAATATGCTCAAGTCACAAACAACCCTGAGAACGATGGTTGCATTAACGCTGTACTTTTGGTGTAATTCACCTCACATGATGTACCTAATTTTAAATAAATTTATGACCAATAAACCTACTGTGAAGCTTATGTTTATTTTTATTTACCTTCCCATATAACTTTATACTGCATTTCTTGTTGCCACAAACTTTTCTTGCTCACTCAATATCAAACAAAACTGAACTGCTCTACTGGGCTTGAAGTGGTTGCCTATATTGATTTCAAATTGTTAGGTAATGAATGGTATCATTAAGCTATGAATAATTTTTGACATGTTAGTTCTTGTTTATTATGTGTCATTAATGTACTACCTGCTAATTCCTGATCTCGTGGCAAATTAAATTACATGGGAGCATGAATAATCAAATCACACAGACACAGTAAATAAATAAAATAAATAAATATCACGGGACAATTCACACCAATTGACCTAGTCCCAAAGTAAGCTTAGCAAAGCTTGTGTTATGGGTACTAAGCAACGGATAAACATACTTATATAGATAAATAAATACTTAAATACATAGAAAACATCCATAACTCAGGAACAAATATTCGTGCTCATCACACAAATAAATGCCCTTACCGGGATTTGAACCCAGGACCTCTTGCTTCGTAGGCAGGGTCACTGCCAACTAGGCTAAAGCGGTCGTTACCTACAGTGTAGGTAGGTCTCCAACAAGATGAAGCGACGACCTGATTAAAGTTGCGGGAACGCTTTCGATGCTGATGGCGCAGGACCGATCTGTTTGGCAAGCCTTGTGGAGGCCTATGTTCAACAGTGGATGTCTGGACGTCTTTCGGCTGAAATGGTAATGATTGTGAACAATCAGGTCGCGCATTATTGTTGTAGGTACATTCTGGGTCGACGAAGTGGTTGTTGCGTTTATGATCGAGTTTAACACATGTTTCGGGCTAATCCGTAGCCCTTCCTCTCGGAGTCGCACGTCACGGCGTCTGTGCGCGTTTGGCAGCCGCCGGGACGTGCGACTCCGAGAGGAAGGGCTACGGAGCCCGAAACAGTCGAGTTAAACTCGTTTTAAGACGTGAGTGATCTGTTTATTTTCACTATGAGTGAGTCTCACGGTAGTTTCATGTTTAAAATGTTTCTAATTCAAATACACAATATTTATTCTGGAACTCAGGAGGAATACTGATTAAAGAGTGACTAAAGTATCAGCCGGTAGAAAGTCTGGGGTCAGCGAGAGCTCTTATAGTATAAATCCTCCCAGGTGAATTTTTTGCTTCGAGCCATTACATTAAATTTGAACCTTAATACTATGACAATACCGTTTGTTTTGAAAGATAAGGGCTCAAAGCGAAAAATTCACCTGGGAAGATTTATACTATACTATGATGATAGCCTAAACAACCAGATTTAGGTAACTAGTTCCATTAAAATTAGTGTCTAAAAAGTTATCTTTATTCTTAGGTACACCAAGATGCAGATCTTCGTGAAAACCCTCACGGGTAAAACCATCACCCTCGAGGTTGAGCCCTCTGACACCATCGAAAATGTCAAAGCCAAGATCCAGGATAAGGAGGGCATCCCTCCGGACCAGCAGAGGTGAGTTACCACACACCAAACCACAGTAATACTAAGTTTAGCGACTACTAGCGCCATCTAGTCAATTAGAGATACAGCTAGATTATACAGTTATCCACTAACCTGCCCATGATCAGACCATTATCTCACCTAATGAAAAGTGCAAATGAGGTCAAAGATGGTATCTCACTTATTCAGTAACATTCTAACCTTGAAGAGCCCTAGGTTATATTGTATTTATCTGGATATACAGACTACGGGAGTGAATTCCATTCCTTTGCAGTTTGTATTAGGAAAGATGAAGCAAACCGCTTTGTGCGGGCCAATGGAATACTGACAACATAAGTATGAAGACGCTTCCCTGTCTGGATGTCTGTAGGTTAAATGGAGATGGAGGAAAATCATTATAATTCCTGCATACACCAAAAAATGTATCCGATAAAAACAGACAAAGAAGCAGCTCTACAACAGTGTTCTAGGCTCTGTAGTCTGCCACCGATCAACTGACTATCACCAATGAGTCTTCAGGATCTATGCTCCACCAAATCCACCACCACCAACTGATATTTGGCGGAATCGTCCCAAAGGAGGCCACTCTTAAATTTCCACCTATCTCCACCTAACCCCTATTAAACAAGCTTATTGCATTTCAATACCAAAACTAACAACATCCTCATCCCAGGTTGATCTTCGCTGGCAAGCAGCTGGAGGATGGCCGCACCCTCTCAGACTACAACATCCAGAAGGAGTCGACGCTGCATCTCGTGCTGCGCCTGCGCGGTGGAGCCAAGAAGCGCAAGAAGAAGAATTACTCCACCCCCAAGAAGATCAAGCACAAGAAGAAGAAGGTCAAGCTCGCTGTCCTCAGATACTACAAGGTTTGGGCTTGTTTTAAAAAAGTTTTATGACAAACTCTAATTTTTGGCGTTTGTTACTCTGATAGACCCCAGTTATTGACGTCATCGACCTTCTTCGTCTACACATCAGAAACTAGTAAATAGACCCGATTTTAGCCTTTAAAGTACTCAATAAATAAAACAAGTCTCTACTTCTCATGAAAAGTGTTACAAAACAAAATGGAATGCAATTAAATTTCAAATCTTACTAGTAAAAGATATAATATTAAGGGAGTGTTTCACCACCTTATTGTCAAACTGCTGGTTACGTAACCAATGAATAAACTAAGTACTGGACAAATCTGTCAGCTAGTGTTTTTTTTAGTTTCACCACGCCGGTCCTGTGCGAACTAAGTACCACTTAACTAATCGTGGGTTTAACAAAAAGTCGGAATGGCAACGTCGCATTTCACGACCACGCGTTCCTGTTCGCACACTTTCGTTCAAAAAGTCACTCATTATTAAAGCAAAAGAGATGGTTAACTATATAATTTTTGAATACATCTATTTTTTTTGCATAAACAAATGTGTAACATTATAATTGATCCAAAAACGGTATTTATTTACGATACTTTGTTAACAATAACAAAGAAAAATAAAATCACGTAAAACGAATCGAAAAGTGGCGCCAAACCATTTGACAGATAAACTTTTTTTTGATGGCGACATACAAGTTCAGGTAGAACAAACGATTGAGCCGCTGAAAAAAAGTTTGTTATTAAAAAATATTACGAAATTTTGGATTTATTTTTAAATACTAAAAGTGTACCTACATTTTTTTATTCAAATCTTGATATTTAAATTATTTTAGGCAATTTAGCATGACCTCTTTCTTTAAAAAATAAAAAATAATTAATTTGTTTTTCTGAAACCGGCTGAAGGGCTCTCCAACCATGGCCACAAAAAAATAAACTAACTTTATGTGACGGATAAAAATGCTAAATGCCTCCTGATCTGATGGTCAAATTAAGAAACAGTTTGTCCGTCACTTAGCGCTAATCGAGACTGGTGAAACGGAAATTTTAATTCCATCTGTCAAATAAGGTTATGATTAAGCTAATCCGAACTTTAAGAAAAGTGGTGAAACAACCCCTAAATGCAACAGAATTTAATTTTGTGTTGTGGCACTATTCTCGATAAGAAGCGAATTGTAGATGCAAAAGTAGTGGTAACCTCCTAGAGGTTTGGCTGGCCTTTCAAGCAGAGGGTCATGGACTCATGGGTTTGAGGCCGGGCTCGCACAGGGCAGTTTAACGGTGAAGGCAAACATCGTGCGAAAACCTGCACACTCTTGCGCTGAAATGCAATTATGTGTGTGAAGTTCCCAGTCTGTACTGAGCCCGCGAGGGAACTACCCAAGCCATCTCATTCTGAGGCCTACGCCCAGCAATGGGACGTACATGGGCTGAGATGCTGTAAATGCATGGAATCTGACCATAAGGTTGTTTTTAAATTCTCAATCACTAAACTTATGACTTGGAACTGACATGTTCAATTTACCTGATCAAAGTTCCTTAAAATAAAGAATTAAAAAAAGTTATGACTAACAATCCCAAGAATGTCAAAGATGGTAACGCACGTGATGCGATGTCCTTGACCGTCACTGACGCAGCACCTCGTCATGATAAAGTAGACGTGACTCAAACGTGCAAGTTGCGACAGGTTGTTGGGTGCTGTGGCGTCACCAATCGCATCACAGGCGGGCTACTACGTAGTTCGTATCGTGCTGTCCTTTTCAATCTCTTTGATACTATTTAGCGTGAACCGAACGGCTTGATACGAAGTTCGAAAATCGAATTTCGTAGTAGGTTCCCAGATAGATATGTTGCTAATAAACTCGGAAGGGAACTTTGATAAAGATTTAAAGGTCGGCTTCTTTTTTTACAAGCTTTTGTTATCTTTCTATGTTTGTTTGTTCGGGTTAAATACTGCGTCGAATTTCATTCATTTCTGGTAGGCGGAGCCACTTGAAATTTGATTGATTGAACGAAAAAGCAAAAAAAAAACTGTCAGAAACGGTATTGAATATAATCATTATATTTGAGCACACAGATTACAGACAACTCGTAATATTTATTGCTGACATTTTTTTATTAAAATAGTTCTGTAGCGCTGGTACTTAAAAATTAAACTACATATAATGAATAAAATTACTAAACAAACATTGTTGCCTCTACCTGCACCCTAATCTAAATATTTATCTTTAACATGCGGTGTCAGCAAAAAAGAGAAGCAAAATTCCAATTTGTAAAACAACAACCAAAGCTTAGTAAACGAACAAGTCGCGACGCGTAGCCAATGTGGGGTTGGCACATACTTAAAAGAGTTCGTACTCATACGGCTCTGCTACAACTAGCGATTGCTGTTGCAGATTCTAAGTCAAATGAAAATTTCATTGCACCTTAGACTTTACCCTTAATAAGGCCCCATTTACTGGAGAATACTACCACAGAATCAAAAGTAGCTATTGAATGCATACTTGATAATGATAAAGTATATTTTTAAAGATACTCACATTTTCAATAATTACAATGGATATTGTGATGTGTTATAAAAACAATAAGGTTAAATTTCCAAAGCAATACATGTAGTCGGTAAATCGATTCTACCTTTTTAAGGGACACAATTTATTAGAAAAACACAAAGAACACAATTTATTAGAAAATCTGATAGGATTTCCAGGTTCAAAAATAAAAATAAAAAACCGAACTCTGCGTAATGTGGCGGGGAATGTTACCTTGCAACCCGTTTTTTAAAGCCAGACTTATGTTAATTATGTTATGGACTTTATATGTAATGTTCTCGACTTTCGACTCTGACGGGAGTAAGACAAAATGCATAATAAAAGCCGTACAGGTTGAACGAAAAATATTTGGCCGGACAAAGCTAAACATGACATCTGGCAACCCTATATCGGGACATAGTAAAGTAATAAATAATATGACTTTTAGTGTGAGTCAGTGAACTGACGAGCAAGTCTGTACAGGACTTATCATCATTCATCTCATGTTTATAGAAAGGAGGAAAATGGTGAAGTGGGGTTTTAGTCATTATTTAACGGTGGGTTCCCTTGGGCCGGTTTGGTTTCTGGGAACACCGTAAAGTTTTTAGAGGGTGATAAAACTGGATTTTTATTACGCTCATTGACAAGGTTGGGGTCGGAAATAAGAGTTGTTTGCTATTAAGGTCTGCAAATGAAAATTGAATCGATTTTAAATTCGAGCATTTCATTTTAAATTTTGGG
This sequence comes from Archips crataeganus, assembly GCA_947859365.1. Lineage (NCBI taxonomy): Eukaryota > Metazoa > Arthropoda > Insecta > Lepidoptera > Tortricidae > Archips > Archips crataeganus. Next base: position 975,493 of record OX402056.1, read on the forward strand.
ATTTCATTAAATTCTCGTGATGATGATAATTCACAGAAGTTTCATGTTGGTCTGCATTAATTAGATTTATAGGTGTGATATGAAAAACACTTTCACGTTAAAACAGTTGGACGTATTAGGACGAAATTTATTATGCAGTTTCGAACGAGTGTTCTTCATGAAGATCTTTTAAAAATGTCTTATGAGGATTCAGAAAAGTTATTGACTGTCTTAAAATAAATAGGATTAAATAGTGTTAAGTTTAATTTAAGTGTTTATTTTAGATCCAAAAATGTTTTACAACGTGTCTTATCTACTCAAAAACATTTGTGTGTAGGTATTTTGCATTTGATTATTTATGTTAGCATTTTAAGTCCTATTATACCTGAAACACAGGATTTTATTTTATCCTAGTTCAGGCTGTGTATTATTTTCATTTTTACTGTGTTTGTTTATCCTTTTAGTTATTTTTGTCAAATACGATGTAAAAGTTAATAAAGATTTATTATTATTATTATTATTATTATGTAACGAAAATGAAGAGCATAATGTAGTTTTTGGAAATTCTACTGCAATAATAATAAATTTATTTATTCAGACAGCATAAAAGGTCCAAAGTTTTGTTTAATAGTCTAAATGTTAGTAATTAATAAATAACAGAGAATTTGTTCTCTGGGCAAGTTTCCACATCAAAGGACAATCATATATATCTATTTGAAGTAATACTATTAAAGAAGCTCAAAAACACGCATAGTCTACGTTGGGAAACAGACTGCTCAGCTAAAATGGGACTGGGCTGGGCACGTCTGTGTCTGTCGCATGCACCCACAAGGGTGGGCTCACACAGTTACCTACTTGGTGGGTGCCGGAGAACGGCCAGCGACGACGAGGCAGACCAAAAAGGAGATAGCGGGACGATTTGGACGTGCACGCAAAGGACTGGCCTAACATTGCGCCAGACCGGGAGATGTGGAAGTCGAGAGGGGGGCTAGGCCTCTACTAGAACTAGTCGTATTTTCAATAATTACAATGGATATTGTGTGTGACGTATTATAAAACAATAAGGTTGAATTTCCAAAGAAATGCATGTGGTCGGTTAATCTCCTCTACCTTTAAGGGTAATTTTTTTTAAAAATCACTAATTCTTTTTATTGGAATTTTGATTCAAAATTATGCGGTACATTATTAACGAAACGTAGCTAGGCTAGCTAGGGCCCTTGCCCAGCAGTGGGACACTACAACAGGCTCAACAAAAAAAAAGACTAGTAAGGATGAAATTTTAAGCAAACCCTTATTTTGCCGGCAGGTCGACGAGAACGGCAAGATCCACCGTCTGCGGCGCGAGTGCACGGGCGAGCAGTGCGGCGCCGGCGTGTTCATGGCGGTGATGGAGGACCGCCACTACTGCGGCAAGTGCCACAGCACTATGGTCTTTAAGGACGACGACAAATAGGCTAAGTCTAGTGTTACTCGACCGCTGTGAATGATGGATTAAAAGTCTTGACACAGTGTCGATTTGTGTTTCATTTTCGGTTTTAAGAGTAACGTTCGCCGCGGCGGGTTTTATCAATAAAACTGGCGGAGGTAAAGGATAAGTGGAGCAGAGCAATACAGGGTAATTTTTTAATCAGTGCACAAAAGTCAAAAGTCAAAAAAGTCAAAACGTTTATTCTGCAAATAGGCCGCAAAGGGCTCTTTTACATGTCACTTTTTTAAACTACCAGCGCTTTCGTAAGGACCATCATTGCCAAGAAGAATGCGCCGCAAGAAACTTGGCAGGAAATCATCTTTTCAAATTAAAATATAATAAATTACAAACTAAAAAACCATACAAATATAGAATTAAATAAAAAATAATAATAATTATATAAAAAAACAATACAGGGATGTATTGGGTCCCATAGTTAAAAAAAAAAAATATTTTGATATGTGATTCAGCATCGTTGATAGATCACGATAATGTGTTTGAGTTTTTTTTACATTTTCAAATTTGAGTTGTTCTTGTTTATCATCCAATCGAGTTACTATGAAAAATATAAAATTTGAAAATGTAAAAAAAAATCTCAAACAAATAATCGTGATCTATCAACGATACTGAATCACATCAAAATTTGTGCACTGATTAAAAAATTACCCTGTATAATGTCAACTCACGGTAGATTTTAAAAACTTGTACATGATTAAGGGCTTGACCCCTAGTATGCGACACGGATCCTCGCCCAATTTAAGGCATTCCTTTTGTATTTTTTTTAATCTTTGGAATGCACGAATTTTTTCACGTCCCGCATTTGAAAACAAAATCACGATCGCATCCTCTGTGTAACGAAAGTTAATCATACAAACTATATGGATAACTCGTTACTCAAAGGAATCGATTTTGTTTTGTTTTAATTAAATCCCTTGTGTACAATTTTTTTACAAACATCATTTTGAGAAAAGATTTTTACCAGGGACTAGCTGCTTCCCGCGGCTCCGTCTGCGAAGTATTCCTTTATCGCTATCCCGCGGGAACTGCAATTTTTCGGGATAAAACTATCCTATGTCCTTCCCAGGGTCTCAAGCGATCTCTTTACCAAATTTCATCTAAAATTAGTTCAGCGTGAAGAGGTAACACTTTCGCATTTATAATGTTTATAGTATGGATTCGAAGATGGTAGAAATCTGAACTGGGTTTAATTGAATGAATTTAACTGAATTACAGGCTGGTTGGCGCAAGTGTCGCGGGGTCCGTTTGACCGTTTGTGGCACGATTGGTATTGGTTCATAACCAAATAAGCCCATCGCAAGCAAGACTGATGTTAAAGGCCGAAGCAGACCAGAGGCCGTATTGTCCAACGCTCCTGACGCTTGCCTTCGCTTTCACCATCTCTTTTGTCATCATTTTATACCGTTCGACAGAAAGAAATAGTGATTGCGAAGGCAAGCGTCAGAAACGTTAGACAATAAGCCTGCAGATGCGTGTCGCTTCACGGACACGCACCAGTTGTGATAAATTAAACTGTAAGAAAGATGGCGCAATAGATGGTGCACATGGTGCGCCATCGTTCCTACAGTTTCATTCTTTACATCTGGTGCGTGACACGCACACGCATCCTGTCTGCGCCGGCCTTAAACGCACCCCACGGCACTAACGCCATGTAGCTGTATTCCACCTGTAAGAAAATCCTCATTGCTTCAAAATTACCGCGGTAGTGTCTCGACTACGACTGTTTAGTGATCAATTTGCCAGAATCGTTATTTCCTAGTAGCAAAATTTCCATTCGCATTTTTGCCCAGATGCTTTTTTCTCGGGTTTCATAAATAAATCACTGTATGACTAACGTTGATTATGACTAATGATACATTATGACTTAAAATTTTATGGGAGAAAAGGGGCACCGTTTTTTCTCACTATGGTTTTTTACTGAAGCTTATTTTCACATTAGCGTTTTTTCTCAATTTGGATAGACATAGAAACAGTAAAGCGGAGCTCCGTCGCTCCTTCTGTGTGCTTTTGGCCCTTCGGGCCGATGCAAACTAAACATAACCTAAACCTACGTATGTTTCTGTGTCGATTTAAATTGGGGATGTCTATTTTTTTGCAATGTATAGAAAATCGAAAACCATTTCGAGATAAATGCTATTTAAATCGCTTTCTCTAGTTATTTAATTTTAATATTATGTAATGAATTTATTATATAACAAATAAGCAATGACCTTCATTTGACATTGGTGTAAATTGCGTGACCGGTTCAAGTCGTACTTTATTCTGTGTGGTTAGAATTCTTAACAATTTACGCGTGGATTATACTACGGAGTTTGATTTGGACCCGCTGTCTGACATCTAACACTTTGTCAGTGCCAGTAAAGTGACACAGTGTATAGTGTACCACTACGCAAAAAATAAATAAAGGGGTTGCCTTATCGTACGCATTTAGATAGATTTAGAAATTTAGCATTGTGGGAGCCCTCAATTATAATCTTACGTCATCAACTAAAATAGTTTCAATAATTAATTTTGAAAAAAGTAGAGAACTAAATGACAAAATATTGAAATTAGTTTCTTATAATTGACTTTTCTATAGAATAAAAATATAAAAACCACTGGTAATTTTTTTAGACATTCCCAATTGGGAAAAAACGCGATTGTGGAAATAAGCTTCTGTAAAAAACTATGGTGAGAAATAACGATTGTGGTAAATTGGTCTAACACGACCGACTACCACGGAAATTTAACCGGTCTTTTGCGGCTCCAAACGCACAGCCAGCGGAGGCGTGGCGGTCACTGTTGTAATATTGTAACTTGTATGAACGGTTGTGCGATACCGTACCGCGAACTCGTTCATACAAGTTAGAATATTACAACCGCCACCGCACCGCCTCGCCTCCGCTGTTTAAAGGCCTATTTACATGGTACGAGTTTCTCGCCTCGACCATACGATTATCGTAGCTCGAGAAAAAATATAGTATCATGTAAACTACACGTACGATATCGCACGAGAAGGGGTGATAATCGCCTCGGCTTTAATGATTGAAGTCTCCGTGTAAACAAAATTTGTATACGAGAATCGTATTTCGAGTTCATGTGCTTTTCAGTCGCCGTCATGTCATGAGTGCATCGTATGACATCGCATGCGTATAAAAAAAAACAAGCTCAATACTAAGTGCAAGGCTACTTTTTCTCCCGAAAAATGCAAAAATCCCGCGGGATAAAAATAAGTGAATTCAATTTCGGGCCTAATTTTAAAAATTATTTCACCAATAGAAAGCTACACTATCCGTGATTGAAATAGGCTGTTTTTTCCCTGGTAAGAATTAAAAATTCCCGCGGGATAGAATTAAGTGAACCCAATGGGTGATGGTGATGGTGATGATGATGATGATGATGGTGGTGGTGATGGTGATGACGACGACGACGACGACGACGATGATGATGATGGTGGGTGATGGTGATGATGATGATGACGACGACAGCGACGACGATGACGGTGATGATGATGCTGATGATGATAATGATGGTAGGTGATGGTGATGATGACGACGATGACGGCGACGATGACGATTATGATGATGATGATGAAGATGACGATGATGATGATGATGATGATGATGATGATGATGATGATGATGGTGGTGGTGATGATGGTGATGATGATGATGATGCATGTTTGAGAAAAGCTCTATACAAGCCTCGGCCACGAACAGGGATTGCCGGCCTCGTATCTCTAGATGGCCTCGTTAACACTTGGCCTTCTATAACAATTCCCTGTTTCGCGACCGCTGCAGTAATGTACTAAGTATTTGAAATCAGCTCTGATGTTGATTTCTTTTATTTCTATCCCACGGGAAGTTAGTATTTTTCCGGATAAATAGTAGCTTATCAATCAGGGATAATGTTGTTTCCTATTGGTGATTTTTTTTTTAACCGGCTCAGTAGTTTCAAAGATTATCCCTACAAACAAGGGGCCATCCATAAATTATGTTAAGTACACCAATTTCGATCAATTTGGACCCCTCCCCCCCCCTTGTCACACTTATTACTATGAAAAGCGCCATTATTTTGTTCTAGTGTCACAGATCGCTTGACCCCCCCCCCCTAAATGTGTGACGTAATTATGGAACGCCCAAAAAGAAAAAAAAGATTAGATATTTTCCTAGCCCTTGGGAATTTCAAAAAATCGTCCCTAAATGCATTTCTATGATGCTTTAACTACATGCCAAATTTCAAGACTCTAGCACTCAACTAACCACGTAAATTATCTGGTAAAACTCGTATTGAAAATCGGTTCGAACCGATTCGTGCGATAATCGCATGTTCGTGAAAAAATGTCATACGAGACCGAGTTTAGACAAGTCGAGAAATCGTAAGCAATAATCTCCCTAAAATGCAGGTCCTCGTGTAAACTACATCGCCTGGCGATAATCTCCTTTCGAGTATCGAATGACATAATCGTAGGCGAGTTTTTATTTCTCGCATTAGTGTAAACATTTTCATACGATAATCGCTTGGCGATTATCGCATACGAAAATGTCATACGATTTCTCGCCCCAAAACGTGCGAGAAACTCGTACCATGTAAATAGGCCTTAACGCTGTTTTAAAGGAGCTTTAATAACAGTCAATCAAAATAATACAAAGTCATGAATAGTAACTCCATGTGGCGTTCGATTTTTCCACCCTGTATATCGTTATTGCCAAATCCAATACACTGCCAGTCCTAACAACACCTTTTCCTATAGTCCTGAATAGTTATTCCCACCCAAATTCCCACTTTATGCCATGGTACTTGGAATGGAAACTTATAACGCGGCATGCTGTTTTCTAATTCATTGCGTGCGTTATCAACTGAATGTTGTGCATTTGGCGTCTCGCTCGGCCACGCAATGAATGAAGAGTTATCTCTTAGAGTATACATAAGCAAGCTATAGAGCGCGCATTACCGAGTATGAACTGTAAGCACAAGCACAAGTATGAACAGTCACAAAATTTCAAGAGCGACGTCATTAGTCACGCACAGTCCCACGCGCTGATCGTCTCTCCGTTATTTATCGATTTTTAAGTAATCATGGTCTAAGTTTTTATTGACGCAAAGACGTTAATCATTGCACATCCAGTACCTACAGAACATCTGCTTACGCTATGCACAATGGGCGAAGAGCGATGCGCGCGCTCTATAGCTTGCTTATGTATACTCTAAGAGTTATCTGCATCACTGGATTCACTGGTCGCCCGTAGTCGTAATATGGCGTAACTTCTGACAGCGATTAGTCCCTAAAAAGTGATTTATGGAGCTTCAAGTCACATGGACGTCTGCGCTGCAAATGCGAAACGTAAGTACCTACCTACTCAAGTGAAAAGTTGAAAATATAATAAATGATTGAGTAAATTCTTCTGTTTCATTTCAATACCTCAGATAGAACCAAAATAGTCTGGTGTGGCTTAGTTGCTTAACGCTTGCTCCATGTATTTTTTCAAAGATAAATCAAAATCATTGTGACGACGTACGTAATAGTCGGGGTAAGAAAAGGTTCGTCACTTTTCGACTCTATGTCAATGAGTTAAGGTCGAAAAGTGACGAACCTTTTCTTACCCTGACTATACATAAGTACGTACTGTACACATTTGACTAAGATTGTGATATGGTGCGTTAAACGATAAAGCCACTGTTTCTACTAACGCATTCGCTGCCGGTTGTCAGACTAGAGACTTCTTCAGGTGCCACAAACGCACATGTGCGTTCAAATGACAGCGACACTAAGCGAAAGTTACGAAAACGCATAATGTGCGGTCTCGGCAGCGAATGCGTTGAAAATATGAACTATACGATACTATGACTATTGTATACACAAAGAAAACAATACAGGAAAAACAAGTACATCGAAAAAATATACAAGGCAAGCAATAGGCCTTATCGCTACAGAGCGATCTCTTCCAGGCAACTATTTTATAAAAAAGAACTGCAATAAGCAGTAGCAAGAACCTTTGAAGTAGACTCCAAAGGGCTAGGCTCTCTGTTCATTGTGTGCTGCCAGGTAACTGAACAGCACGCTCGCAGCTCTACTGGCGTCCAGCCCTCAGCTTTGGGGCGCCGTTATAAGTAGGTAACCAGTGCCGAAGTGCAACTGACTGAGGATCGACGTCGACCAATCCATTCTACCATCAATCGTTTGGTGTAATCAAAACTATCGACCTTGAGCAATCCATTTTACCATCGATCGATTGATGTAACACCTTGAGGTCATAAAAAAATAATGGTCAGCAAATAAATATGTCACCACGTGCATCAGCGCTTGCACTGCTGCATGCTGCTGTCGGTCCTTGCGCGTGAATAGCGAAGTGCGGAACAACGCGCGGAAGGATACCTTTCTACTATTTTTTCTACATAGGTAAGGTATATGTAGTTCCTATATATTAACCGCAAACAGGCTGGGTAGGATCTTCAAACCTAGGCGCGTGGGCGATCTAAAGGCTTCGACACACAGCGGCCGACGTCGGGACGGTACAATCTGTATAGTATAGGTAATGTACTACTTTATATAGACGCCGTCAAACAACGCCGCTTGACGGCGTCTATTTAAAGAAGTACATTACAGATTGTAGCGTCCCGTCGACGCCCGCTGTGTGTCGATACCTTAAATCTTGTTTTGGTTCGGAATGTCTGTGGATCCGGTGCTAAAAAGAGGACGATGCTAGCAAGCAAAGCAAGAGTAGACTGACAAGAACATTAGACAGGAAGCAAATTTACAGTAATCCAGTGCAGGTGACCGATTTTGTGTAAGTGGTGAGAAAAATCGGGTTGAATTTAAAGTACTTCTTGCAAAAGACCAGAGGCCCTACCACGAAGTGCATAATTCGAACTTCGTTTTGTGCCGTCCCGCTCACGCTAATATGATTTGACACGAGAGTGAGAGGGGTAATACGATACGAACTTCGATTTTCGAATTTCGTAGTAGCGCCTCAGTCCTCGTCGACTGCGAGCAGAGATGTGCAAAATACTTTATGAAATGTATTTAAATACAAAATGAAAATACTTCTTGATTTTTCTATTTCAAATGCAAAATACAAAATACTTTTTAGTTATGTATTTTAAATACTAAATACAAAATACGTATTTCCAAAATACTTTTCCCAAATAAAATACTTTTAGATTTTAACTGCCTGTTCATTCAGGTTTAAATACCTAAGTTTTTTTAACAAAGTATATTTTGTTAGATTTTAATTTTGTAACCAAACCGTAAACCGTCCGGCGGAGAGAAGGATCTTACGCAAGATTCTTTGCCCGACGCAGAGACCTGACGGCAGTTGGAGGATCCGGAGAAACGTCGAAATTGAGGAGCTAGTTGCTGAACCCAATATAATCGGAGTGACCAGAGCTCACAGACTTCGGTGGCTTGGCCACCTCGAGCGCATCGAGGATGGCCGTGCAGTGAAGAGGGCCTACCAGGGAAGGCCAACAGGGCGGCGCCCTGTTGGTCGCCCTAGATACCGTTGGGCAGATGTGGTAGAGGCGGATCTGCGCGAGCTTGGGGTTGGTGACTGGCGAGAGACCGCGCAGGACAGGGATCGATGGCGTGCGCTCGTGTTGGAGGCCAAGACACACTTTGGGTCGTTGCGCCAGAGGAGTAAGTAGTAGTAGTAACCAAACCGTAGATTGTATTAGCTGACATGTCAATAAAATTCAAAACGGATAGGTACATACCTACATTAGTTTAAGTGGAGGCACATGCGCCGTCCTCCGCATTTAATATTTATTTTCAAATAAAAAAGAAAAACTGACTATCTCACTGGCTGACTCATCAATGCCAATCCTTTAACCCTTGGATCTAGAAACCTGATTTTAATAATGTGTATTGTAGACAGTAATATAATAAAACGATTTCATCGAAATTTCCAAGGGACAAGGAGTTTAACAATGAAAGCGAAACTGCTTGCACAAGCTAGTAAGTAAGTAAAAATACTTAGAATCTTGTACAGTAAACTTATCAGTTCAGTGTTGCCGTATTGAGGGAAATAACTCATAATTGTTTATCAAATTTATTGATTTTGTCGGCTGAACTTAACAAAAAGTATTTTGCATTTTGCAAATACAAAATATGTTTCAAAAGGTATTTCAAATAAAATACAAAATACTTTTCCTAGAAAAGTATTTAAATACAAAATAGAAATAGGTATTTTGCATTTTAAATACTAGTATTTCAAATAAGTCACATCTCTGACTGCGAGCGGTATTGCAGTTTTGTATTTATGGCCTTATTACATAACTTTGTCATATGTTTTAATCGCCTCTTTTAATCTTGTCAGTTGGCTATGGATCAGGAATTCATTATTTTATTAGTCAAGTCTCCAGTAAGCGAGGCAGCCGCTTTAAGCATGATTTTGCGCAGTGTGTCAAATAAAATCTTGCCTTGCGAGGTGGCTCGCTCACTCGGGACTATTGAGTCATAGTTTTTTTTTTTATTTTTTTTTTATAGATACTAGGAAATAATGAAAATCAAACAATCGTTTAAATTTCTTTTAAAATATTTATTTACTCAATACTGAGAATAGAATTGCCTTAGTTAATGTAGCGTCGCCGCCTCTTTACAACTAAAACGGAATTTGTGCATCCCTGTCTAGAGACTGTCGCAGCGATCAACGTAGAGGAACGAAACTGAATGCAAACTGATGGTATTTAAGGCCGTTACAGTCAGCATTTGAACCGCATATGCCAACCGCCCTAGAGGCGTAGCTAGGCGTGGACGATGCGACCTCTCGCCTGCGGGCCCTCTCGTCTCGAAAGGTACTCGTTTTTTCGCCCAATTAAAAAGCCTCGCAAAAGCATCTTGCCCTCACAAAAGGCGGTCGGCAGTTGGAACGCGATCTGTCAGTAATAGCGTTAATAATTCGACGATAAAGAGTATAAATTAAATTTGGGCGCCATTGTCTCTATAATTGTCAAATTTTTAGCTTTAAGCGCAACAATTTTGGCACATGAAAATTTTAATAGCTTCTCTTTGTTAATTGTACACACATTATTATTAATCAATATTGCCACAGGGCAATTGGCTCTTACACGACAATTGCTATGAAGCGAGCGTACTGCGTAATTTCATGAAATTTACTAGCTAGCATGACAGACGAAAGAATATTACTACTCTTTGTCCAAGCAAGACGCTGGCGAGCGAAACGAAGATGGTACGACGGCACCATTCCAGAGGCGTTCGCGATTGCATTCGCCAGGGCCGGTTTAACCATTAGGCAGAGTAGGGAACTGCCTAGGGGCCCCGCGCGCGCAACAAAGTAAATAAAAACGTTTCGGAATGAAAATTGAATAGGAAAATTTGTATCCTCGATGACAGTAAGTATTTTTCGATGCTACATGCTACCACTTGATTTGATTTGACTTCTTGAAAGGTTGCGGTTGATACTTGGCTGAACCGCCCCGAAAATTGCTTTGCCTGGAGGGCCCAACATTGTTAATACATTATTACGTTGTCATACTATATCGTGTGAAAGAAGAGGTGAAAATGATTGTGATTCCAAGTGCGTTAGACAATAAGCCTTCTGGTCTTAAATACATAGCGATCGCGTTCCAACTTGGTTTCCAATCAATGTATGCAATTAGCGCCCCTACGAAGATCGCAATACGACTCCTAATGCAAAATTGGCAAGGTGACCACCCATCTCCAAATGCACGGATACAACCTGTTACAACTAATAGGACTCTACTAATCTTTGTCAGCACTAACATCATTATTTATATAATAATTTACAATCAAATATAATAATATTCTCAGATCTTTCCTATTTCTGGAATGGAATACAACTTTACTACAAAACTAAGTCATCGGATATTTTTAAAATAAACGGGTGACGCAATTTTTTTTTTCAAATTAAAAATGATAAATTATAAATAATGATAATTGACACAATTTCTATATATTTAAATAACTACAAAAAAAATAAATATATAAAACCATAAAGCACCGCAGTTGTCGAAATGAACAATCGCATTATATATTTTTTTTAAATAGGAGATCGCAATCTATAATACAAAAATGAAAAATTACAATTTCAAACAGGATATAATTTCTCTTATAATATAATACTCTTTTTTTCCCCTAATAATGGTTCTGGGTATATATAATGTACTATAGCTTCTTTATTTTGCATTTGAATGATATATTTTTCTATTTGGGTATACTAGAATTATTATCGTGGAGTTAATTTTAACTATTACATCTAAATTCTCGAAAGACTTATGCTAGTTGACACATACTCAAATCAAAACCGTGAGGCATATACCTAACGCCCTATCACCGAAAATGCAGTCACCTAAATAACAAAGAAAAACAGTAAATTAGGAGCGTAACTCTATTTCTTTATACATAAATGCTTATGTATCAAATTATAATTATACAACAGCCGCATGATCCTACACTTAAAAATTAAATAAATTTAAATCCATATAAATGCTTGACGTCACCAATTTAAAAGGTACATTTACAAGAATTGCCAGGAAAGAAAGCGTAAATTATTGTTTGACAAGTGGCAACACTTCGTCGTCAAACCCATAACGTAATTTTGTTAGCGTTATAGGATATTGCCATTTAAGAAGTTCTTACCACGTTATCTAAGGAACAATGGTAAGTACAGAAATATGTAGTAAATAGGAAGTTTTAAAAAAAACTAGTGTAATCTTACGTGCCACACAATACAGCCCTCAACACTCAACTGACCAATCGTGCATCTTATTCCGTTGCCAGAGTGGAGGAGAGTTGGAGACTATACATGGCAAACTCCATACCTGAGAAGCATTACAGTCTAACTTCCTTTGTACCTGTAGGTTTACTATATTAAATAAAAAAAATCTGACTATCACCCAGACATTTTACATTGCCTTGCAGTGTTGCCAAGTTAGAAAATTTTTACTCGAAATAAAACTAAACTACCCGTCACGACCCAATTTCCTGGAGCCTACCCGTAATCATGACGCTAGTAGATGCGTCGAAATATCGGGAATTCATAGAGAGTACTCTATATTCTGTAGAAAATATGTCTAATAACTGAAAAATTAAAAAAAAATCGGTTAAATTAAAAAACCGGACGTTGGCCAAAAGTCCGGCCATGTTTAATAATTTGACATCTTTCGCAGGCACAATGGGAGTTACTGCAATGCTTAGGTAAGAACTATATGAAACGCTAAGCACATTTTACGTCATTATACAATTACAGGAATTAAAATTAAATGTATCTACTTATCACAGTGGGGCTCTGTGAGGTTTTCAGCTACAATAAGCGGGCAGGGGATTTCTTTGGTAAGCGAATCTGTTTGGAAATCTTTAGTATCCATGAACAGGTAGTGTCCGACCGAAGTTTCAGTTTCGGCAGAAAATCTGCTGAAAGGAGCGAAACCGAAATCGGGTCCGTGGAGGCGGTTCGGGAAGAATCGGCGTCGTGCATTGGCTCGTGGTGTAAATATAAAAAAATATATAAATATAAATATTAGGGGACAATCTTACACAAATCGACCTAGTCCCAAACTAAGCAAAGCTTGTACTATGGGTCCTAGACGACGATAAACATACTTATATAGATAAATAAATACTTAAATACATAGAAAACATCCATAACTCAGGAACAAATATTCGTGCTCATCACACAAATAAATGCCCTTACCGGGATTTGAACCCAGGACCTCTTGCTTCGTAGGCAGGGTCACTACCAACTAGGCTAAAGCGGTCGTTAATATAAGCAGATACTTTCTTTTGTAAGCTACCTAAGTATCAATTTACACAAATACATATTTACAAGAGCCAAAATAAACGCATGTTTAAAAAATGCGCTAGAATCGCCCTTGAATTAATTTTTAGTTTCAGACGAAACTACTATACCTAAAGCTCTCAGATGATTTGAATTAAGTCCTTAACTTAATAATGATGAAATATATTGCAATACACGTGTATTATTTTTGTCTTGCTTGTTTGGAAAAAAACTGTCTGTCAAGTTTGTTGCAGCGCATTCTTCTTGGGATCGATGGTCTTTCCGAAAGCGCTGCTAGTATTATAAATAGACATGTAAAGAACACTTTGCGGCCTACTTATAGAATTAACGTTTTGATTTGATTGATTAAAACACAAACCGAAATTCGGTTTCGGTTAAGTTACTACTAACTTCGGTCGGACACTAGAACAAGGTTCACTGGAATTGGGTGTGAAAGATATTCGTTAAGCGTGATTTCTAAGGCTGGAATTCCATTTTTCAAATATCGTAGATTTAAAGACTAAATATCAAAGCATCGAAAGCATCAGGGATGCTTGTAGAAATAACTTTTCGAACATTTTTTTTTGTAACAAGAACTTGGTACTAGCTTTTAATTTCTTAAATTTGACCTCTAGAATGAATTAAAACGTTTGTAAAAATGGAACGCCAACCTAAATCTGTGGCTACTGACGTAACGGTTAGCCGCGAACCACTGTCGCTACATGCGTCCATTTTGAACAAACAGTATAGATCGACAAACGAGAAAATGGTAGACGCGCTAACAGCCCAAGAAGCAAGACGCGAAGTACAAATAGTAAAGTGGTCGTCTCGCTCTACAGTATTTGTGTCTCTGTTCGTCAGCCATGCTCGCATCTAACGATCCGATTAGAAAACCTCCAGCAGATATTTTTAAACATCGCACGTGGTATTGTGGCAACATTTTCACAACTCATTTTACGACATATTACATAACAGTCACTACGTACCTTGATTTGACATTCGCGTTTGACAGTTAAAAAACTACCTTGACCTTTCAGTTACATCGAGGAAACGTCGGGTAATTTGCACACGACATTTCTAGTAGTGAAAGTATACGGATTGCTCGTCTTAAAATGAGTTTACTCGACATGTTTCGGGCTAATCCGTAGTCTCTTCTTCTCGGAGCGAACGTTACGGCGACTGCCAAACGTGCATAACGATATTTCTACATGATTAAGTCTTGGCAGTGTGTAGTAATTATGAGTATAGTTTGTGTCTTGGTCTTTTTCTGATTATTTCTATTTAAATTTAAATTACTAGTTTGCAAATGCCACCACAATACTACGAAGTTTGCGATGTATAATCATAAATTTAACCTAGCACGAAACACATACACTTTAGTTTTTTACATTAAGAGATCGTAATACACTTGAATAAATTCGCAATTTCTCGGCTTGTAATCGCACTGAATTCAACTGAAACGAAGTATTTAATAATTCATATATTCCAAGCTTACTTATTTATAAACCACACATTAAGATTGAGCAAAGGGCCAAAATACATCATGTAAAACATTGACCATTAAAACCTTCACTACAATAATCGATGTGCATGACTATGATATAAACATGAGTGCCCTCTGTAAGGTTTTTGTCGCAATTTCAACTCGTTCGCTTTAAATTGTGAAGCACTATGGGAACAGTTTGTTGCTAATATGCGCCGCTAGAGGCGCTGCCTAATTGCCCAAAAGCAATAGATGATACGCGAATGCGTTTAATAAGTTTTGCTGTGTCGAAATTTATAATAGACGGAGAATAAACATGCCTGTAGCCTGTACATTTTTGTGCTAGTACCTGGCGCATTTATACAAATATGACGAGCATTGAAGCTACAGGTATCTATGTTTTTGGCTTCAGAAGATCAGTCAGATTTAATATTTATATTGAAATTTCCGGAATTCGAGCGTTTGTTCCAAATCACTTTCGTTGACACATTCTTGTAGAAATGGAAGAAGATTCTGATACAGTTTTCAGTTATGTGGTAGAAGCACAGGACTTCTAATAAGTAACCGAAGATGCCATCAAAATGCACACACAGCCAATTCGTAAAAATGACCTTTTTAAGAATGATGTCAGAATTTCAAGCTCTATGGTAGCTTCGCGGCGCAGCGTCCGCTTGTCGCGATCACGCGTATGACCACTTTATTACTTGTATTTATTTCTTCCAAACACAAACGACTAGTCAAGCAGCGCCCTTCGTCTAACATAACCTTAAATACTCAATTTGCGACACTATTCGGCAGTTGCACGAGTTTCTCTAAAATGAAATGTCAATAAAGAGCAATTTTAATTCTATAAATTTTGTGCAAATTTCCCATTAATTTAACTAACATGAAAATATTTCTTTCAAAAGGAATTGAACGCCATCCAAGCCCGAGGGTAGATTGAAATATTCAAATGTATTACGTAAATCCGCGCACTGCCCAAAAACGTTGGACATATCACGGCCAATGTTCCATGTTGCGCCAACATCTATCATGTCGGGAACGCAGTCGATTGCTCGGTTAGCTTTATGACCAAACATAGACGAATCATGATTAACTGGTAATATGTTAGGCATATTAAGGTCACGATCCATTTTGGTCGTAAATTGGAGCATGCGACCGGCCTTGGCGAGGCCGCCGGGGTGTGGCAAACCTTTGGACAAATATTGGCCGTCATGTTTCACCATGTGGGGCCGAGGGGGGGCGTTGCGCGGGTCGCGGGGCGCTCAGAGCTCCGCCCGGGCCGTCGGGGGTTCCTCTTCTTTCTCCAACGTCGGTTTGATCGTCTCTAGGAGCTTTACGAGAGCTTGTTCCGTCTGAAACGAAAAAGTATTTCGTATAATAGGGATGTTGAGGCCATTAATTGAAGCGTAAATATAGCGATTAGTGTGCTCTGCCTACCCCCCTTTGGGGATACAGGCATGTTGTGTGTATGGTGTATGTGTGCATGTATAATAACTTTTATAAATAAAAATAAATAACTTTTGTGTAGTAGGAAAATATGGAAATAAGTAGGTTCGAATGATTAGTTTCTGGTGTGCATAAATGTTGTGTACAATTGTAATTGTGTTGTAGACAAACCCATGTTAATCTTGTAAGGTTTAAATTGTGCTATTGTTTACAATATGTAATTGTACCTAACTGATAAATAAAATAAATTAAATAAAAATTACAAAAAAATTAGAATTTTTAGCCCTGGAAACCAGATTTATTTTCAATTAGCTGCAAAATTAGATTTTTTGTTGCTTTAAAACAAATAAATAGTTGGTTGATTGAGTTGGCGAACAAGTGACGTCATAAGTTGCTATTGCCATTTAAACTCTATGGGAGAATTGTTTTGACAGCTCATAAAAAGTACGTCACTTGGTTGGTGGTGTCAATATCCCTATTTTAAACGATAATTCATTTTACACATGAAACTAACGTGAGACTCGCTCGTAGTGAAAACAAAATAGAAAATGGCGAGCTAAAAGAGCTAAAAGCAAGAGGTCCTGGGTTCGAATCCCGGTAAGGGCATTTATTTGTGTCCTGAGTTATGGATGTTTCTATGTATTTAAGTATTTATTTATCTATATAAGTATGTTTATCGTCGTCTAGTACCCATAGTAAAAGCTTTGCTTAGTTTGGGACTAGGTCGATTTTTG
This sequence comes from Archips crataeganus, assembly GCA_947859365.1. Lineage (NCBI taxonomy): Eukaryota > Metazoa > Arthropoda > Insecta > Lepidoptera > Tortricidae > Archips > Archips crataeganus. Next base: position 992,359 of record OX402056.1, read on the forward strand.
TAAGATTGTCCCCCTAATATTTATTTATTTATTTATTTAAACTCGATCATGGACGTGAACGTGAGTTATTCGTATTTTTTCACTGCGAAATTCATGTTTGTCATTTTGGAAACAAATAGAATTGAACTGTGGGTAGGTACCTGCTGTAGATGTTCCCTCGCGCGGTCAAGCGCGTGCCGCCACGCTACCAGCTGCGAGCGCTGCCGCCGCGAGTGGGTTTCCAGCAGCGACGACCAGTCCGCCAGCGAGGCGCCGCTCAGAGAGTTTATCCTGCGAATAGACACAGAGTTATTCTCAAACAGCCAATGAAATGTCGATGTATCTTGTAATAGGCTGCGATAGTACCACGTTTCAGGTGCGGCTATAGAGGTCGTTAATGGAATTTCATACAACATTGTCGGCATAGGTTGGCAAAATGTTTTTTTTTCATTCCACATGTGACACAGCATTATGGCGTTAAGCCATTAAAAATAACTATAAATATTTTTGAATCATCTGTTTCCTATCAAATCAGAACGAAATAAATATACGTGCGTATATCACTACATAGTACAAAACAAAGTCGCTTCCCGTCTGTCTGTCCCTATGTACAGGTCGATTCACAAGAGTTGGCACGAATGGATTGAACGAAAGCAATGTCACTTTGACATTTTTATAGGAAAATGACTGATGCATAACTTTTTCATATTTGTGTGAAGTGTATTCAAACAGGTTACACATAGATACTTTCATTCACTCATTGGATCCATTCGTGCCAACTCTTGTGAATCGACCTGTACCTATATGCTTAGATCTTTAAAATTACGCAACGAATTTTAATGCGGTTTTTTGAATAGATAAGAGTGATCGCATTTTTCAAATAATAATGACATAGGAAGAAACTAGTGTCTAAGATACGGCTCGGCCTAGTTTAGACATTAGGGTGTCGTATATTTGTTCTTAGTGTGCAAATCTCATGTTGGAACTATTAAGTATGTAAGTTTTTTGTCAATAAACGTTATTATTATTATTATTACTTAAGAGGAATGCTTATTATGTATAAATTAGTGTCCGACCGAAACACGATTTTTAGCCGAAACCGAAACCGAAACCGAATATTCGGTTTTTTTCTGATTTCGGCCGAAACCGAAACCGAAACCGAAATTTTTGAAGACGTATCATATCAAACAAAATATTCAAAATTACTGTACAGATCGTAAGGAAAAGGTTATTGCAAGGATTTCTTATATGAGAACAGTTACTTTTTTTGTTAAACAAAATAAAAAACGTTTAGTTTTAATGAAAAATGTCTTGGCATAGGTATTATATTATTCAAAACAAACAACCTATTCTTATCACGTCTAAACTAAATTCACAATCCTAATATCAAACGTATTAACGACCGCTTTAGCCTAGTTGGTAGTGACCCTGCCTACGAAGCAAGAGGTCCTGGGTTCGAATCCCGGTAAGGGCATTTATTTGTGTGATGAGCACGAATATTTGTTCCTGAGTTATGGATGTTTCTATGTATTTTAAGTATTTATTTATCTATATAAGTATGTTTATCCGTTGCTTAGTACCCATAACACAAGCTTTGCTAAGCTTACTTTGGGACTAGGACAATTGGTGTGAATTGTACCATGATATTTTTTTTTTTTATTGTTCATTAATCACAGCATAAAATGCAGTAACAAATAAAATAAATAAAATAAATAAATATTAGGGGACAATCTTACACAAATCGACCTAGTCCCAAACTAAGCAACATATACAAGTACTATGGGTACTAGACGACGATAAACATACTTATATAGATAAATAAATACTTAAATACATAGAAAACATCCATAACTCAGGAACAAATATTCGTGCTCATCTTACCGGGATTCGAACCCTGGACATCTTGCTTCGTAGGCAGGGTCACTACCAACTAGGCTAAAGCGGTCGCCAAACAGATTCTAAAAAGTAAATTATAATTTAATAAATAAACAACACTCATATATACTACTGTCGCTGGTCCCAGCTGGGCCGGCCGCCGATGCATTACCTATACCTACCCGGCCGCGCGTGTCCGAATTAAGCCGAGCGCTCCCGATGCGAGAGCCGCGAGAGGCCGCGAAGTAATTTCGGCCCGGCCGAAGGTTTCCGCCGGATTCTGGCCGAAACCGAAACCTCGGCCGAAATCACTTTTTTGGCCGAAATTGGCCGAAACCGAAACCGAAACTTCGGTCGGACACTAGTATAAATACATGCATAATATAGTTGCATGCGTGCATTTCATTCGGGCGAACTCGAACAGTGTTCGGGCTCCTGTGGTGCCCAGCACCCACCTGGCCTGTAACTGCGCGGCGTCCAGCGGGGCCGGCGCGGCGTGCTGCAGCCGCCAGTACAGCAGCGCGTTGATGACCAGCAGCAGCACCAATATGGCCGCCAGCCAGCCGCCGCCGCCGCGGGAGGACGCGCGCGAGACGCTCGCCCGCGGCGCCAGGATCGCCGCTGACGGCTTCACCACAGACGCTGTTGCCGTTTCTTGGGATGATGCTGAGAGCGATGACAAATTTTGAGGTGACAAGTAGAGAATTATTTATTTACGCATGTAGTCTTATGTATGTATGTAGCTATTAGTGTGCAGCAGGGGGGGCACACTTACATATATCACACTT
>OX402056.1:1617500-1725000 GCA_947859365.1 Archips crataeganus
ATACGCCATTATTATAATAGTAATGGTATCAATGGGACGTTTACTGCGTAGAAATACGTAGTTTATGCTCGGGGTGACATCGAAATCCACGTCAAAGTCGAAATGTATTCAACCCATTCATCATTCCAGCCTATATAGGTACGTCCCACTGCAGGGCACAGGCCTCCTCTCAGAATGAGAGGGCATGGGCCGTAGTTCTCACGCGGGCCCCGTGCGGATTGGGAAATTGAATTTCTTCGTAGGTGTACGATGTTTTCCTTCACCGTTGAGCTCATGGTAAATTTCAAATGTAATTTCGCACATAAATTCCGAAAAACTCCGAGGTGCGAGGCGGGATTAGAAACCACGACCCTCTGCTTGAGAGGCCATAGGTTAAACCACTAGGCCAGCCGGCTTTTTTAAATTTTATTCAATTAAGGCCATATACTTTTAATTTAGGATAGTTGCAGTGGCGGCGCAGGACCTAAATTTGGTGTGGTCAAGATATATTTTGCGAGGCTCTATGATGTACCACATATTAGATAATGGATGTTTAAATGAGCAAAGAAAAGCGCGAGGCCTCTCAGACCGCGAGACCGTGTAGGCGGTGGCTCACGTCGCCTATACGTCTAGCGACGCCTCTAGATAGTTGTACATAAAAAAAATATCTTGTGGGTATTGATGTCAATTGTCTAATAAGTTTGGTGCGTACCTGTTTGTTTCATTTGATTTTTAAATAAATAACTTATTATTATTATTATTAATTAGCCTGGAGAAGTGTCTCACTGCTGGGCAAAGGCCTCCCCCCATTTTCGCCATTCATCCCGATATTGAGCGGTGTCCTTCCAGTCTTTGAGGTACACAAATAAATAACTATAGTAAATTAAAAAAAATAAAAATCCCCAACGCAATCAAGTCTAAGATCCCTTCCGCAGCGTGCAAAAGTGCTGATAACTTTGAAACGGCTGGACCAATTTTGATGAAACATGTCTAAAAACCATCGCCAAGAAACCTGCTTTCAAATAAAAAAAACCGTATCCAAATCAGTTCACACATTTAAGAGGTAAGTATGGTGTCACAGACAGACAGACACACACACGCACATAGCGGTTAAACTTATAACACCCCTCTTTTTGTGTCGGGGGTTAATAATAGTAAATTTAGGCTTTAAAAAGGACTTGCGAATGTTGAAAAATCCACCACCAGTTCGACAAAGCCCTGTTGAGACGAATCCGGAAAAAAACCACATTGAATTGAGAGTCTCCGCAACATAAAATATCATACAAAAATGACATGACACAACACACTCACACTGTGTTACGTAAAAATTAAAATTACGTGATAAACTGAGAAAATATTCGCGTAAAGGCTACTGATTAGAACGTAAATATGTAACGAGGCTGCGGTCTGCGTGGGCTGCCATTCTCGGTCGCGTTGCCGCAAATGGCGCAAATCCAGCCATAGCTTGGTTGTAAATTCAGCGTACGTTTTAGTGCGTATTTTATATAGCGTATAAACATGGGGGAATTTTGTAATGAAGTAGAAAAGGTAGGTAGTTATGTCTAGGTGACCTTGGTATGTCTTGCCTTGGTGAGTACACTTGGTGTTGTTACGCTTTTTTTTTGACGTGAAAAGGTAAAACAAAAACCAAGTGTAATGAAATATGGTATTTGGAAGTTAGTACGGTCTGCCAAGAAAGGGGTCTTGACAAAAAATACTGTGAGATGTAAGTAATGTACTATCGCCCCAAGCGCCAGATAACCACCTTAAAGGCCCAGTTTGCGTGCAGTGGCTAGACATCTGTCCATAACAATCCTTAGCAATAAACATCAACGGCTGCAAGCAGATTTGTTTTGAAAATGGGTATCTGGCGTCTGGGGCGATGGTACATAACATAAGTATCGCTAAGGTTGACTTTTCTGAGTAAGTCATTAGTCACTGTCATCATGTATTATTGTAAGGGAAAATCGACATCGTTGTATCATACGAGAAAATTAACTTCAACCGTAGGGTGGTTGATCATATTTTTGGCCGCCTGTGCAGCACTTATCTACATTATTTTATTACCAATATATAAAACAAAAATCCATGTACTCGAAAATGCACACTTTATTGGTGAAGATCCGCAACCGGACCAAAATTAACACTGCGCAATGTGTGTATAATGATTCCGCAGCGGTGCATTGATTGATTTGAGTGGAAGCTGTCACGTTTTACTGACGTGTCCTGAAGAAGGAATGAAGATTCATCTTCTATCAGTCTACTCACAAACACTTTGTATGTCACTCATTACATTTGAAATTTACCATGAGCTTTTCAGTGAAGGAAAACATCGTGAAAAACTTAATCATATAGCTGCGAAGCAATCCAATCATCATCATCATCATCCCAGCCTATATACGTCCCACTGCAGGGCACAGGCCTCCTCTCAGAATGAGTGAGCTTGGGCCGTAGTTCCCACGCGGGCCCAGTGCGGATTGGGAACTTCACACACACCATTGAATTTCTTCGTGGGTGTGTGTATGAAGGTTTCCTCACGATGTTTTTTCTTCACCGTAAAGCTCATGGTAAATTTCAAATGTAATTTCGCACATAAATTCCGAAAAACTCAGAGGTGCGAGCCGGGTTTTGATCTCACGACCCTCTGCTTGAGAGGCCATAGGTCAAACCGCTAGGCCACCACGGCTTACAATCAATCAATCCAATGCTATGTGCGAAGTTCCCAATCTTGCGCTCGCGTGGAAACAGCCCAAGCCCTCCATGAAGCCTCTGCACAGTAACACAAGTATAGGTCGGAGATAGCCCAATTTCTTCACCTCTAATCTAACACCGTCGAGAAGCCCATATACGGTGCTCCTTATGCCCGGGTACGCGAGGGCTACTACGAAGTTCGAAGTTCGCATCGTACCTCCCTGTCCCTCTTGTGTTTCATATAACTAGCGTGAGCGGAACAGCGCGACACTGCACGATACGAAGTTCGGAAATCGAATTTAGCTTATGAATTAGAATTTATGAGGCCTGGCAAGAGGCGCGGCGCTTGTTTAATCCCCTCTATTCTTTATTACCCGGCCGCGTTATCCGGATCATCCGGCTGAGCGTCCAACGCGACGACATTAGCGGGATTCACACTTATTACGGTAGTACATTACAATAAACGTTTGATGGTGCTACTTGTACTCGTATTATTCCACTAGATAGAGCTTAGGCGGCATGAAAACGTCTCGAAAAATATAAGCCAACAGTTGGCTTATATGTCATTTGCCTCCCTTCAGTTTGAATGACGTAACGCGATCGTAATATGAAGCTGTCAAATGGAATTTTTGCTACTGACACTCTATCTAGTGTATAAATAATCTAAATATGCGTGGTTCAAAGGAGCTGTATAAATGTATGAATGTGATCTCGGCTCGGATTTTGGTAAGACGCTGTAATAGCAATTATATTTCTGAGAGTAGTTTTATTTTATTCTAGCTGCTGCCCGTGACTCCGTCTGCGAAGAATTCGTCTATCGCTATGCCGTGGAAACTATACTAAGTACGGGATAAAAAGTATCCTACGTGTTAATCCAGGTTATAAACTATCTATGTGCCGAATTTCATCAGAACCCGTCAAACCGTTTTAGCGTAAAAGAGTTACAAACATCCACAAATCCATCTACATATATTAAGATTTATTTCTCGTTTTTTAGTGGAACTAATCTAAGTTACAATAGCTAATGTCAACGGCTAGTCATCTTTTGCAAAAAAATGCTTTTCCCGATTCTAGGACTTTAATAGTTAAGAAGAACTCTTGGTCCTTCACCATAAGTTTTACTTCACCAAATGATTATATAGATTATAAACGACCGCTTTAGCCTAGTTGGTAGTAACCCTGCCTATGAAGCAAGAGGTCCTGGGTTCGAATTCCGGTAAGGGCATTTATTTGTGTGATGAGCACGAATATTTGTTCCTGAGTTATGGATGTTTTCTATGTATTTTAGTATTTATTTATCTATATAAGTATGTTTATCGTCGTCTAGTACCCATAGTAAAAGCTTTGCTTAGTTTGGGACTAGGTCGATTTGTGTAAGATTGTCCCCTAATATTTATTTTATTTTATTTATTTATATCGCAGAGCAAATACACGAGTTACTACAAAATAAATATACCCAAATCACTATAGTTGTTATAGAATTTGAAGGGTTCCTCGATTTCCACGCAAACGACGGCAGCAGACGGCAGACAGCAGAAAAAAGCCGTGGTGGCCTTGCGGTTTGACCTATGGCCTCTCAAACAGAGGGTCATGGGTTCAAATCCCGGCTCGCACCTCTGAGTTTTTCGGAATTAAAGTGCGAAATTACATTTGAAATTTACCATGAGCTTCACGGTGAAGGAAAACTTCGTGAGGAAACCTGCATACACCTGCGAAGAAATTCAATGGTGCGTGTGAAGTTCCCAATCCAAATTGGGCCCGCGTGGGAACTACAGCTCAAGCCCTCTCAATCTGAGAGGAGGCCTGTGCCCTGCAGTGGGACGTGTATGTATAGGCTAGGATGATAATGTTGATTTGATGAAACTAATTTTTTTGAAGTCGGTAAACGACAGCAGTTTAGTAAACACATCAAAAATACGTCGTTTACAATGTTGTAACTGTCGCGACGTAACATAACAAACTGTAGGACGAAAGCAATCAATTAAGTTGTTTCCAAACAGCCCGGCGCGGGAGTTGCGGAATTCGCAAGTTGGCTATTGTCGCGGACGGGACGGCTATTGATTACAGAAACTTGCCAGTTCATAAAGTTTTGTTTATTGATAAATAACATGTTTTTGTACGAGGAATCGAGATAGGGCGCGAGATGGAGTGAGAGCGAAGAACAGTAGTATTGGATATAAAGCACTATAGACTGAATTTGAAATTTACTATGAGCTTTACGGTGAAAGAAAACATCTTGAGGAAACTTTTAATGGTATGTGTGGGCCCGTGTAGGAATTATGGCCCAAACCCTCTCATTCTGAGAGAAGGCCTGAGCCCAGCAGGAATGCCCTTTCTAACGCGGGCGTAACTGTGGGTTACGTTTAAGTAACTAACTAACTAACTAGTTTGGCTCAGTGACCCAAAGTGAGTCTTGGCCTCCGAAACGAGAGCACGCCACTCAGCCCGATCCCGCGCAATTTCACGCCAATTACCGGCCTGAAGCTGTCGCAGATCCGCCTCCACAGCATCAGCCCAGCGATACTTCGGCCGACCAACCGGACGACGTCCAGTTGGGCGTCCCAAATATGCCCTCTTGACCCCTCGGTCCTCCCCCATTCTCAGCAAGTGGCCGAGCCACCGAAGCCTGTGAGATTTAAATTCTCCGATTATATTAGGCTCAGCCACCAGCTCCTCAATCTCGGCATTCTTGCGGATCCTCCAGGTGTTATCGTCTCTTCTAACGGGTCCCAGGATCTTCCGAAAAATCCTACGTTCCGTCACCAAAAGCTGGTACTCTTCCTTCTGGGTTAGAGTCCAAGCCTCGCACTCGTACATAAGAATAGGTCTTATGACGGTCTTATAGATACGGAGTTTTGTACCTTTACTGAGAAGCTTGGACACCAGCACCTTGTGGAGGGCTGCACTACACCGCAGAGTATTTACGTTTAAGTATTCTAATTAATAATATTGACTAAGATGTATGTATGTACAGTCAAGGAAACTGAATCACGTACATCACGTAGGTACATTCCATACATCTGCCAAAGAAATCATCGCGAAATTGGTTGTGAAAAGACTGATTGGTTGTGATTTATACTATTCGATGATTTTTATTTGTATCTTTTCCTGTCAACTTTATTTCCTGTGTATCGAATATTTGTAAATAAACATCTCTCTCTCTCACTCTCTCTCTCTTTCTCTCTCTCTCTCAAAAGAAAGGTTCCGTCCTGGTAAGCGATTTAGTTTCCTTGGTTTTACATAACGCAACGCAATTTTCGCAAGCGAATCCACGGCTAAAAGCTAGGTCTTAATATTTTCCCTGTAATGGAAAGATTAAGTACAGACTTAAAATATAAGCAATGACGTCACCCACGCTCTTACTTTTTAAGTGCCAACGAACAAAACATGTTTACTCGGCGCTGTTCGAGCCACATAATTTCACGCTCAGACTGTTCAGGTAGCAACCCGCCATTAGAAGCGATTATTTAAATCGCTGTAACGACTGGACAGGGTGCGAAGGGACTTGTGACGTCAAAAACGCTTTAACTCGAATATAGATGCCGGTTACGCGCATAAAAGTATGCCAGTTAATAAATAAATAAATAAATATCATGGGACAATTCACACCAATTGACCTAGTCCCAAAGTAAGCTTAGCAAAGCTTGTGTTATGGGTACTAAGCAACGGATAAACATACTTATATAGATAGATACATACTTAAATACATATTAAACACCCAAGACCCGAGAACAAACATTCGTATTTTTCATACAAATATCTGCCCCGACACGGGAATCGAACCCGGGACCTCAAGCTTCGTAGTCAGGGTCTCTAACCACTAGGCCATCTGGTCTGGTAAGAATGAGCTACTGGCATGTAGACCGAGTATCTGCGCGTAGACTCTAGAGTTATTTGTGATCCGTGATCCGTCCACAGGAGGTGTTAAGACTAGGCCTTCAGTGTGGCTGTTGTGGCATCGTGCAGAAGCGTTTCAAGGAGGGTGGTTGCGAAGCTGGTTGGTCTGCGCAGTGTGGCGGCTGTCGGCGACGCTGGGACGTCGGGCACGAGACGCCGTCCGAGTATGGCCCACAGTGGCCTGCAGCCAGGTTTGGCCGTTTCACAGCCCAGGTACAGGAGTTGCCTCATGTTAGTTTAGATAGATTAGTTATATCAGATCACTGGCCAATTGCATTCACTTCCCTGTGAATTATATAAAAAAAATAAAAAAAAATATTAGGGGACAATCTTACACAAATCGACCTAGTCCCAAACTAAGCAAAGCTTGTACTATGGGTACTAGACGACGATAAACATACTTATATAGATAAATAAATACTAAAATACATAGAAAACATCCATAACTCAGGAACAAATATTCGTGCTCATCACACAAATAAATGCCCTTACCGGGATTCGAACCCAGGACCTCTTGCTTCGTAGGCAGGGTCACTACCAACTAGGCTAAAGCGGTCGTTATATATACGCGGGCGGCGGCGGCGGGGGGCGGTACAGTGAGTTATACGTATATGGTCTTGTATGTGTGTAAAGAGGGCGGGATAGCTGAGGAAGAAATTGTTTAAAAATATACATCTTGTTGCACCCACTACGAGGTTTAACTCCTCACCCGCAACGCTACCCCGCTATCCCGTGTAGAATTAACATTACAGATTGCGTGCCGGTACAAAGCATGCCAGTGGATCGCTAGGCGCAAGCCACACAGAAGAGACGTGGGACGGGGGCGCGTCGCAGTCCGCGTCGTTGTTCGCACGCCGCGTCTCCGCCCCGTCTCTTCCGTCTGCTATACTCTGACGCTATTCAAATTTTTGAAAACCCCTAACGCAATTATGTCACACGTATGTTTAAACATAAAGTAAATGCCCATTATGCGTCTAAGATCCCTTCCGCAGCTAACAAAAGAGTTTTGAACTTTGAAACAGCAGAACCGATTTTGATTCTCGCCAAGAAACCTGCTTTCAAATAAAAAAAAACCGCATCCAAATCGGTTTACCCGTTGAAGAGCTATGATGCCACGGACACACACACACACACACACACACACACACACACACACTCTTTTTGTGTCGGGGGTTAAAAACGGGTGAACTTTGGATGAAGATACTCCCCACTTTAAGCTCATATTTACCGTGGAAGAGTACATATTAATTTTTCCGTGTTTTGAAACCTAATTTAAACACAATTCAGTTCACGGTATATTCGAATATCACATGGTATTTGAGCACAGAAATAATAATAAAGAGGATAGAAATGCCTTAGTTCCTATTTTCTTCCGGAACTCGTGTCGCTGCTTCATCCCCTCTACTTACTGTGTTAATGCACACATGCAAAAGACCGGAACCGTACCACGCAATCACGCACACAATCACTAATATTTTTGCTTATAAACAATTATGAACCTTACACCTTAGAGATAGTGTTGAATAACACTCAACGTAAGTCATACCCACATTTACACAACGGCGCTCTTTATTGGCCGCGTGGCATTATGTCTGTACTAGTCGTAACCTGTTTTTTTGTCCGTACCACGAACTTTTGTGCAAGACGGAAGGGTTATCAAAAATTACTTTACATTGCTGCGTATAATTCAAAACGATCTGCGTTTTTATGGGCATGAGTAGCAATGGTATATGAAGTTTCGTGTTAATAACGTGTAAACCAATATTTCATAATGAAATATTTTCTGAAGTTGTATTTTGATATAAACCGCATTATTACATTAAATTAATACATACCAGTGAAATGTAATCCCATTATTAGTGTAATTACACAGTGTGGACGAGTTTCCGCAATTGCTAATGGTGCAAAACACCATTTTAAAGCACTTGTTGTCATACCCACGTTTCAAATAGCACTGAGCCACAAGTCGCGCGCTTGTGACCTACGAGTCACCAGCGCGGCGCCAAGGTCACGCGTCTAAGGCACTTCTATCCTCTTTATTATTATTTCTGTGAATTTGAGTAATATTCGCGTGGGCGGCCGCGATATGCCAGATATGCGGTGGGCATGCCTACCTGCTGCATGCATGAAGGGGCTAAATTCAGGAACGGCCCAACACGGTTTGCGAGAGGTATGGGGTAAGCAAGGGATGAGCCTTATTTTCCTAGAAAGTAAAAATAAGGCTCATCCCAATCTCAGTCCAAACTTCTCGCAAACCAGTGATTTCTGGCATTCCTGAATAGCAGTTTATCCCTATCATCTCGCAAACGATCGAATTACCGCTCGCAGACCGTGTTGGGCCGTTCCTGAATTTAGCCCCTGGGTACTGCATACTTGTCCTCAGTAAAACCTAACCGAAGGCTCCTTAATAACCTGTATAGTAAACAATATTACATTTGCACTGTAATCTTACTATCATAATTTTTTCCTGTCTAAATATATACAGGGTGTTACAAAATTACCCGTAATAACTGAAGGGTATGGAAGTACTCCAGTAAAGAATTATATTAGTATATTTTTTTTTGGGATGGCGGGAGCTCGCCTTTGGTAGGCAGGAGTGGAGCAAGAGAGGAGAGGCCTTTGCCCAGCAGTGGGACACAAAAATAGGCTAAATAAAAAAAATAAAAAATATATTTTTTTTACTTAAAAAAGAACACCGCGCAAAATTACAGTTTTATTTACTGTTCATGGGGTTTCAGGCTTTAGGGGTTATTTTGTAACACCCTGTATATATACAAAACTGCAAGGCACGGGGCTCCTCTCAGAATGAGAGAGCTTGGGCCGTAGTATCCACGCGGGCCCAGTGCGGATTGCGAACTTCACACACAACATTGAACTGCTTCGTGGTGTGTAGGTTCTCTAACGATGTTTTCCTTTATCGTAAAACTCATGGTAATAGTACATTGTGCATCTAGGGCCGTAAGTAGGGGATTACTAATGAGCGTCTATTATTACTATATACTCGAGTTTGTAATCCCCTTACTGCCCGTGATACACACAATGATTTTCATCACATTGCGAGAAAAAAAATCCAAAATAAAATTATTTTGTATCTAAACACTTATATTGAATAAAATAATGGCTACCCGCTAATACAGATTGTCACTTTTTTCGAGTCATCTACCATAGATAATGTAAACTGTGTTTAGTTTAGAATTTGAAAGGTCATACGGCCAGATTCTGCCAACATGTTTAAAAAAATATTTTTACTAATATTGCAAAACTATTTGATATAAATTTAAAATATAAAAATAACGATTTTTTATGAAGCGTAGATAAGTTTTGTGTTGTAAAATTTGGGTTATAGCTAAGTTTTAAAGATAATAAATAAAAAAACGTTGGCTGACTTGAAACCTCCTTAGTCTGAAATGACTTGTTTGCAAATTTTAAAACTAAAGTTAGAACTCCCTTGGGTAGAAAAACTGTACGTAAATCCATAACTCCCTTAAGAACAATTTAGGCCATTGTCATTTAGTATACATGCATGGAATAACACCATTGACGAGCAAGTGTGATGAAAACATCATAATGTAATTTCGCACGTTAATTAAAAAGCTCGCCTCACGCACGCACGATTAATTCAAAGATGTGTGTGACGTTCCAAATCCGCACTGTGCCCACGTGGGAACTACGGCCCAAGCGCTCTCATTCTGAGAGGAAGCCTGTGCCCTGCAATGTGACGTATGTAAACTGGGATGATGTTGGGTAAGGTTAAGACCTAAGAAATAAATAAATAAATATAAAAAAAATTTTAAGAAATATGCATCAGTTATATGTAAGTACACCTACTAGCCATTATTACTGTTTTTCATTTCAAAACTTTGAGAAAACAATACAGTTTTAGCATCTGCCTATCTTTTATGTGCATTATAACTTATGTATTAAAACTCTCAACTCCATTATAAGTTACGAGGTACCGTCAAGTTATATTAGGTTTCAAGAAAACAACCTTTGTTTTTCTAAGTTAGATGATTTACATGCATATTGCGATAGGAATGGAACTAAATAATTCTAGAATTATGAAACTAACTAATGTCCGCGGCTTCGCCTCCGCTGAAGTGGATTAAAACGTGTTTTCCCGTGGGAATGAGATATTTTCCCGTGGAAAAAGTAGCCTATATCACTCTCCAGCCGTTCAACTAGGTAAGTACATATGTCCAAACAAAAAATCACGGGAATACGTCGCTCAGTTTTGACGTGAAAGTAGGACAAACAAATAAACACACTTTCACATTTATAATATTAGTATGGATTACATCTAAAGTACTTTATTATTTTATGTTATCTTGAGACATCTCAAAAACCCACAGGGGCTAAATTCAGGAACGGCCCAACACGGTTTGCGAGCGGTAATTCAATCGTTTGGGAGAGGATAGGAATGGGCTGAGCTTGGGATGAGCCTTATTTTCCTGTTAATTCGCTTTGTAAATAAATAAATAAACAAATAAATTAGACTCATCCCAAACTCAGCCCAAACCTCTCGCAAACCAGTGATTTTTGGCGTTCCTGAATAGCATTCAAACCAAACTCAACCCAAAAGTTTCCGTACCATTATCTATAAAAACAGCAAAAAATCACGCTTGTTGTATGGGAGCCACCCTTAAATATTTGTTTTATTTTAATTTAATTATTTATTTTTAAAGTAGATATAAATAAATATTCTGTGAATATTTCAATTGCCTACCTGTTGCCGTTATCCATATCGAGCAAAAACGAGCAAAAAAATCACGTTTGTTGTATGAGAGCCCCCTTAAATATTTATTTTATTCTGGTTTTTAGCATTATTTTGTTGTTATAGCGGCAACCGAAATACAACATCTGTGAAAATTTCAACAGTCTAGCTATCACGGTTCGTGAGATACAGCCTGGTGACAGACGGACGGACGGACGGACGGACAGATGGACAGACGGACAGACGGACGGACAGCGGAGCCTCAGTAATAGGGTCCCGTTTTACCCTTTGGGTACGGAACCCTAAGAAGTGCAATATTAAATAACATTTATGCGTCCAATGAACTAAAACAATTACTTTGCTCACCTTTTTTTTTTTTTTTTTTTTTTTTTTTTTTTTTTTTTTTTTTTTTTTTTTTTTTTACAACATTTAAATGTTTACATTGTTGATTGAACCAAATGTTTTGAACAGCTAAACGATGCTGTTTAGTTAATTTATGATATAAACGTGCCTGTACGGCTACGCATGCCGATTTTAATCGCAAAGTAATTGTTTTAGTTCATTAATATGGACCTCCGCAAAGTAACGCCTGATTCAATAAATTATTTATGCGTCCCTTAAAAAGTTCTGTCATTGATATATTTAGGTTAAATTGGGGAATCCTCACAATCACTCAGACACCTGAGACAAGGCGTAAACCCGGCTTGTCCTGCGAAGGTTTATGGAGCAATAACCTTACTTTACTGCTTCTGTATTCCCAACCAACGGCTATCAAATACAATTTACTGTACAAAAGAAAAATATTTTACGTGAGAATACAAGCCGAGCGTAGTAACGCATTTATTTATTGAATCAGGCGTTACTTTGCCGAGGTCCATATTAATGAACTGAAACAATTAAGTACTTTGCTGACCCGCGACCTTACGATAGTTACGTTTATGTAATAAATGCGTGTTCATGCAGTTCCTCCGCCTCCACACTGTACGAACACACACAAATAATACCTGTGCCACAACACAACCACAACCTTTGTTGTTGTTTGGTTGTGGTACCTACTCTGAAGATGAGCTCTGGTTGGGTTTCAAAACGCGTCAGTGTAGTTTGGTGGTGGTGATAGTTGGGTTGGTGTGATTTGTGTGTGTTCGTACAGTGTGGAGGTGGAGGAACTGCATGAACACGCATTACTTTTAAACGAACTATCGTAAGGTCGCGGATAAGCAAAGTAATTTTTTCAGTTCATTAGTTAAACGCACTTGATGTTGGGAACAGCCTACTGAAGCCAGTGGCCGATGTAAGGCACTGTTTGGCCCTTTTAGTTAAAACGATAGTAACGTCCTATAACATATCAATTAGTTTTAAATATTTTCGAATAAAAGTCTAAGTATTATCGGTTAACTAAATGACGTACCTAGATTTTATTTTTATATTTTCCAGAACGGTTTGGCCTCTCGCCCGCTGCCAAGGTAATCAATAAATGGGATACTTATCCCTGTATAATTCTGATGCAGTGCTATGATTTCGAAACACGCTCCAGCGATCGTCATATTAAAATTAATTTCATGGTAAACCCATTAACATAACACGTAACATTCGGACAGTTCCAAAACTTCCAAAACAAAAGAACATCTAACACGCGCGGACAGCTAACCCAGTTAACCGTCCGGCAGCCGGATAATCTGATATCCGGCTGGTCCGGCGCCGGACGGCTGTCCAGTTGCGTTATAACGAAACTTTATTACTGGAACTATATTTACCGTGATAGTACTGTAGGCTGTAATGGTTAAAGAGCTCGGAGATAATGTTAGGGTCTCCCCAAATCTATAGTTGCGGAATCGGCTTCAGCCGATTATGTCAGTACGCTTAGTATAAGTTTTACTTCACCACAATACTTCTCGATCGCGTTTACGTAAAAAAATCAATTACTAGGGAAACATGGACAGCGTCTCCGCGGCCGCGCGTCCATGTTTCCATAGAATTGAAATTTTTACGTAAACGCGATCGAGAAGTATTTTGGTGAAGTAAAACTTATACTAAGCATACAGCGCAATAAGAGCGAAAAAAACGTCGATTAGCTTGGCTACGCGGGCCGAATGGAGTCGCTAGATTCATCAGTCTGCGCCGATAGATTTGGAGAGACCCTGAGGGCACACCCATGCGCTAGAAAAATATCTTGATTTCTTGAAATTACTTATATTTTTCGATTTCATCATCATTCACTATTTCAGCCGAAAGACGTCCACTGGTAAACAAGGCCAATTTTATATTTAAATTTTTACCTTATGCAGATTTCACGGTCATGTCAGTTTTCTTCACTTACCTGAAAATAAAAGAAACAATAACTTAATGTAATGGTAACTACGTCCTCAGACTCGGTGGAGCGATGATCTTCGCAAGGCGGCTGGCAAGAGCTGGATGAGAGTGGCCGAGGACCGTGCTCAGTGGCGCTCTATGGAAGAGGCCTATGCCCAGCAGTGGACGAGCATAGGTTGATGATGATGGTGTTTCATATTTACATAATTAAATTATACATGTCGTTGACCGTAGATGTAATTGAGGTAATGGACAAAATACGATTTTTCAGGAGAGGCTGTAACAAAGTTTTTTTTTTCGGATGAAATCACTCATATCTATTTATCTAATTAACCTTTCTTGGATTTTTTTAGACCCTACGTCTGGCCGGTATATTATTTCTGCTTTTTAATACCTGGATGTTTTTAAGGAGATTTTTTTTAATAGTTTTTTTAATTATAACACCGTTCTTGTCAAAAGTCAATGTCAATTTATATACTTAGCAGCTGTTCTAGGAGAGTGTATTTTAAAAGCTTTTTATTAAGCTGCAATGTATGTAAATATGTATGTACGGGTCAAAATCTTGGAAGTTGAATTTGACCCACTCCCAGTGGTCGGATTTACTTGAAATTTGGTATACTTATGTAGGTAGGATGACAATGCAAGTAACGTCAGCGAAAAAGCTTGCATTGAAAAGGAAATTTTTAACAAAAACTTATTTTCATTAGTGAAAGAACTTTTTAAATTGTGTCAGTAGTTCCAGTTACCCGCTACATACATACAGACACACAAAGTTTTTTTTATTATGAGAGGGAGGAAAACGAGCAAGCGGGTCACCTGATGGAAAATGAACACCACCACCCATAAATATTAAAAACTCAAAGAGAGTCACTGATCTGTTGCCGGCCTTTAAAAAAGTTCGAAGTTTACATCTTTGTTGTGTAATATAGATATTCAGAGACTAATTATTAGTTTGTAAACCTGTCTTTTGTTCCTTCCTATCCAACCACACCAACCTTCTTCTAACGAAAATTTTTAAGATACTTAAAAGTTAGATAATTAATAAAGCGAGTTTGATGGGTCGCCTGTGCCTATTATGAACTTCATTAAAACGATTAGGTACAATTATTTCATGAATAACTAAAATTTATTAAAACGAAATTTTTTTTAACGAAATAGTTTTTAAATATTATTCATAAATTTTCATTACAATAAAGTGTTGGATCCATCTTGTTTTACTGCAATTTAAGATTATTTATAAACATTGTTTTACATTGTTTTGTCTGTTTGATTACAACTACAAAATTAATATAATAATGCTAATCATAAAAAAATAGAAACTAAAAATTAAAATAAAATTAAACTAAAACTAAAGTACCTACGAACTAAAACAATTACTTTGCTCACCCGCGACCTTACAATAGTTACGTTTATGCAAGAAATGTGCGTTCATGCAGTTCCTCCACCTCCACACTGTACGAACACACACAAATCACATAAACCCAACCATCACCACCACCAAGCTACACTGACGCGTTTCGAACTCAACCAGAGCTCATCTTCAGAGTTACCACAACCATATGCTATGCTACCAAATGTTAAACTCAAGTTTAAGCAAGAAATGTGCGTTCATGCAGTTCCTCCACCTCCACACTGTACGAACACACACAAATCACATAAACCCAACCATCACCACCACCAAGCTACACTGACGCGTTTCGAACTCAACCAGAGCTCATCTTCAGAGTTACCACAACCATATGCTATGCTACCAAATGTTAAACTCAAGTTTAAGCATAGCATACGGTTGTGGTAACTCTGAAGATGAGCTCTGGTTGAGTTCGAAACGCGTCAGTGTAGCTTGGTGGTGGTGATGGTTGGGTTTATGTGATTTGTGTGTGTTCGTACAGTGTGGAGGTGGAGGAACTGCATGAACGCACATTTCTTGCATAAACGTAACTATTGTAAGGTCGCGGGTGAGCAAAGTAATTGTTTTATTTCATTAATATTGACCTCCGCAAAGTAACGCCTGATTCAATAAATTATATAAAGTACCTACCTAATTATAAAAATGGCCCTTAAAGAGTAAGTTTGATTATTTCCTCGATAAGGTGTTTTCGAAACGTTGGTGGATTCTTTGACACCCATAAGTGCTTTTTATGGCCAAATAAAGACATTTTGAAACAAACAATCGTATTTTTTTTCATCAATAATATCTGCTCCGCCCGGGATCGAATTCGAGACCTCAAGCTTCGTAGTCAGGTTTTCTAACCACTGGGCTATCCGGTTGTTAATTTAATTAAACTGCCAGACCTTGTAGAGTCTATTCCATATAAACTTTCAAACAATTGAATCGTGTTTTTGTACCATTACGGCCCCCAATAGACGTGCCGCAGAAATATCAATTTGCGCTAAAAAACGTGACATACATAATGGGAAACGTATTGCGGGGACAAAGACATGTTCCAGGAATCCTTTCCTTGTAACTAATAAATTGGAACAGTGCCGGTTTAGTCACGTATCTCATTACGGTATACCGTATAACTATGAAAGTATATTAGATACGTAATCTGCGCATAAGCCCGTTGTCGCAATGTTTGGATTACGAAGTGTGGTTGTGGTTTTAGTTACTAGCGGGTACAAATAATAGGTACAATAAGTAATTCATTTTTTAATGCCCGACGCAAAAACGACCGGGTGTTATAAGTTTGACGAGTCTGTCTGTGGCATCGTAGCTCCGGAACGGTTGAACCGATTTTGATTTTGTTTTTTGTTTGAAAGGTGAATTAGTCGGGAGTTTTCTTAGCTATGTTTGATGAAAAACGATCCAAGATGGCCGCCGCCACAAAATGGCGGATTAGAAAGAAGAAAAGAAGAAGAAATCAATCAAGTTTGAAAACAAAAATAAAAAACCGGCCAAATGCGAGTCGAACTCGCGCACCGAGGGTTCCGTACAAATTTATATTTATCTATGAACATACAGTCTTAGCAGACCCTTGCTCCTTAGCAAAATGTGCGCAGTCTGGGATCATTGTAGATTGGTTACTATACTGATATAGACAGATGGAGAAAAAAAATGCTTTTCGCAATTTTTCCTTTATCTGTGCTTTAAGAACATGCTTCGTACCAAATTTCAAGATTTTGAGTTCACGGGAAGTACCCTGTAGGTTTTGATTCCCTTGCGAGTAGTTGGGAGTTTGAAAATATGCGGCTTACATTGCTGTTTCATTTGATTGCGTTGACATAGAAGTTTGATTTTGTTACAGCTTATAGACTTGAGTATTTGATATGAATTTCAATTTAATACCTCTACGCGTTCATGAGTAAAGGGGTAGTAACTTTAAAATTATTCAAAATATTTTTATTATATGATGTAACTAAAAATTTACGGTTTTCGCAATTTTTCTTTTATCTGTGCTATGAAACGTTGCTTCGTACCAAATTTCAAGATTCTGAGTTTACGGGAAGTACCCTGTAGGTTTTGATTCCCTTGCGAGTGTCGAAAATTTGCGGCATAAATAGATGGTTACTGATATGGTGATATAGACAGACAGACAAAAAAAATTGTGCTTTTCGAAATTTTTTCTTTATCTGTGCTATAAGACTTTGCTTCGTACCAAATTTCAAGATTCTGAGTTCACGGGAAGTGGTAGGTTTTGATTCCCTTGCGAGTTTCGAAAATATGCGGAAATTTGTATCATAAACGGCTGTATCTTTTGATTGCGTTGGCTTAGAAGTTTGATTTTTTCACAGCTCCAAGGGACAGTAGACTTGAGTATTGGATATAAATTTCAGCTTGATACCTCCACGCGTTCCTGAGAAAAAGGGTGGTGACAGACGGACGGACGGACAATAAAGTGATCCTATAAGGGTTCCGTTTTTTCCTTTTGAGGTACGGAACCCTAAAAATATATAAACAGTAGGTACTTATCTTTATTCCCAGGCATTTTTCAGGTCCATTGAGTGTTAGTAACAAAAGTGGCTTAAGTACAGTGTGTACAGTGTACAGTGTGTTTTATCCTACTAATATTATAAACGCGAAAGTTGGTTGGTTGGAAGTTGGAGTTGGTTGAATGGACGGATGGATGTTTGTTACTCGTTCACGCTAAAACGGTTTGACGGATTCTGATGAAATTTGGCACACAGATAGTTTATAATCCAGATTAACATATAGGATACTTTTTATCCCGGAAAACCGCATAGATCCCGCGGGATAGCGTTAAACGAATTCTTCGCAGACGGAGTCGCGGGCAGCAGCTCGTAGTTTATATATGTGAATTTTCCCATGATATTTATTTATTTATCCTGCCGTGGGTGGCGGGTCAGAACGACTAGAGACTAAAATAGCAAAATAAAGAATCCACCCTAAACTTTCGAACAAAGAAAATATCTGCGTTCAACGTTAATACACTAATCGCAGTTAGGAAGTTTATACATTAGCGTACAATAGATAATGGTTTGTGAAACTCCCTAAGCGGCTCAATTACGAGAACTTTGAGCAAGTTTGGTGAAAAAATATAGTTTTATTATAATTTGTGTCGTTATTTTACCATCAAGAAACTCAACTACACTGACGAGCAAAAATAAAGGGTCGGTTACAAAAATGACGATAACTACAAAACCCGCTGTGATAGCTTCTTCGAGTAAAATGAGTTTAGTAAAGAGTTTTTCACCTCACTAGCTCAGAAAGCCCTTTTTGTTTGTTTGACATCTATTGAGAAAATCGCTTTTTATCCACAAGTGAAGAAAGAGTTTTGACATTTGAAGGCAGCTTAAGTGATATTTGACAGCTAACAAAACGTAAAACGTTAAAAGTGCTGAATTTTTAACATCACATTTAATGAATTGCATCGAGTAAAAAACACTAAATACAGTCTTACAACTTTATTTTAATTCATAAATATCAGCATTCAACATTAACCTTCATTCTTGTTGTAAAAACGGATAAAATGTTCTGACAGTCCAAGTAAGTCGATGTGCGAACAAAACGAATCCGAAATAATAAAAAAAAACTTAAGTCAAAACGGTATACAATTTAACAGTAATACAGTTTGCTCGTATCTCAAAATCGATAATCTGGCTAATTGAACTTTACTCGATGTGCAATAAAGTTCAGTTTGGTTTATTCATTGATTGGAGATACGAGTTTTTTCAAAGTAGTGACGATATGTCGGTATTGGAATAGTTCCATAAAGACTGGATTTGCTTAGGCTATTTTGCATTATTTTTGGTTTTACCAATATTTCTATAAGTACTTCAAAATTATTGTATTGACAAAGAGGTAAATAAATAATAATTGATAGTACAAACCCTTTTTCTTATTTTCCTCGCTGTAGTGAGGTGAAAAGTTTTGTGTTATACACGGGTGAAAAGTTATTTTACGTCTCGTGTGTTGAAGCACTCGCTATCGAAAGAATTCTATTTTTGAACCACTCGCTTCGCTCGTGGTCAATCATAGAATCCTTTCGATAGCTCGTGTTTCAAAATGAACACTCGCAGTTAAAATACAACTTTCCCCCCTTGTATAACAAATAACTATTATTCTTAACAAGAAAAAGTTTATTTGAGAATAAAACTCTTTACTAAACTCATTTTACTCGAAGAAGCTATCACAGCGGGTTTTGTAATTATCGTCATTTTTGTAACCGACCCTTTATTTTTGCTCGTCAGTGTATGTATATTTTGGTAATTTAGATTCGCTATGTGCGCGAAGACAGCGCCCCTAGTGGCCACAATTATTGTGGAGTTGAGATCTGTCAAACTACTTAAATATACTTAATAATGTTAGTATGTAAATTCTATCAAAATATAGTAATTTGACACATGACACCCGGAGTTACTTCACATTTCTGCCACATCGCGCGCTGCGATCGATTTAACGTTCCCCACCACCCACTATGCATATAGCCAATACACAACACATGACCACTTTACTCTTCAAAACAATGTACTTATGTAATGCGAGCGCAAGTAGGGGTAGTTCGAAATACGAATAAAACGCATAAAATTGAAATTAAAGTTAAAACGTGAACAAGGCAGAATAAAAAGCGTTTGATCCTAAGCGTTTTAAGTGCGGTAAAGTAGTGTACAGTCAGCAGCACTGAAATAGACGTATAGACGTACGTAGATAGTAGTGGTAGAGCCATGTTGTAGCTAGCCGCTGCATCACGAATGGGCCGGCTCGTCCGGGGCAGTACCACCCTCTCACAGAACACCGGCGTGAAGCAGCAGTACTCCTGCTGCGTTTCGTACGGTCAGTGAGAGCGCCGGGGGCCCAATACCTCTCCCCCTCCCCTATTCCCTCTCCTTTTCCCAGGGCCGACAACGCACTAGCATCGTGTAAAGCGCTGCGGGTGTCTATGGACAGTGGTGATCATTTAACATCAGGTGACCCACTAGTTCGTTTGTCTGGCCTTTCTAACATAAAAAAAAAAAAAAAAAATATAAAAAAAAAAACCTATAGACGATTCCACGGAGTACTACAGTCAGCAACAAAAATATGAATACACTTAAAGTACCAAAAATATGTATACACGCCTTTATGCCCTGGTAATAGAGTCGTGGATGCATATTTTTGGTACTTTGAGTGTATTCATATTTTTGTTGCTGACTGTACACCTTTTTGCCTTGAAAAAGCTTTACCTTGAAAGCGGCCACTTGTAGCGACTTCTAGCGCCACCTATACTTCGTTTTTTAGCACTAGAAGTAAGGTAAACAATCTTGACGAGTCTTTTAATTGAAAAACGCTTTTTAAAAAAAGGAACTATTACTTATGAAACCAAAAAGAGTGTAAATGACCATATTTCCGTTCAAATTGTTACTTTTAGCTGTGGCTTATTTTTCAAAAGTGTATTCCTTCTTTCTAATGCTAAAAAAACGCAGTAGGTATAGTCATATTCTACATGACACTATCAAAGTTTCTCAACTCGGATGCATAAGTACCTACAATTGAGTTGATAAATAATAAATATCAAACTCCAATATGTCCGCATTAAATTACATGGAGATATCCTTATACTAATAAAAATAAGGATCATATCTCCATATCATTTATTGTGGACATATTGGAGTTTGATATTTATCAACTTAATTTTCAACTCTCTTCATTCTAACTTCGGTCACCAGGCGTATTTGTCTGAAGAGAGATCTCTCTATTCAGGCCTATTCACACACACATACATTAAATAAATAAGTCATGTGACGATTGACACCAATTGAAAGGTTAGGTGCACTGAAAAATATATTTTAAACTCAAAATGTAGATATTTCAAAGTAAATTATACTTAAATATGTATATCTTAATTTAATACTAAATACAAACTGAAACATGGATGCACAGAAAAAAACCCCAGAAAAAAGACCAGCGCTAGGAATCGAACCCAGGTCCTCAGCATTCCGTGCCGCGTGCTAAACCCCTACACCACCACTGGCCACTGGTGGGTTTTTGTATGGCTGTGACAGCTGGCTGTTTCCGATACCAATTGTCAGCCCAACAAGAACTGTCAAAATTAACGCGATGGTGATTGCGAGGGAGATAGACAATTAGCCTGCTGGAATATCAATTCAAATGGCAGATCTAATGGTTGAATGCTAGATTTTATAAATAACAGAGCTTTATTTACAAATAGTTGGAGTGAAAAAGCTTGGCGAGACGTTTTTCGAACTTTACGCCCATCTGATATTTATCGCAGACTGTACAGAGAAATGCAGCAGCTAATGCAGTCGGTCGTTAAGTGCAAGTCCACCAGGATAGAACCAAATGGGATGTAATGTATGTTACAACAATAAAATATATTCTATTCTCTTAGCTCGCATTCGTAAAAATTCGTCTCAGTTTTAATCGTAAAGGTTTCTCATACAGTAGGTACTTATATAAAATCCTATAATTTAATCACATAAAATATCCAAAATATCCGCAAAGTAACGCCGATTCAATAAATTATTTAAAATATCCAAACCTATTTAATCTTAATTAATAACAAAACCTCAGCCTAAACATTGCACTTCCGATCTCTTTCGCTATATGTCGAGAATTGCCGAGTGTCAAAGTGGAAATAACCTTACTTTACCATTCTCTAGATTTTTAGAATTCTGAAAATCTCGAAACCCTATTTAAAGAATACTGAACGCCGAACGGATTACGCGACCTTATTACTAAGGCTCTGCAGTCAATCTTTTGAACCGTAATAAGTAAGTAAAGGCTGAGTATGTACTATGGCTGCTGTATAACAAATAAAATACCTATAACAAACTACTTTGATTACTCCTAATCACAGGTGACTCACATAAAAAAAAATGTATTTTACAATGCTCGGTAAGTGCCTCACGTAACGTGGATCAATATAATAGGTGTAAGTATATCAATTGTTACCTACGGTTCTAAAAAACTCGCGAAGTTTGTTGACTCGGAGTCACACATTTATTATGTCCGTAGGAAAGTTAACTTTTGTTTCTGCCGTGCATTACTCTAATCCGTCATTTTAGAGAGCAAATTAAGATAAAGCAGCGTCTCTGGGTCCAACTTTATGTCAAGCTAGATCAGCTGCGGTGCCTTCCTGTGTTCTCAGTTCTGAACTTTACTTTGTGCACAGGGAAGTGTAAGTTTTGGTGCAAGATGGAAGAAAACATGAAGAACTTTGAAACTTTGGAGTTGCTTACTCTGGTTCATGTACGTACTAAGTTCGCTTCCGTAGTGCTTTACTAAAGTAAAAGGGCCAAACTCAGTGTTAGGTCTTAAAAAGTTTCATCATCATCATCATCATCCCAGCCTGTATACGTCTGCAGGGCACAGGCTTCTTCTCAGAATGAGAGGACTTGGGCCGTAGTTCCCACGCGGGCCCAGTGCGGATTAGGAACTTCACAAACACCATTGAATTTCTTCGCAGGTGTTTGCAGGTTTCCTCACGATGTTTTCCTTCCCCGTAAAACTCATGGTTAATTACAAATATCATGTCGCACATAAATTCCCAAAAACTCAGAGGTGCGAGCTGGGATTGAACCCACGACCATCTGCTTGAGAGTCCATAGGTCAAACCACTAGGCCACCACGGCTTACACGGCTTAAAAAGTTCAGTAACAGGTAAAAACATATCCACGGAAGTATACAAAAATCATCTCGTAATATCATCCATCCTACCTAAGTAATCCTTAATGTTTAATGCCAAAGTTTGGATGTTTAGGGATTAGTATCAAAACGATTGAATATACAAAATTATCTGGTTCTCAATACATAAGGACAGGATTGCAAAACGACTACAAATGCATAAAGCCTAATTCTCATAATGACATGGTAGCAAAACGACTACAAGCAGAAGAGCTTCCGATATTTAGATTTGCACTGTTAAAGTCACAAAATATTAACAGCCAAGTCTAGACATGACATTTTGCTGAATAGTTCTCACAAAGTAATTCAGTAAAATCCCGGAACATGTAATGCAAAAATATTAACCTAGGCAAATATCGAAAAAAATGTAGTAAATGTATTCTAGATCTAACTAATGGTTCACGCGGACGAACAAACGAGGCATACAACACAACATAACACAACATAATACAACACAAGACAATACAATACAATGACTCTTTATTGTACACCACAAAGAAAACAATACTTACAGAAAAACAAGTAAAACAGGTAGAGGTTTGTTCCTTGTTCAACCCTAAGTACAAACCAAATTCTCTTCTCTTTCAATTACCTAAATGATTATTTAGGAAAGTTATAAATATCCCTTAATTATCCTTAATTGAAATAATTTTACAGGATTAGATTGTCTTACAAAGAACAGTTTCGTAATTATACCGAGTATCATGATAACGGTTTAATTAGCTATCGGGTTATTCGTGAAAACAATTTAATTTTTAGGTGCTAATTACGTGTTGATAATATGATAATAGGGCTTAATAATTGAATAACATACATTCATAATTTTACTTTCAGCCCTACAAATGCGTGCGAGCGTGCGTGCGTGCTTGCATGCGTGCGTGCGTACGTGCGTGCGTGAATGCGCACTTTTTCAATTCTAAGTAGGTACCAATATTAATAAAATCAGTCATTCATTATAACTAAGGTATATCGTGGTTGCCTAGCTTTTTGACCTAATGGTCCGGGCTCACACTTCTGAGTTTTTCTTAATTTAGTGTGCGAATTTACATTTGAAATGAGCTGGGCATTTTAAAAAAAAATTAAATCCTTTACTTCTTCTTTTCAAATGATGAAATTTTGGGGTTTTCTTTGATTTTGGTACTTAATAAACAAATATCCCAAATTTTTTGTCAGTTCTGTGACATATTTTTCATACAGTTTATATGGCTCATCACCCAACTGACACAAAAATGTTGTATGGAAAATTAGGATTTTTTTACGAAAAAGGGTAGATTTTTTTGAAAATGGGCACCTACAGTGAACTCTATGATGAAAAAAAAACATCTTGAGGAAATCTGTACACATCTACAAAAAATTTCAATGGTGTGTGTGAAGTTCCCAATCCGAAGGAGCCCACGTGAGAACTACGGCCCGAGCCCTCTCATCCTACGATGAAGCCTGTGCCGTGTATTGATTTGTATACAGACTGAGATGATGATGGTAATTAGCAGTAATCGGTTATTTGGATTCTCCCTCGCGGGATATCAAGTAGAAAAGTTAATATAGATACGACAGCTTCCCGCGATACCGAACAAACCGTACAAAAATAAAACAATTTAAATTATCTCTAAGGAATTTTTTACTCTTACATGGCAAAAACTACTTGATATCCCGCGAGGGAGAATCCAAATAACCGATCACTGGTAATTAGTAAAATCCGATGCACTTAACAATTACAACATTTACAACGCTTGCAGTTAGACCTAAACCACATCCAACCAAAGCTAACTACAATAAATACCTAAGCAATCCAACGAGGACAGCTCCCCTAATTGAAAAGCATAGTTATATGTAGGTATGTGCCCGCTTTGAACTCGCAAACTGGGTTACCCGTGACAGTACAGGGAATCTTTTTTTCTTTCCCTCTTCCAAGGGCCCTCATGGCTTCAATGTGGAATTTTGAAGATTTTAATTTTGAAACGTAGTCAGATTTCACATTATAATAGAGGTTTATGATTATATAGGGGTTTATCATCATCTCAGCCTCACAGGCCTCCTCTCAGAATGAGAGGGCTTGGGCCGTAGTCCCTCGCGGGCTCAGTGCGGATTGAGAACTTCACACACCATTGAATTTCTTCGCAGGTGTATGCAGGTTTCCTCACGATGTTTCCCTTCACCGTAAAGCTCATGGTAAATTACAAATGTAATTTCGCACATAAATTCCGAAAAACTCAGAGGTCCGAGTCGGGATTTGAACCCACGACCCTCTGCTTGAGAGGCCATTGATCAAACCACTATAGGCCACCAAGTCACTAAGCAGTCAGTTGATCCATATTTGTTTTACATTTACTTACCACCTTGTCAAACCCGTGTTCAGCAATATTCTTTTCACTTTACTTTAAAAAGCATTTCAGCACTTTTTACCTAATTTTCCGCACTTTTTCGGTGTGGAAATTTGTGGATTTTTATCATTAAAGAACGAAGCCGAAAAGCCATAAATCAAGACCGGGCGATAAAGGATAAATAAATAAAAGCAAACGCGATCAAAACTTCCTAATATTTCTTGCTGCACCTTTTTATATCGCACAAGAACGTTAGCACGAAGATTTATTAGCGAGTGACCGCCTATGACTTTGCCTCTGATGGATGGAAATAAAATAAACAAGTTAGCTATGAAGTATCTTTTTTTGTACTTATTTTTTCAACTTCATTTTTTTTATTACTTTTACGGTCATCCCTGCACACTGACTGGTTGTCACTGCATAAGGTGATGATTTAGCAGATTGAAATGTATGATGTATAGGAAAGATTCGTGTCTAATCTCTAGACCAGTGGTGGTGTAGGGGTATGGCACGCGGCACGGAATGCTGAGGACCTGGGTTCGATTCCCAGCATTGGTCTTTTTTCTGGGGTTTTTTCTGTGCATCTATATTTCAGTTTGTATTTAGTACGAAATGGAAATAAAATATTTAGTTACTCGAAGTAAGATAAACGTACCAATGTTCGATACCTCAACGCCCAGTAGATGACACCCATCTGTCACCTGTCTTACTGTGACATAAGTTTGAAGGTGCCTATATGTATTGGGTCAGTGTCGAGCACAGGGACATTTATCTCATGTTGCTAAGAATCAACTCAGCTTCGAATTTTTTTTCACATCCGAATGTTGATCTGAACTCGAGAGGGCTCTTTCGTGTTGTAAAGAATCTTTTGTAGGGGAACAATTTTTAAAATAAAATCTAAATGTTTAAAAGTCATTTGTAAATCTAAATTAATAAAATTGAATCGCAAGCCGTAGGAAGTCCGCTGCTGGATGGACATAGGCCTCCCTCATTGACACCCAAGCATTACAGTTAGAAGCGACTTGCATCCACCTGAACATGCGGCTTGCACCAAATCGTCCGACCATCTCGTTGGTGGACGTCCCACGCTGCGCTTGCCAGTCCGTGGTATCCACTCGAGAACTTTTGGGCCCCAACGGCCATCTGTTCTGCGTGCTATATGGCCTGATACAGTAAATACAGTTATAAATAAATAAATAAATAAATATTAGGGGACAATCTTACACAAATCGACCTAGTCCCAAACTAAGCAAAGCTTGTACTATGGGTACTAGACGACGATAAACATACTTATATAGATAAATAAATACTTAAATACATAGAAAACATCCATAACTCAGGAACAAATAGTCGTGCTCATCACACAAATAAATGCCCTTACCGGGATTCGAACCCAGGACCTCTAGCTTCGTAGGCAGGGTCACTACCAACTAGGCTAAAGCGGTCGTTAAGTTATATCGTAGACGTAAGGAAAACTTGCCTGGGCTCGACACTGACCTGACCTGTGACATGGCACCTTCAATCTTATGTCATAGTAAGGGCGTTGATGTGTCGAGCATTGGTAAATTTACCTTACAGTATCTCTAATATATAACTGAAAGCCTGATCAAAATCTACGGTAATTTCTTAAAAAATGTGACCATAAACTCTCGAATAAACGCCGTAGTGAACTAGGGATCGCCAATGCGGATCGGAATATTTCCAAACTAGGTCCTGCAGTTAATGTTCAGCTATGTGGATCCAAAAGTAACTTTAGACCAATCACCAACGGCCCAACCGACCGGACTAACAGCATAAAATCAGCAAAACCCAACCCCCATCATCGCATTATAAATCTCGATGCCGAATTCCGATAAGAAACGGTTCATTTCGCCCCCGAACCCGCTATCAATGTCTTGACAATAATGCAATTTCGCCTGTTTCCGTAAAAAGGGAGCGACAGGCACCCAATGCGATCACTCACAATACATTGAACTTAGCAATCGGTAATGTTAACCAAGAGCTTGGAGAGTCGTGTTATTTTGCACAAAAAAGGAAGCGGAAAATGCAGAAATTGGATTTTGAAGATACAAGATCCAAAGGTTCTCGAGTGGCGACCACGAAAAACGCGAGTCTAAGTAGGCCTCCAATAAGATGGAGCGAAGATCTGACTAAGGTTGCGGGAACGCGTTGGATGCGGATGGCGCAGGACCGGTCTGTTTGGTGAGGTCTAAGTTCAACAGTGGACGTCTTTCTGCTGCAATTTAAGTCAATTCTAGAGCCCGTCTACTCGTGTATGTGTATGTGTACTCGTGTATGTATGCGTGAGAGCGGCTAGAATCAAAGCCGTGCGTAAGCGCAAGCGACACAAGTTCCCCGTCCGATGGCCGAAGGAGAACTAACGCAACTACCGGCTCAAGATAGGTTGGTCAGACCGCGCGTGTATTTAGGTATTTTCATCGTATTAGCAAAACAAATACATATTTTCAAAATGTAGCAACACTACGCCCTAGAAAACATCTTGTTTTAATAATATGCAAAAAGTCATGACCTGCCGCGCAGTATTTCCGTCGTACTACGGATTTATTTTACTTTTTAGATAGGACTTAGGATTTGTTTTCTAATTTATTGAATCAGGCGTTACTTTGCGGAGGTCCATATTAATGAACTAAAACAATTACTTTGCTCACCCGCGACCTTACAATAGTTACGTTACGTTTTGAGTTAGTTTAACAGTTGGTAGCATAGCATACGGTTGTGGTAACTCTGAAGATGAGCTCTGGTTGAGTTCGAAACGCGTCAGTGTAGCTTGGTGGTGGTGATGGTTGGGTTTATGTGATTTGTGTGTGTTCGTACAGTGTGGAGGTGGAGGAACTGCATGAACGCACATTTCTTGCATAAACGTAACTATTGTAAGGTCGCGGGTGAGCAAAGTAATTGTTTTAGTTCATTTGTTTTCTATCGAGCGAACTACAAGTAGTCGTGTTTCGATAAACACTGGTCATTAGAGTGAATCCTCAAATATCTTACACATGAATTTCAGAACTAAAGCTTTGCTAGCAATGATACAGCAAGGGATTAAATGAGTGCAATAAATGCGCCAAAAGCTCTGTAGGGCCCTAAATAGGTAGCCGTTCTACTGTCTTGATGCCGATCCATTTCTTGCGTCTCCCGACCATACGTTTTCTGGGTATCTTAGCAGCCTATATATAATAATAATAATAATAACACACCAATGTTGCCGCCTCGTTGCCCCGAGCGGGCAATAGTTTGAGGGGCCCATTTAGTGAATGGCGAGTCACCGCCTACCAAAAGTTCAGTTTATGAGATATTGAAAAGGTAGGTGTCCGTTATCTCACTCCATAGCCCGGTAATCCTGTCCACAACATCCCAACCCCATAGCCAATTCCATGTCGCTTCCTACCTGGCAATAGTTTGGCAACTGTGGAGGACTGTCCGCTAGCACATCCTCATGGTGTATTAGGGGATAGACTTCCGTAGTTGCGCCCATCTCTTTTATATTATATGGTACCAAAGGCCTCTTCATGTTGGCTTTGGCCCCATGAATGCCTTTCAAATGACCGGGTCCCCATGGGCCCGTGATCGGAAATCCGTACCAACATAATAATAATAGTTTAATTCAGACAACGTCCATATTTTGTTAGATACATAATTCTTACATCCTATGTTAGTAATTGACACAATAAATACACAGTCATGAAATAATAATAAATATGTTTATTACATTAGAATATGTTGTACACACTTCCCCGCGAGCCCATGTGTACAACATTCCAATTTCCCGACATTGCGCAGGCAGGGTACTCCAACACCAGGCGCAGGAGACTGTTGGATCTGTCCCGTATGCGTCGCATCAAGGAGGCAGTTCTATTGCGTATTATTGCACCGAAGCTATCGATACCTGCCTCAGCGAACATACCTGACGCACAGCAGAAACGTGGCAGTCCCAACAGCATCCTAAAGCCGTTGTTATACTGGACGCGCAGGGCACTGAACGCCTTTTTTGTATAATTCATCCACAGGCTGCACGTATAAAAAGTCTGACAAAACGCCTTAAACAGGGTTATTTTGACACACCCGTTACACCGCGCAAACCTGCGAGCCAACATATTACCGCGTACGGCCAGAGCCCTGCGCTCCCTTTCTATGTCTGCATCATCCTGGAGATTCTCGGTAACCCAGTGTCCAAGGTACTTAAAGCGCGACACTCTTTTAAGAGGAGCACCGTTCAAATGCACAGTTGGAACCGTGCCCAGCGAATTATTGCCCGCTTTGAACACAAGTAGCTCGCTCTTGCTAACATTGTACCTCAGACCATGGGCAGCCCCGCAAACTCCTCACAAATTTTCAGCAGCCTCACGAGCGCACTGATCGACGGGCACAGCAGCACCATGTCATATATGTCTCACTACAGGGCACAGGCCTCTCAGAATGAGAGGGCTTGGGCCGTTGTTCCCACACGGGCCACATGCCGATTGGGAACTTAACGCGCACCATTTAATTTATTCTCAAGTGAGTGAGTAAAGCTCATGGTAAATTGCAAATGTGATTTTGCCTATAAATTCCGAAAATTCCGAAATAGTCAGAGGTACCAACCCGGACTCGAACCCACGACCAGAGAGTAGAGGCCATAGGTCAAACCACTAGGCCACCACATCTTCCAACAAAAACGCAAAAAGCACACACTCTACCGTCATCAAAATTTTCGTCACCTTTACTTATTCGTTCAGATCGAGCATTTGTATGCAAAACACGGTCGCTCCGGGCGGTACGCTAAACAAAATGTAACGTGGAAGTAATATGATGTGTGATCTGGGGCCGTTGGGGACCAGCCCGTGTTGGAAGCGGAGGCGTCTGTATGATTCGTATGAACACTGACAAGCCTTTGAAGTCAAAGTAGTATCAATTGAAATTCGTGAGCAATCCAAAAACAAATTTGATTTGGAGTGATCTAGAGTCTATTTCTTCATTTAATACAAGTCGTGTCCGAAGAGAGTTGGCTCAAATTCATCGAGGTATTCCACGAACGACAAGACAAGATGGAAGGACGACCTGGTTAAGGTTGCGGGAACGCGTTGGATGGGAATAATAACTTAATAATAACTTTATTGATAAAAAGTATACTTACATCTTTATACATAGTCTAGAAACTCTACTCCTAGATAGGTACAAACGTGTGCTCTAGGATAAGCAGTGCTCCTCACCACAAAAAAGTTTGATGTTTAACATATGCAAAAACAAAAGAAGATAAAAAACATAAAAAAAAAGGAAACAAAAACTAAAATAAAATGGCGCAGGACTGGTCTGTTTGACGAACCTTGGGGAGGCCTATGTTCAGCAGTGACATCTGTTGGTTGATATTATGATAATGATGATACCCATGGTGATGAATTTTTATTGTTCAAATTAAAATATTTTTGGACGCTGTTCTGGAGCTAGCATTCGTGGAGTTAATTTTCATGGACCTTGTTTACCCCGTCGCTAGAATGTATGATAAATAACTTATTGTAATCTCATCTACATACTTTACCTACCTAGTTTACAATATCAAAAATCAATGTCTCATCTCAATTAAGTATGTTTTTCCAATTAATAGTATAGCATTTCGTCGCTAAGTTCTAATCTACACCACGTAAGTAATTTTTTGGCGGTTTTGACATTCGCTAAGTGGGCCATTCTACTTTTCGTTGACCAGTAATTTTTTAGTAATGTGCTCTTCAAATATATTTTTTTACAAAAACGGTAAAGTGCTCGGTTTTATCATTAAAAATTTAAATAGATAGGCACATAATTAAGCTTATATTTAAAATTATTACTACGCATAAAAAGTAATCATTATTATCTATAAAGTAGGTAACGCAGTGGACATGCGTGTCCCCGCCATTTGTATGGAAATTGGTGTATTTTCCGCTGAGTTACCAATTTTTTCCACAAAATTTCTTTGAATTTAAAGTTTTTTTGCTTTAAAATATTAAATTTAGTTATTTCAGTTTTCATATAAGTTATTTACACTTGAAAAAAATCACCAGGTATGCCTTATATTTCACGAAAGATTAATGGTTACTTAAAAGTAGAATGGCCCAAGTATCTGTTCAAAATTATTCAATTTTTTCACTATCATGAAAGTGACTATTTTCGACATTAGTACGTGGTGTTAGAACTTAAGCGAGGATTTGACCCCTTGAATGACACCCTGTTGTCACCTCTCTTGCTAATGACATAAATAAATAAATATCACGGGACAATTCACACCAATTGACCTAGTCCCAAAGTAAGCAAAGCTTGTGTTATGGGTATTAATTAGCAAACGGATAAACATACTTAATATATGCAGATATACATATACATACGACAACCGGACCGGATAGCCTAGTTGTTAGAGAACCTGACTACGAAGCTTGAGGTCCCGGGTTCGATTCCCGGTCGGGGCAGACAATTGTGTGAATACTTAATACGAATGTTTGTGCTCGAGTCTTGGGTGTTTATTATGTATTTAAGTATGTAGGTATCTACATACCTACCTATCCCTATACCTATCTATCTATATAAGTATTCTTATCCGTTGTCTAGTACCCATAGCACAAGCTTTGCTTAGTTTGGGACTAGGTTAATTGGTATGAATTGACCCGTGATATTTATTTATTTTATTTACATACTTAAATACATATTAAACACCCAAGACCCGAGAACAAACATTCGTATTTTTCATACAAATATTTGCCCCGACGCGGGAATCGAACCCGGGATTTCTAGCTTCAAAGCCAGATTCTCCAACCACTAGGCCATTTAGTCGTCAAAAGATTAAAGACGAAACATAAAATTAAAGGTGGCAACTACTGGCACAATGACCAGCATTCGGACATCTACCCGACGCGAGAGTAAGAAATATCACATAATACCAAGTATTTCAAACTAAATACAAACTGAAATATAGATGCACAGAAAAAACCCCAGAAAAAAGACCAATGCTGGGAATCGAACCCAGGTCCTCAGCGTTCCGTGCTGCGTGCTTACCCCTACACCATCACTGGTCTAGAAGTTAGCGACGAATCTTTCCCATACATCGTACACTTCAGTCTGTTATAATCACATTTAGGCAGTGATAAAGCGCATCTATGTTATGCCCTCTACCGAGAGACTTCAACACTCCTTCGGAGCTACCCGCTCACCTGGACCAAGAGATGGCGCTACTAGGCCAACTTTTACAAGTTAAGTATGAATTATCTTTTTGTATTTATTTTTTTATTTTCTTCAACTTCATTTTTTTTATTACTTTTACGAAAAAATGAAGTTGAAGAAAATAAAAAAATAAATAGAAAAAGATACTTCATACTTAACTTGTAATACCAAGTCTCATCGCCAAATAACGCATACTTGTATCGTTTACGCCCTATCAACGTTCCGAACGTCTCGTGTCATCAAATTGATATTTAATTTCCGCGCCGCCTGTGTCGCTGACGCCCTTTGTAATGGCTGCGAGTGATAGCCCTACATTTTTTAGGGTCCAATAGGAAATTCCGCAATTTGAACACCTGTTTTTCCGCATGAAATGAACATTATAGTTTTCCGTATAGGTTTTTGAATAAAACATTAGTATTTACCGCCCGTTTCTCTTTTTTCTCATTTTTTGCAGTTTGTATTTTTACTTGTTACTCCATTAGCACATGTTTAGACGACCAGATGGCCTAGTGGTTAAAGAACCTGACTACGAAGCTTGAGGTCCCGGGTTCGATTCCCGTGTCGGGGCAGATATTTGTATGAAAAATACGAATATTTGTTCTCGGGTCTTGGGTGTTTAATATGTATTTAAGTATGTATCTATCTATATAAGTATGTTTATCCGTTGCCTAGTACCCATAACACAAGCTTTGCTTAGCTTACTTTGGGACTGGGTCAATTGGTGTGAAATTGTCCCGTGATATTTATGTTATTTATTTATGTTTATTAGCATAAGTTAGCTGTGGCACATTTGCTGGCCAATGTATGTATAACTTAAGTTTTTTCTTTAAGTTAACTCATTATATTGTGGCGTTTTTTGCCCAAATAAACATTTAACATTAAAACGCTAACCGATTTGCCGATTTTTTTTTGGACAAGGGAAGATGCTGATAACCTGTATGCTTAGTATAAGTTTTTTCACCTCACTAGCTCGGAAAGCCCTTTTTGTTTGTTTGACATCTATTGAGAAAATCGCTTTTTATCCACAAGTGAAGAAAGAGTTTTGACATTTGAAGGCAGCTTAAGTGATATTTGACAGCTAACAAAACATAAAACGTTAAAAGTGCTGAATTTTTAACATCACAATTAATGAATTGCATCGAGTAAAAACACTAATACAGTCTTACAACTTTATTTTAATTCATAAATATCAGCATTCAACATTAACCTTCATTCTTGTTGTAAAAACGGATAAAATGTTCTGACAGTCCAAGTAAGTCGATGTGCGAACAAAACGCATCCGAAATAATAAAAAAAAAACTATAGGTACAATTTAACAGTAATACAGTTTGCTCGTATCTCAAAATCGATAATCTGGCTAATTGAACTTTACTCGATGTGCAATAAAGTTCAGTTTGGTTTATTCATTGATTGGAGATAGGTACGAGATTTTTTTCAAAGTAGTGACGATATGTCGGTATTGGAATAGTTCCATAAAGACTGGATATGCTTAGGCTATTTTGCATTATTTTTGATTTTACCAATATTTCTATAAGTAGGTACTTCAAAATTATTGTACTGACAAAGAGGTAAATAAATAATAATTGATAGAACAAACCCTTTTTCTTATTTTCCTCGATGTAGTGAGGTGAAAAGTTTTGTGTTATACACAGGTGAAAAGTTATTTTACGTCTCGTGTGTTGAAGCACTCGCTATCGAAAGGATTCTATTTTTGAACCACTCGCTTCGCTCGTGGTCAATCATAGAATCCTTTCGATAGCTCGTGTTTCAAATGAACACTCGCAGGTAAAATACATCTTTCCCCCCTTGTATAACAAATAACTATTCTTCACTTCAATAATTCTCGATCGCGTTTACGTAAAAAATTCAATTACTAGGGAAACATGGACAGCGCCTCCGCGCGCGCGCGTCTATGTTTCCATAGAATTGAAATTTTTACGTAAACGCGATCGAGAAGTATTGAAGTGAAGGAAAACTTATACTAAGCTTACTGATGGCAAGCAATCTACGATACTCACGGACACTCGCGACTTCGTAGAGGAGATAGACTTTCTGGAAGGTTCTACAACGAAGCATTTGGGAATACCACCGAGGCAAGTAAAACGTTTTTGATACAAAGAATCTTTTACACTTTAATGTGTCAAACCGTCTCACTTCTGACAGATTTTTCATCATCAAAATTATCTTGGGCTTATCATCATTTCATTTCAATCGAAAAACGTCCACTGCTGAACGTAGGCCTCCCCCAAGGCTTGCCAAGCAGATCGGTCCCGCAACCTCGGCTTATATACAAACCTTTTTTCAGAATGAGTGAGAGGGTTCGGGCTGCAGTTCTCATGGGGGCCAGAGCGGATTGCGAACTTTACAAACACCAATTAATTATTTTTCAAGTGTATGTAAGTTTCCCCACGATGTGTGTTTGAAATCATATTTGAAATTATCAGGAGAGACTTACTCAACAGAAAAGAGTAATTATATTCATTCAGCAATCATCACTCATTAGCATTTGTCACAGTTGATTAAAGAAAACTTTCAAAGTGCGGAAATTTCATTTTCAAAGTGCGGAATGAAACGTTTTTTAAATTTTATGAACTGAACCTAATAATTCATTTGGGAGATCTCCTTTTCCGAAATTTCCTTCTTTATTTGGAGATGACAGGATGCTACATTTATTATTATAATGGATAGCTCTCTGAGGCGCTACCACGAAATTCAAATATCGAAGTTCGTATCGCATTATCCCTCTCACTCTCGTGTCAAATCATATTAGCGTGAGCGGGACGGCACGAAACGAAGTTCGAATTATGCACTTCGTGGTAGGGCCTCTGGTTTGAATGATGTAACAGTTTCAATGGGAACGAAGGGAAATGGCTACTGAACAATGTCGCTGAATCTGTATATCGTATTGAAGTCTGGGCGGCCATAAAATATAATAGCACTTACGTTTTATGATATCTTTACTGCCATGAATTTCTAAAATGTCTTTTAAAGGTCAGGGCTATAACTATGCCGTCTAAAGGGCCATAAAAACATAAACAGAGATAAGTTTCTTAGAGAAATGGTAACGGCGTCATAGGCTTAGACACGGGCTGATATAACTTGAGAGTTTACATATATGACGCGGTGAAAAAGACTGAAAAGTTTATAAGTGAAACATGGAAAGATCTAAATGCGCAATACCCGTAATGGAGTCACACAACTAGTTATACCTAGAGATTTTCCTGGTGCGAACGATATGTGGTTACTGTTTGACATAAATTACATAATAATAATAGCGACAATCCTGTTATCGATGTAAACGACGTGTCAAATTGATATAATGCCAGTTATAAGATATCGATAAACTATACTGTTTTAAACTTTCGTGATTTTCACTCATAATTATTATACTAAAATGGATTAATAACGCAAACAATATTTACAACTGAACACACACCATCTCAACTCAAGACCAACTCTAGACCACGGCCACAAAATAAAAAGGTACAGAAGTCAATCAAGTGTATGTACTTCACTTTTCATACCTACGCTCGGCGGTCGCTCTAGGGTTGTCAATTATGGCATATGCAAAACTTATCGTGATAGTGGCACTCGTATCTAGTTGTTTGATTTATTGTTGATATTCAAACGGGAAGAATGGTAATATAAAATAATAATAATTATTATTATTAAAATACTACTACCTACAAAATTTAACGTTTGTCAATTTTCACTATCGAAAATCCCTAATAACTTCTAAACGGATTATCCTAGTTACACAATTTCCATTGTCCTATCGGTTTTAGACCTAAACCTATCTAATGATACTAAAAAGAACACAATATCTATACAAACAAAAAAACATGTTTTCAACTTACGTAATATTAGTGGCGTGAATTTACCTTACAAAAATATAGTTAGGTACTTACGTCGTTTATACTGATTCAAAATAGGAAACTATTATTACTTTGGGAGTCGGGGCGAGGTGCTTACCTATCTACCTAACTATTCTATGTAACGTTAAAATGAACCATCGAAATACAAGCAGATACCTACTAAACTTACCTCTCTGAACCCACTGGTAGCTTAAAAAACGACCATTCACCGTTTAGGGTTGAATTGAAACAACCGTCCACTGAACACTTATAATAACCTTTTTTTTGTTGCTCCATTATTGCACTCGAAAAATTCCACAGACGCGCGACACAATAAATAGGTACGCGCGACCACAGCGCGCGCCTCGAAAAATTCCACAGACGCGCGACTACAGCGCGCGCCTCACGCGGATGGCAATCGCGCTCGGACTGATCCGAACTGATCCGAGATATCGTGTCTGTGAACAGTGTCTATGTGTGCGTTGCTCGAGCGCACTTTGTATGTAGATTTACTTCTGTACCTTTTTATTTTGTGCCACGGCTGCTGCAATATGGCCAAAACGACGTGGTAAATATTATTTGCGTGATATGATAAGTCCCGTTTAGTATACAGGGTTATTTGTAATTCACTGACATCCTCTTAACCCTGAATTCCTATCACTCAAACAAATGTGTTTTGTTTTACGACTTTTTAAAATGAAGCACTTTTTTTCCCATACAAATACACAGAGTATCGTAAAAATAAGAGGAAATCTTAAATTTTTAAAACGTTATTACACCAAAAATATTAAGTTATGACAAAAGCCGTAAAACAAAAAAACATTTGTTTAAGTGGTAGGAGTTTAGGGTTAAAAGGATGCTAGTGAATTACAAATAACCCTGTAATAATTATTGTTAGTGCCAGGAAAATCTCTAGGTATACACATAACAAATCACTTTTAGTACACAATATTTTCCGCAAGTACTGAAGTCACCGACATCTGCCCCATCGGCCGTCAGTTCTACAAGTAATGTCTGCCTACTGCCAAGTCTGGCGACTCTCCGAGTTACGCAACTAACTTTGTAACTAAGTAATGTACTACATAAGTAACAGGTGTCAATGGTGTTTTTATATTTAAATAAATAAATATAAAATAATTGCTGGTTTAAAGGCAGCTTAGATAGTTCGTGAGTTCACAAGGAGTTTCTAAAGACGACTACATCAAAAGCGCCTCCAACTTCGCGCACAGCAAAAGTTCCACAACCAAGTTCCACTATGAGATGTTCTCAGCCAACTACCGGTGAACTTTTGCATTTCACGCCTTGTGTGTTATGAAATGAAAAATGAAATGAAATGAAATATATTTATTGATGCAGAAACAGTAACAAAAGGGTTGCCTGGAAGAGATCGCTCTTAAGCGATAAGGCCGCCTATTGCTTACCTTGTAACTTACTCTCTGTGTACCTGTTTTCTGTATTGCTTACTATTCCTGGTGTACAATAAAGAGTCATTGTATTGTATTGTATTGTAACATAAATACATTGTCAGCGGGCCCCAAACTAGGCAGTGCCTGTATCTTGGGCACCCTGAAGAGTTGGTATTCCAAACAGAAACGAATTACAGTGCATAGTGCTTTAAAAGGTATATTAACAGTTTATATAGAGAAGAGGAAGAAAAATTTGCAGAAATAATAATAATAATAATAACAATAACCCTCACCCCAACTAATTGCTGCCAATGCCACAATATAAAAGTATGGTATGTGTGTGTGTGTGTGTGTGTGTGTGTGTGTGTGTTTGCGCGCGTATGTGTTGACCTACTTACTTGAGGAGAACAAGTTCTCCGTTTCTAAATATGTTAGCCTCGTCAGCCACTCCCCCACAGATCTCTTCACACGGCCAGGCCCCCATTTTTTATGTCCACCAGTGGCTTGCTTATCACATTATAGATGTAGGGGTGTGCAAAGAACGGGCAGCGCTTTGCAAATGCCGATCTAACAACTGGAAGAGGTACACGGTATACTCTTTTCTTTAACAGTTGCTCGTGCAGAGGATACTTATAGATGAGGCTATGGGTGCGACCAACTGCCCTCACTACATATAGCTGCCTAATAAATAAATATCGTTATAATGGTTCTCCATCGTCATCATCTTCATCGCAGCCTATATTCGTCCCACTGCAGGCATGAGAGAGCTTGAGCCGTAGTTGGTCCCAGTACGGCTTGGGAACTTCACACACACCGTTGTATTTCTTCGCAGGTGTGTGCTGGTTTGCTCACATTTTCCTTCGCCGTGAAGGTCATGGTAAATTGCAAATGGAATTTCGCACATTGATTCTGAAGAACTCAGAGGTGTGAGTCCGGACTAGAACTCACGCGCTCTGCTTGAGAGGCGATAGGTCAAACCACAGTCATTCCTCGAAAATCAGTAACAACAACAACGCGACTGTAGATAGCGCGGATCGTGTTTGTTCGTCACACCGTTACAGGTGAAAGGATTTTGGATAAAATTGTGTACGTCACATAATCCTACATTAGCATATAAAGTACTTATATCCCGCGAAAGTAGGTTCCAGAAGAAAATCGAAACAGCGAATATTCGGGTCGGCATGCTCTATAATACAGCAAGAGTCATGAAGATGGGATAGGATACTTTGATCCCGCGAAAAAGTCGAGGAAAATCTTGTGATGGAAAAACTGAGAGCGAAGTGTCGAAGTATAGGGATTTTCTTAACAAACTTCCTCAGGACACACTGTAAATATATCAACATCTTACTAATATTATAAATGGGAGATTTTGTAAAGATGTTTGGATATTTGGAAGTTTGAACGTTTGTTAGTCAATGATGCAATAACGGCAGGAAAATTTACAGTGAAACTTGTCGTACGCGAAAATCGTTGGATACGGATGGCGCAGGGCCGATTTGTTTGGCGAGCCTTAGGGGAGGCCTGTGTCCAGCAGTGGACGTCTTTCGGCTGAAATGATGAATATTTTAACTTTAAACAAGATGAGCGTGCGGTGGTGTCCAAGAACGTTGAAGTACCTCGGTTTTAAAAAACGGCGCGTTATCGTCGTCTGGAATCAATAAAAGGAGCTGACCAAGCGAACGTTGTGCCTTATTAAATGTTACCGTAACATTTTTAGGCCAAATTTTAGCATTGTAAATGCTTCTTGCAAATATATTTCTAAAGAAGCCGTTGTAGCTTAAGCTTAAGCAGAGGGTCGTGTGTCCAAGTCCGGGCTCACAGTTCTGAGTTTTTCGGAATTTTCGTGCGAAATCACATTTGAAATTTGCCATGACTTTTACGGTGATGGAAAATGTCGTGACCTGTCCGCACTTGCGGAGTAATAAAATGGCGCATATGAAGTTCCCAATCCGCACTGAACTCGCGTGGTAACTACAGCCCTTTCATTCTAAGAGGTCTGTGCCCTTGTAGGACGTATATTGGCTGGGATGACGAAAAGTAGGTATTTGTAACGCGGACGAACCCACAGGTTACGGCTATTCTATAATAATACACAGGCGTCCCTCGAGAACAAATTTAATTAAACATTAATTGAACGCCATTACCGTCATATGTCACATACAGCTTATACACAACAAACTTAATCTCAGTCGTCATATCACAACTATGCCACTCAGAACAAGCGTCACCCAGTTGTCGACCAAACAAATGTAGCACAGACACTCTCCAAAGCCTTGCTACGATGGCTGAGAGCTCATTTTAGTTTGAGATGCGTTACAGTACGAAGGGACGAGTTGTTGAGTGAAAGGTACATGCAGAATGTATGTAATTTCAAAGGTGACATATACAGGTTACGTAGACGACATTTTAGGAGGATGCGAGGGGTGAGTGCTCTACGCTTTGTCACTACGTATCTCCGTTGAGACAGGAATTCGTTTGGCTATAAAAGTACTTTGTTCCCCGTCTAAAAATAAATTTTTAAGAGTGCACAGAAATGTTTTGTTGGCAGTTTTATGTTATGACGCAATAAAGAACATGCCCGAATAAGTTTGAATTTTCATTTGAGATTCGGAATGGATATAAAATATTATTTTGTACTCAGAGTTTATAGTTCGCGCGACGATGCGTAAAATTGTGGCGTATTTTTAGCCTTTCAGCTACCTACCTCAGTCAAAGTCAATCAAAATATCTTTATAAAATAAGCTAAAACAGGGGACAGGGCTTTATGAATATCGAAGAATCTACCACCGGTTCGGAAAAACCCTGTTGAAATGAATCCACCAATAAATTCAACAAGGTATATTTTACCTTGCTTACCTAAAATTGGACATGCTTTACTTAAAACTACAACCTTTAGCTTTCTTCTTCTTGCTCCTTGCTAGCTTTTTATGAGGAAGCTGAGGAGTAAGGCAAAAGGTAGCGAGTCATTATATAGGTATTAACCACCACGAAGTAACGTCTGAATCAAACAATCAGGCCTCATGCAGCCTAAAAACTATTTTTCTACTACTATTAAATATTTTTCTTTCTTTCTTTGTCTGTTATACAGGGTTATTTGTAATTCACTGACATCCTCTTAACCCTGAATTCGTATCACTCAAACAAATGCTTTTTGTTTTACGACTTTTTAAAATGAAGCACTTTTTTCCCCATACAAATACACAGAGTATCGTAAAAATAGAGGTAATCTCAAATTTTCAAAACATTATTACACCAA
This sequence comes from Archips crataeganus, assembly GCA_947859365.1. Classification (NCBI taxonomy): domain Eukaryota; kingdom Metazoa; phylum Arthropoda; class Insecta; order Lepidoptera; family Tortricidae; genus Archips; species Archips crataeganus. Next base: position 1,658,187 of record OX402056.1, read on the forward strand.
AAATATTAAGTTATGACAAAAGCCGTAAAACAAAAAACATTTGTTTAAGTGGTAGGAGTTTAGGGTTAAAAGGATGCTAGTGAATTACAAATCACCCTGTATACTTTGATACCGTCCAATCGATGTGATCCAAATTGGTTTCATTCGAAAGGCAATGCGAAAATTATTTTAAAGCACCCCAAATTTATTAATTTTAAATAACTAGCTGTTGCCCGCGACTCCGTCTGCGAAGAGTAGGGGTATAAAAATACCCTACGACCAAACAAACATAGAGAAAAAATTTACCGTTTCGGAGGAGTTCGATAACAAACACCGTAACACGAGATTTTTATTTATTAGAAAGATTAAACTTGGCGTACAGACAGACAAAAATCTGGATTGAAACATAGGGTGTTTAATATCCCGGTATTGTGTTTCCATGGATAAATAAATAAATAAAATAAATAAATATCACGGGACAATTCACACCAATTGACCTAGTCCCAAAGTAAGCTAAGTAAAGCTTGTGTTATGGGTACTAGGCAACGGATAAACATACTTATATAGATAGATACATACTTAAATACATATTAAACACCCAAGACCCGAGAACAAACATTCGTATTTTTCATAAAAATATCTGCCCCGACACGGGAATCGAACCCGGGACCTCAAGCTTCGTAGTCAGGTTCTCTAACCACTAGGCCATCTGGTCGTCTAAAATAACTCTGGTCGGGTCTGGTCGTGGATAATATTTTAACTTTAAACAAAACAGAGGGCGCTGTCCTAAAACTTTACGTAAGTAGGTATCTCAATTTTCCGGCTGAACCACGGGTTTACCCTAGTCATTTAAATAACAAAAGGTTTAATATCATTATTAACTGTCGAACAGCAATCCCAATAATCAGAGCGCATTTTCCGCAAACGTTAAAATGCTTTTCCGCACATTGAAAACGTTACAAATATTAACTTGAACGAGTTATCGGATGTAGTGAGTGAGATCGGAAATGGGCGTGAGTGGCTACGGTAACAGCTATTCAGAAGTGGCAAATACGGAGTTTTAATCTCTACAGATTTACTTCGAATCGAGGATTTATTTCTTTACTAGCGTTAACCCGCCGTTCAGAAATATCTTCACTAGAAAAATATACGTACATACAATCTTAAGAGGGTGTACTTTCGTTTGGCAAATGTTTCATTTCCCAAATGTTTATTTTTTCTGAAACTGTAAACTATTCAGGATATATTTCAGGACTATTTTGTAGGTTAGGTTAGGTTAGGTTAGGGTTGTTTTATAACAATCCTGAAAAGTTTACAGTTTCAGAAAAAATAAACATTTGGGAAATGAAACATTTGCCAAGTGAATCAGTTTGGGAAACGTAATTTGCGAAACAGTAGTAAACCTCTTAAGGGCCTACTGAGCTTTTCGCGCTAATCGGTTTTGGGTGGACGATTTCGGGCGTGGGGGAGGCACGATGGTTCAAGATAGGTTGGTTGGACTGCGCGTGTTTTTGGGTATTTTCATCTTATTACTAAAACAAATACATATTTTAAAAATGTAGCAACACGACGCCCTAGAAAACATCTTGTTTGATTAACATTCAAAAAGTCATGACCTGCCGTGCAGTATCAGCGTCGTACTACGAATTTATTTTATTTTTTAGAGCGAACTATAAGTAATCGTGTTTCGATAAACACTTGTCATTAGAGTGAATCCTCAAATATCTTACACTGAATATCAAGACTATAGCTTTACTTGTAATGATACCTACAGCACGAGATTAAATGAATGTAATAAATGCGCCAAAAGCACGGTAGGCCCTTAACGTTTGACCTGAAAAAAAAGGTCACGGTAACATTTCGCCGGATGACAAGCAAAACTCACTAAAATTTCTGTCACTGCTCTTCAAAAAGTCGTATCTAGTTAGTAATTTCATACTGAGATACGAGCTTTGTTTTAAGTAGGTATTTGGTACTTAGTGACTTTTGCTTGTCACCCGACGATTTTTAAAGCACAAAGTTCGCTTGGACAACGCCATCTGTTGATTGCAGACGAAGTTGTTGCTCACAACAAAATAATTTACTTATATAAGGTTGTCAGAACTTTTTCCTTCCCTTCTTCAACTACCTAATAATGGTGGTCGCAACACGTAGAATTCGTGCTCGTGTCTCAATATAATTATTACATTTTCCTGTAGTGTTTCGTTTTGTGTAAATAATAAATGTAAGTAAACAAACATCCACAACCAAAACACTCACTTCAAGAGTGCTGCGGGATTGTTACGATAAAACACTGTATCTTAAGCTTAAGATAACGATCGACAAAAAACGTCAGTACTGTTTTGGCAAAACACTGTATTTAGACATCAGTGATCAGTAAAAACAAGACTATAGAGACTATCTTTTAAAAGTTACAGTGTAAAATGCTTTGAGATTTTTAATTGATTTTGGCCCAAAATAAGTGATCTGTTAGCAGGCATATAAAGGTATAGACCCAAAAATCGAAATTATTGACGTTAGCATAAAACACTGTAATTCGAGTTACAGTGTTTCGTCATAACACTGCAGATCAGGCTTCTGTTTCAATCGGTTCACAATCATCTACTTACAGTCCTCGCTCCAAACAGAAGTTAACACGTCAGTCAGACTAAATCCTATCATCAGCCACAATACTCCGGAATAATTTTAAGACGCCTCTTGAAAATGGTTAAATAGTTATGATATGACTTTGCCTTACGAATGAAATTCCAACACGAAATATGAACACGTAGAACATGAAACAGTTAAAGTTGCCAACCCTCTTCGTCCTTATTAGCTGATGATTTTTTGTGTCTTTGTTCGTTAAAATAGTAGTGCGTTGATCTTTGACTGAAAACTTTTTATTATAAATTGAATATAATAAATTAATTAAATTGGCATCAAACATCCCGTTCCAACTCAATGAGGGTTCCAAAAAAGAGGACAATAGAAAATACAGTGTTTTGTTTAAAACCGAAGTAGCAGCGAATAAATAAATTTGTAGAGCAGGTGTCCTGATAAATGATAGGTAACAAAATAAAGATAAACTTAAAAATATAGAGGTTGAAACAAAGTCAATTATATGCTGGTAGGTACCGGGCAAGAAACCAAGTCATAAAGTGTCTGAAAAAAATAAGAAAAAAAAATCTATATCACTTAATTAAGCGACAATAGACTACTCCGAAAATATCTATAAAAAAAAGCTCTCGGCCAGTAGCAGGTTGTCCTTTAGTTTTGCGAAAGCCTGTATAGAAAACTATTTATTCAATTAAGATGATACTGACCCAAAAGCGGAGACAAAACAAGAGAGCATAACGATGAAAAACCATTCTACTTAGTTACATGTGTTCACTGTAAGTAGTAGAAATCGTAATCTTAAATAACTTTCAATTAACACAAAACCCTTCACAAGCCAATTCGTAATAGGAAATCAACATTGGCGAATGGTCGCATACGCTCTGAATGGCCCATCGCCGTCCAATCCGGTTTAAACCAGATTGCGCCGATGATAGGCGGGTAAAACCGGATATTTCCGGCGCTGGTGCTCCGCTCTAGTTTCCTATCCGTTTCGAATAAAATAGCCGTTTTTCCGAAGTTTCTCTTCGGGAACTTATTGGAATGTTGGAACGAGGTAAGTACTTTTTTTTATTTGAATGGCGATGTAAGCATAAGTCCTTTTAGGTAGTGACAATAAAGAGGACTGGAGATAATAGTACATTACTGCAGCGGCCGCGAAATAGGGGATTGCCGGCCGAGTAGTAATAGATACGAGAGATACGAGGCCGGCAATCCCTGTTCGTGGCCAAGGCTTGTATAGTGCTTTCCTCAAATAAATCCAAGGAAATGATACAAATAACCAACTTATGTATTCATATTTAATTCAAATTGTTTTTTTTTTATTCCCGCCAAAATATATTTTTTTCCAACAATTTATATGTAAGCTGTTCCAGTTAATGTTTTTGACTCAAAATCTTGAGATGATTTATATTTATTAAAAAATTACGACCTTATTAATTAGTTATTTTAATAAATTGTTAACAATAAACGCCAATCCTTATTTATTTTATTGAATACCTGATTAAATCTAGCCAAGTAAGATATTAAAAAGTAAATTCACAAACTATATTTTTCTTAATTGGCAGCATGTCAATGATAGTCAATAAAAGAAAATACGACCCACTAAAACAAAAAGCAATCTCTTTGCTCTCTTTAAAAAGCAATGTTTGTATGAAATTCCATTATTGTCGTCTAATTTGAAATTAGAACGAATCTTCCTCAACTGCTATACAATAACAAACTTCGTGTTCTATTGTCACGACTATAAGGACCACATTTCCTTGGATGTTTGAGAATAGTACATTACTGCAGCGGCCGCGAAATAGGGGATTGCCGGCCGAGTAGTTATAGATGGCCGAGTGTTAACGAGGCCATCTAGAGATACGAGGCCGGCAATCCCTGTTCGTGGCCAAGGCTTGTATAGAGTTTTTCTCCAACATGCATCATCATCATCACCACCATCATCACCGCCATCATCATCACCATCACCATCACCATCACCATCACCATCACCAACAACATCATCAACATCCATCAACATCCATCAACATCCATCAACATCCGTCAACATCCATGAACAAGAACATCCATCAACATCCATCCATCCATCCATCCATCCATCCATCCATCAACATCCATCAACAACCATCAACATCCATCAACATCCATCAACATCCAACAACATCCATCAACATACATCAACATCCATCAACATCCATTAACCAACATCCATCAACCAACATCCATCAACATCCATCAACCAACATCCATCAACATCCATCAACATCCATCAACCAACATCCATCAACATCCATCAACCAAATCCATCAACATCCATCAACATCCATCAACATCCATCAACATCCATCAACATCCATCAACATCCATCCATCCATCCATCCATCAACATCCATCCATCCATCCCTCCGTCCGTCCGTCCGTCCGTCCATCCGTCCGTCCGTCCATCCGTCCGTCCATCCATCCATCCACGTCGACCACGTCGACCTATTAAACGTCATGGTGCTGTGTCACATAAAACAATAGACAATCACTTTGCTGGCCTTGGCCAGCAATGTTGTATGAAATTCCATTATTGACCTCTCGTCTAGCCGCACCTGCAACGTGACAGTTCGTGGCGTATTTTAAGGAACATAACGTCAATATTTCATAGCATGTTTGAGAAAAAAGATCTTAATAATTTACAATAGCAAAGACTATACAGTGATAAATATGCAATGAATAAATGAATATGAATATGGTGAAGAATGCATCACTTAATGTAGGTATTGTTGGCTTTCAGCTGGTGAGCCACCGCTGTGGTGTAGGGGTAAAAGCACGCAGCACGGTATGCTGAGGACCCGGGTTCGATTCTCGGAGCTAGTCTTTTTCTGTGCATCCATGTTTCAGTTCGTATTCAGTATGAAACATATGGATTTCACGGGATGACCGTAAAAGTAAAAATAAAATGGAGTTGAAAAATAAAAATACAAAAAGGTACTTCATACCAAACACGATATTGTTGGCTTATCCTCCACGTCAATGCCTAGTTACCCAGACATAGTGGACCAACTTGTAAAATTCTAGTTCACCCTTAGTTCATAGTCTCGTCCGTCCGCCCGATTCCAAATTGGCTTGCCGGCCACGTTTTGTGAATAATGTTTCCCGGGGTGGATACGTTGTTAGTGTTACTTATCTCCGGGAGACGCTGGTTTTGCCAGGCTATTTTATGGGCGAGTCTTAGGCGTCTTTAGATGTCAAGAAATTTATTATATAAGCTACTGTGTGCCCTCCTTGTGTTGTGCTATACTTTTGCATGGAAATGTATGTATACCAATCGTTGCCCGTGACTCAGTGTGCGAAGAATTCGTTTATACCGTGGGGAAGTATGCAAATTTTCGGTATATAAAATATCCTATGGTCTCAAACTGTCTTCCATAAAAAAAAACATCAAATCCTTTCAGTGGTTAAACCAGAAAAGAGTAACTTTCCCATTTATATTCATCATCATCATCATCAACCCAGCCGTTATCACCGCAGGGCACAGCCGGGCAGCTTATTATTATATTACTAGCTGTTGCCCGCGACTCCGTCCGCGAAGAATAGAGGCATAAAAAATAGCCTGCGACCTATCCCAGACCTACCGAGTAGGTACGGAGAAAAAAGTTTAATAAAAATCCGTCAAGCCGTTTCGGAGGAGTTCAATAACAAACACCGTGACACGAGATTTTTGTATATTAGAAGTAAGGCATTATAAGGATCAACCAACTTGTCTGGCAGCAGTTCATTCTGATCCGTAAGTTTTATGTTTTACTTATTAGTAAAAAGCATATTAGGTATTTAGAGTATTAGGTAATATAATATTATGGCTTATGATCATTAGGACGTAAGAAGATTATGGCAAATGACTGATATGTCAAAAGTGTTTAAAGCAAAAGTGGCATTTGACTTTTGGATATTATTGGATCACGAAGGAAACCCGTCGCTTGGAACCCAATCGGCAGTTTACTTTTACCTAACTGTTCCTTTTTAACATGTAGAGCGAAAAAGGTTGAAAAACAACTCTAATCGTCTCCATTACACCTGACCGTACCTGACACAGATCCAAGGCTGAGAGTCAATCCTCTTAATTAAGTCGCTCTAATTACCGGTGGCTAATGGGCCCTGGGCAGGTTTTAACTGCCAGTTAACAACAGACCACGGTTACTAACTTAAAAACAATAACACCGTAGTAAAAACATGGGCATACAATTTAAATGAACTGAAACAATTACTTTGCTCTCCCGCGAGCCCGCGACCTAGTGATTGCTACGTTTATGTAAAAAATCAGTGTGCATGCAGTTCCTCCACCTCCACACTGTAGGCACAGATTACTTAATAGTTACTTCGTAACAGATACTGCATCCCGTACAAAATCTTGGTACTTACCACGATTGTAGCCACAGATTATACTACTCCGTCTCCTTAAGAATGTGTGCGTGCCGACAGTGACAAGGGCTGGCAGTTTGGATTAAATTTTAGCTTTTTATAGAAGAGTAAGAGGGACAGCACAATACGAACTTCCAAATTGTTATATTAGCTATTAATTCTAGCATAGGCATATTAAAGTTTGCCCCCTGTTTCACCATTTTCACTCGTCCAGGCGGCATATTTTTTCCGTGGAACACGAATGAACGTGCGTCGGCGCGCGCTTGTGACAACCTACTGGAATTTCGATCGCAGCAGATCGTCCCCGCGGTAGGTAAATATCGCGCGTAAGTACATGGCATGCATGAGGCCTGGTGTAGGTATGAACACACACAAATCACACAGACCCCGATAGTTGGGTTCACCAGAGCTCCTCTTTGGCCTTCCCACGCCACTTCTTCCGTTTTTCCTAAAGCTTAGTGAAATAATTTTCATAATAATTAAGATAACTGGTGTCTCTTGTCTATATCGTAAGCGCTGCGTCTGTTAAAAAAGTCAGGAAGTCAAGTTATTAGGTTTGTATTCAAGTATCTATGAAAATACTAAAAGACGACCATTTTATATTTTATTGTTATATATATATATATATATATATACACCGTGAAATTTTAGTGGTCGTTTTCCCGAAACGAGGTGATTTAGTTTCGATTGTACAATCGATTTATAATTACTATTTTGACTAGTCAAAAATCCAATTGTGAAAAACGAAAGTCGAAAATGACCGCAAACCAATAGTAACGCGTCGTTGGTACAAGTAGCGTACGATCATACGATAGGTTAGGTACCAACGAAGCGTTACTATTGGTTTGCGGTCATTTTCGACTTTCGTTTTTCACAATTGGATTTTTGACTGTAGTCAAAATAGTAATTATAAATCGATTGTACAATCGATACTAAATCACCTCGTTTCGGGAAAACAACCACTAAAATTTCACGGTGTATATTTTTTTATTTATTTTTTTATTTAAAACGAAAAATGAGTTAAGTATTGTCAACTAGGTACCTAATTATTTCAGGCACGCTACTATTATCGTTACCGCCAACCTTGTCCCTTTTGCTCCATCACAACTATTAATCACCAGTGAAATATCCTTAATATAGCATTTAATCGTGGCCATATTTCACCCTCCATTAATGACTGTACTTAATACAGTACTTAATAAAGATGACTAGTAACGTCTGCTGAATAGACTTTGGAATAGGTTGCTTTACATTTTGTCCTTTTGAACATAATTTAAAGAGTAAGTATTTAAAGGGTAGGGTAGTGCCATTCACGAAGACGCATGAAACAAAAAGAAAACCAATGACACGGGCACACGCAATGGGTCCGCGTGGGAATTAAGGCCGCATCGAGCTTTTGGTGCATTTATTGCATTAAAATCCCTTGCTGTATCATTACTAGCAACTAGCAAAGCTTTAGTTCTGAAATTCATGTGTATGATATTTGAGGATTCACTTTAATGACCAGTGATTTTCGAATCACGATTAATTACTTGTGATTTGCTCGATAGAAAAAAAATCCAAAGTCGTCTCTAAAAAATAAAATAAATCCATAGTACCTACGGCGTAAATACTGCACGGCAAGGCACGGTTTTCTAGGGCCTATAGTGATGCTATACTTCATTTAAATTAGAAGTACCTGGGCGACCGAGCTCTGCTCGGGCAGAAACTCGGTACCAAGCGTTTTCCCGGAGATAAGACCAAACTAGATCAATTTTTCATCCCCGAAAACCCCCACATACCAAATTTCATCGAAATCGTTGGAGCCGTTTCCGAGATCCTGATTATATATTTGCGGGGGAGGGGGTTCGGGAGTTTCAAGGGGGGATGAAAATTTCATTGATTTTGCCGTAGGATGCACAGTTTTCAAGATATTTGACAAAAACACCGGAGGGGTTGGGGCACAGAAATAATTTATTATTATTTCTGTGGGTTGGGGGGGTGAGAGGGGGGAGGGGGTGCGGGGGGATGCGTGGGAGGGAGCTTGGGGGCATCAAAGGGGGGATGAAAATTTCATTGATTTTGCCGTAGGGTGCACCGTTTTCAAGATATTTGACAAAAAAACCGGAGGGGGTGGGGGGGTGAGCCACGTTAAACTATCGTCCGTAAACCAACTTTACAGACAACCGGTTTTTCTTGTTCTTTGCTCCCAATAGGGAACGTGCACATAGACGGTGCTGCCAACTGGTGTCATAAGAGTGCCATCAATTTGAATACTTTACCTTGATAAGTTTGTTTTACTGTCCGCATAGTGTCTCTTTTGTCGCATTAGTGCTGCCGCCTATAGTTACTGCACGTTCCCTATAATACTTTTTCTCACAAAAGAAGAAACTTCGTTTTCTCATGAAAAATAAACTTAAAAAAAAACTAAAATCCTTAAAAAAAAAACGTGGAATCGAACCGAGGCCGGCTGGATCCGCGACCACCCGATTTCTACTATGCTATTATGATCTGCTCGAAGCCGGCGAAATTTAGCTTTGTATTCTAATGCAAACAAAAATAGCCGGAAAACACGAGTAAAAGCGGTTTTCTGAAAATGAAACATAGCTAGATCAGTTTTTCATCCCCGAAAACCCCCACATACCAAATTTCATCGAAATCGTTGGAGCCGTTTCCGAGATCCTGATTATATCTATACAAGAATTGCTCGTTTAAAGGTATTAGATAGATTGAAAACCACAACATCATTATATTGCGGCTCGTCAACTATTTCTTACCTAGCAAATAGTACAGTACAATAGTCTGGGAGCCGCAAAATAAAATTGTTTTAATGTCACTTAATTTGCGTGTCGTCAATTGAGAATGTCTAAAAAAAATTACCAGTGGTTTTTATATTTTTTTTGTATAGAAAAGTCAATTATAAGAAACTAATTTCAATATTTTGTCACTTAGTTCACTACTTTTTTCAAAATTAATTATTGAAACTATTTTGGTTGATGACGTCAGATTGTAATTGAGGGCTCACACACTGCCAAATTTCTAAATCTATCTAAATGCGTACGATAAGGCAACCCCTTTAATTATTTTTTGCGTGGTGGTACACTGTAACAAGTGTCACTTTACTTGCGCTGTCAAAGTGCTAGATGTCAGGCAGTGGGTCCAAATCATACTCTGTAGTTATAATCCACGCGTAAATTTGTGAAGAATTCTAACCACACAGAATAAAGTACGACTTGGACCGGTCACGCAATTTACACCAAAGTCAAATGAAGGTCATTGCTTATTTGTTATGTAATAAATTCATTATATAATATTCAAATTAAATAACTACAGAAAACGAGTTAAAAACCATTTATCTCGAAATGGTTTTCGATTTACTATACATTGCAAAAAAATAGACATCCCCAATTGTTAGGTACTCTAGTACAAATTGTACAGAGATTACAGTTCACGAGCCGCAATATAATTTTGTTGTGGTTTATAATTCTAAATTAAATGGAGTATACATTTTTTAAAATATGTATTTGTTTTAGTAATACGATGAAAATACCTAAAATCGACTAGCGCAAGATGCTCGGTGCGGCCTTAATGCCCAAGTCCTCTCGAGAGGATTATGCCCAGCACTGTGACGTATAGTAGGATGATGACAATGGATGATGCGAGGTACGACATAAAAAACGTACACAATATGATAAACGGCAACTTAGTTACATTGCAGTATCGCGTGACGAGTAACATGAAAATAATAGAGAAAGGAATCAAAACACAACAAAAACTAGGCAGGGTTTGTGTGATTAAGTACTAAAATTCTGGAACGTAATTTCGTTGTTTCTTTTGGGAATATAAGACGTAAGTTGTTGCGTTCGTTGTTTAATGATACTTCTTTTCTTCTTTCAGAAGTAATTCGCGTGAGATGATTACATTAAACAAGTTAGCTATGAAGTATCTTTTTTTGTACTTATTTTTTCAACTTCATTTTTTTTTTTATTACTTTTATTCCCAGCATTGGTCTTTTTTCTGGGGTTTTTTCTGTGCATCTATATTTCAGTTTGTATTTAGTACGAAATGTATGATTTCACGGGATGACCGTAAAAGTAATAAAAAAAAAAAAAAAAAAAAAAAAAATGAAGTTGAAAAAATAAGTACAAAAAAAGATACTTCATAGCTAACTTGTTTAAAGTTGCACAGTAGCGCCATCTCTTGTCCAGGTGAGCGGTTAGTTCCGAAGGAGTGTTAAAATCTCTCGATGCGGTGTAACATAGATGTGCGTTTGTCACTGCATAAGGTGATGATTTAGCAGATTGAAATGTATGATGTATAGGAAAGATTCGTGTCTAATCTCTAGACCAGTGGTGGTGTAGGGGTATGGCACGCGGCACGGAATGCTGAGGACCTGGGTTCGATTCCCAGCATTGGTCTTTTTTCTGGGGTTTTTTCTGTGCATCTATATTTCAGTTTGTATTTAGTACGAAATGTATGATTACATTATTAGTTTAAAAGTTTACCTTCTGCAGATTTCATGGCAGCCCAGTTATCTCAACTTACCTGTAAATGAAAGAAACAATAAATTAATGTAATATCAAGTACATCGTACTGAATAAAATTATAAATTCATGTTATTATAAGATACCTCCACCTCCGTCTGCGAAGAATAGGGGTAAGTATAAAAAATTGTCTACGACCTATTCTCAGACCTACCAAATATAGAGAAAAAATTCATAAAAATCGGTCCTGCCGTTTCGGAGGAGTTCGATAACAAACACCGTGACACGAGATTTTTATATATAAGACTAGCTGTCGCCCGCGACTCCGTCCGCGAAGAATTAGCCCACGACCTATTCTCAGATCTACCGAGTACCTATAGATGAAAAGTTTCATAAAAATCGGTCAAGCCGTGTCGGAGGAGTTCAATAACAAACACCGTGACACGAGATTTTTATATACTAGAAGACTAGGTGTTACCCGCGACTCCGTCTGCGATGAATAGGGGTTAGGTAAACAAAAAATAGCCTACGACCTATTCTCAGACCTACCGAAATAGAGAAAAAAGTTTATAAAAATCAGTCAAGCCGTCTCGGAGGAGTTCGATAACAAACACCGTGACACGAGATTTTTATAATTACATTGCACATTATTAAAGATTACATTGCACATTATCAACTAGGTACCAGGCTCAAATGCCTATTTGTAATAATATTGATGAGTCTTGTAGTGTTGTAAATAAACGCATTTTATTTGAGAGAGAGAGAGAGATGTTTATTTACACATATTCGATACACAGGAAATACAGTTGACAGGAAAATATACAAAAAAAATCATCGAATAGTATAAATACTACTATTTCTACCTACTACATACTACCTGTATACTACTATTTCTTTCTTTTCTTTTAAGAACGGATGCTCAATTTTTTATTCTATCGCGAGAGCAAAGCTACGGGGTAAAGATAGTTCGATTATACAGGGTGTTACAAAATTACCCGTAATAACTGAAGGGTATGGATAAGTACTCCAGTAAAGAATTAAATTAATTAATTAAGCGCTCAAAATTACAGTTTTATTTACTGTTCATGGGGTTTCAGGCTTTAGGGATTATATTGTAACACACTGCAGAAAAAAACTTAATTCAAGTATAGTATCGGTCTCGGGCGAGATGACCCGGCAGGGGCGACGCACTCGAACGCACTCAGCCCTATCAAATTACTCTCCAAGATTTATATACCAACTTATCCACCAACAAGTCGGGAACACAATCAACTTGTTCAAATCGTATTTGTATTAGATTCCACTTCCAATTCTCTAATCTCGTTGCCTGACCCCGAGGGTTGGCCAGTGGAAATGGAAAAAACTTCCCCTGTTTTAATATTGTTTGTTATTAGTTTTTTGTTAGGACGGTACTTTTATTTTATTCGTGGTCGTTGAAGAATCGTTTATTCTGTAAGTGGGCAGCAAAGGGATCTTTAATGCTACATTTACAAGCTTGCCAAGCTTCGACAACCTTTCACAAGCACAAGCATGTGAACGAGGGTATTTGGCTTGGCTTGCGTGAGCTTGCAAAAAAGCTGGTCGCTGATCCAGGCCAGTGTTGAGTGTCGATTTTTGAATATTATAACGGAACAATAACATACTTTCAAGCGTGTAAATAGGATTGAAGCGTTAAACGCTTATTTATTATTATACAAACTTTGTGTAAGTTATAAGTTGAAGCAATATTTGTTTCCCTTTTTTTATTTATTTGTAACGGTGGAAGCATTATACACTAGAGATAAACTACGATAATATGGCCCGCCCCTCCAAATTACTATTTCAATGTGTTATGTCACATCCTTACGAAAGAGTGTGTATGTAGTAGTCTGCTTTTGTTTGATTGCTGTCTCAGCACGCACACATGCATTGAAAGTTTTGGTGATGCTTCATAAGCACTTTCACAAATACATTGAACACTTCTTGAATTTTGGAGGGGCGGGCCATGTTATCGTAGTTTATCTCTGCCACTGAACGTAGATATAGTTAAGATGTTTAGTTTTAGTTTCTTAAATAAGGGACCCCATACATCCCTGTATTTTTTTTATGTAATTTCTTTTTAATTTGATATTGTAGTTTATATGTTTATTTTGTTTGTAACTATTTATTTTATTTTTGTTTGAAAAGATGACTTTCTGCCAAGTTTCTTGCGGCTCATTCTTCTTGGCAATGAGTCCTTACGAAAGCGCTGGTAGTTTCCGGCCTACATGCAGAATAAACGTTTTGATTTTGATTGGCTTGAAGCTTGTAGATATTTGCCAAGTCTCGGCAAGCGTCTATATAATTGTAGCATTACTAAAGTTCAGTTGGCCAGATTATTGATTTGAGATGTACAAGCTGTTTTCAAAACAGCGACGGACTGTAATGCAATTTTTTTTATTGTTAAATAAATAAATTTCTCAACTACCCGCTGCATATTATCTATGAAAAGTAAACAGAAATATAAGTTGCAAAAGGCAATACGAGTAACTCCACCACTTATCTAACATCCCATTACATTAGTTGAGTGCTCGCTGAATAATTAAATGAACGAATGAATGAGTGACCGGAATGAATGGGCTTACGTGTTGGGACCATTCACACCTGAGTGACAGTGACGCGGGTTGATGAGATGAATGTACGTGAGTGAGTGAATGATGGTGAACTTACGGTCTTTACTAATGTCCTTTGAAGGTCTTGGCAATGATATACGTTAAAGTGATACTAAGTTGATAGGATTCAAAAGCAATACTAGCTTTTGCCCGCGACTCCGTCCGCGTGGAATTAGTAATTTGGGCAGCTTATTTTTTATCCAATTTGCTTTTTCATCAATTATGGCTCTCCTTAGATCCTTCCGGAAGAAGTGAAACTTCATAATAAACCAACCCGCACCCATTCCGACCCCAAACAGCCCCCAACCCGCCCCAACCCGCTCCCAACCCGCCCCCAACTCGCTCTCACCCCGCCTCCAACCCGCCCCAACCCACTCCCAACCCGCCCCCAACCCGCCCCCAACTCGCCCCCAACTCGCTCTTAACCCGCCCCCAACCCGCCACCAACTCACTCCCAACCCGCCCCATCCCGCTCCCAACCCGCCCCCAACCCGCTCCCAACTCGCTCCCCCACCCGCTCCCAACCCGCTCTCAAACCGCCCCCAACCCGCTCCCAACTCGCCCCCCCACCCGCTCCCAACCCGCCCTATCTAAATGGGCTATCTGACACTGAAAGAATTTTTCAAATCGTATCAGTAGTTCCCGAGATATATAAGTTTCACTTCAAAAACCCCCAATTTGGAAACATTCTTCCGCTCCGCTCCGCTCCTATTGGTGTTAGCGTGATGATATATAGCCTATAGCCTTCCTCGATAAATGGGCTATCTAACATTGAAAGAATTTTTCAAATCGGAGCAGTAGTTCCTGAGATTAGCGCGTTCATAATAACAACTCTTATAAAAACAGTTCGATAAATTCTTAAAATAAACGTATCTTTCTTATTTGTGAACCGATTCAAATGAAACAAACACTAAATGTTAATCCAAGAAAATATCAACATATCAGTGAAAACCGCATCCTTCTAGGTTAAGCCGTTTCTGAGATTAGCGCGCACAAACGCACAGACAAACAGACAAACAGACAAACAGACAAACAGACAATAATTCTAAAAATCATTGTTTTGGGTTCTATTGCGCTAATAAATAGCCCTAGTGTCAGTTTTTCTCAAATATCTTCAATGTACAGGCACCGACTTGTTACAGATTTATTATATGTATAGATAGATTCTTTCTTACGTACGTTCCATTATACCTTGTACTACTTTGTGCTGCTATTTACTCTGTGATTCTAGCTTATAGTTACTATTATTTCAGTATTTACGTCATCTTTATCATCATCAACATCATCATTATCATCACCATCATCATCGTCATCATCACAACAACAACAGGCCTCTCAGAATCAATGAAGCTCATGGTAAATTTCAAATGTATGTTGGCTCGAACCCACGACCCTCTTCTTGAGAGGCTATATGTCAAGCCACTAGACTATCACCGTTTCTTGACATTTACATGAAGTAGGTAAAATCGTAGGCTAGCGTGTCGCGTTGGAGCGATCGCCTATTATTATGGTTTCCATGAATGCAATCGATAGCCTCTGCACTGCGGTGCAATACCATTATAACCATAACTTTGATGACCACACGCGAGGCATTTGGAAATACCAGTATTATTTTTAAGAAATTTAAAAAAGTGGGAAATATCATCATCATCCCAGCGTATATAAGTCCCACTGCAGGTCACAGGCCTCCTCTCAGAATGAGAGGGCTTGGGCCTTAGTTTCCACGCGGGGCCAGTGCGGATTGGAAACTTCACACACACACCAATGAATCTCGTCTCAGATGTGTGCTGGTTTCTTCACCGTGTTTACTTTCATGCTAAATTTAACAATGTAATTTCGCAGAGCATATTCCGAAAAGCTTAGCGTAGCTTAGAGGTGCGGGCCTGGTCTGGAACCCACGTCCATCTGCTTGCATAGGTCTAATTATAGAGCCACCACAGCTTATTAAACGTAAACAAACAAACTTAAACGCTCGAATTAACCCACAAATCTGGCTGACTTACACAAACCCGAGTTAACTATATAACCCCGAGTTAAGTGCTGACCCAGGGCTAAGAAAAATCAAAATTTATGGAACTGTCATCGTTAACCCAAGGTTAACGACTTAATTTTTTGACCCTAAACTGTGCAAGTGGCCCTAAATAAGTCAAAAATAATTAAGAAATCGTCAACATACAATACTATCCCATCTTCGTTCAAAGGCAAAAAATTCACCTTGTTCACTACGAGGGGCGTTCAATATAAAGTAAGAATGAGATGCAAACTCTTTTAATATTACGAAATTAAATACTGGCCGGTAAAGCTAATCTATCTAGCTGATTGCTATGAAAAAAAAAACTAACTGTCTTTAGTTTAAATTATATACGGTAATTTCTTTGCAATGCTATTGAGTACGTTAGCGAAAATGGAGAAAATTGAACTGCGCGCCGTTATCAAATACTTGTGTTTGAAAAATTTTTCTACGGACCAAGTCAATTTGGATTTGCGGGACACTTTAGGGTCTAATTTTCCTCCGTATTCGACAGTCGCACGTTGGTGCGCCGAATTTAGACGTGGAAGAACATGGACAATGGACGACCCCCGCTCCGGACGCCCTACTACAGCAGTAACTGAAGAAATTGTGAAAAAAGTCGAAAACTCAGTTTTGGCGGATCGTCGTGTCACGGTTCGTTTTATTGCTGAAAATGTAAAGATTTCAACGGGGAGCGTGCATAATATTTTACATGAACGCTTGGGTATGAAAAAGGTATCTGCGCGTTGGGTACCAAGAATGCTTACTGACACGCAAAAACAAACTAGACTAGAGATTTGTCAAGAAGCTTTGAACCTGATGTAGCAAGACCGGGAACTTTTTTTGGCGCGATTTATAACAATGGACGAAACATGGCTCCATCATTACGACCCAGAAACGAAACTGCAGTCTATGACATGGAAAAGGCCATCATCTCCAACTCCGAAGAAATTCAAGGTGAGCCCATCTGCCGGTAAGGTCATGGGCTCTGTTTTTTGGGATGGTAAAGGGGTATTAATGATTGAGTATCTCGAGCATGGAGCCACTATTACGGGCACATTATACGCCAAACAAATAGCAACATTGCGCAATGAGATCCGCGAAAAACGGCGAGGTAAACTCTCGAAAGTTGTGCTGTTCCACCAGGACAATGCCCCGGCACACAAGTCCGCCGTTGCAATGGCTGCAATTCGTGATGCTGGGTTCGATATCCTTAAGCATCCTCCGTATTCACCAGATCTCGCTCCCAGTGATTTTTACCTATTTCCGAGATTGAAACAATACCTGAGAGGCCAGAAATTTGAAGACGACGACGCGGTAGTCGCTGCAATACAAGATTTTTTAAGTACTCAAGATGAGACCTTTTTTAAAAATGGAATTGTAAGTTTAAAAAAAAGATATACTAAGTGTATTATGCTAAAAGGTGACTATGTCGAAAAATAAAATGACATTCAGTAAAAGTTGTTTATAACATACTCATTCTCACTTTTTATTGAACGCCCCTAGTATTCCAAACGCACCGACGTCGATGAACTATTTTCCAATCACCCTGTACCCTTCTCGTCCCAATACCTTGACTTAAGGTATTAGGGGCTAGTTTTGCTTGGCTAAGCATGTTGCGTTGAAGAGGTATTCGCACTAAGAGGGACCGCATTACAGGCTGATGTTTTATTCATCCGCTCTCGAGATCGTACGGTCAGCAGATAAAGTCTGCACGCTTTGAATGATTAGATTGCTTTGATTTAAAGTCAAACTTCAACATTGTTGGGGTAAGGCACTTTTTTAAGGTTCTGAACCACAAGATAAAGAACCCTTTTATGTCGCTACACTGTCTGCCTGTCCATCTTCTGCCTGTCTTTTACTTGCCTGTGTTATTTTTTTGCATACAAGCCAGGCCGCCAAGCGACTCTCGTCGTGTTTCGGCCTGTTGCCTATAGAAGCCATTCTGGAGGAAGGGTCTGAGCAGTTGTGCAGCGCGCGCGTACCGGTTACAGTGCCCCGTATTTGTTGTACAGTTTGCACCTTCGATCAACAATACAATGTTGTATTGTTGATCGAAGGTTTGCACAGCTTGGGGGCGCGCGCGACACCTCGCTCAGCTGCCTTCTTTCTGCTTATTCCCCTAAATTCAAGTCTAGGATGAATGAGAATTTACTAGGCAAGCGTGCTTCCATCGTAGGCCTCATCTTCGCCTTCCATCAGGCGTGATTGTGGTCAAACGCAAGCCTATATTGTATAAAAAAAGTCATTCGTGACAGTATTGTCCCTTTATACTTTTAATCTGCCTTCGCAAAGTATCCCCCAAGGCCAAATCACGCCGCTGATCGAAAAACTTCCCCTCATTAACCAACAATATTCTTCTCGCAAACTTTGCGCCGCATTTTCCTTCAATTAAGAAAGCGATTTTATAATTAATAAGCCTAATAAGTGAATTCTCGGCTTCATTATTTAGACAAGCAAATTGGAAGCCGCTGCATGGTTTCATTTGCTGTGAAGTGTCCAATTTAATTAATTAAAATAAATCTTGTTCGGTTCTCTGCGTTCCACCATAACGTAAGAACAAGCACGGGGAGTTTATGCTATCCATGGATATAATAATATTATGTTGTGAACATTCTGGATCATTTGCGCAAAGCAAAATAAATAAATATCACGGGACAATTCACACCAATTGGCCTAGCCCCAAAGTAAGCAAAGCTTGGTTATGGGTACAAGGCAAGGATGATATAGGTAGACTGGATTGGCAGTCGCCTTAGTACGGATCGGCCGCGGTTTTTGTAGTTCGATTATTAAATCTAGATGGCGCTGAAATATAGCCAGAGACTTTGAAGGCTAAACAATAAGACTACAGATGTTTCATATTATTACAAATGTATTATTTTTCAAAAATATTGCATAATAATACATTTGCAGTGATATGAAATATCTGTAGTCTTATTGTTTTTCCTTCAAAGTCTCTGGCTATATTTCAGCGACTTCTAGATTTAATAATCGAACTATGGCGACTGCCAATCCAGTCTATAATCATCCTTGGTACAAGGCAACGGATAAACATGCTTAAATAGATATTAAACATCCAAGACTTATAATAATAAAATAATATACTGTCATAATTTGACACCAGCTTTATGTAACCCTAAAGGGCCTTAAAGGAGGAGAAATTATTTAAAAGAAGTTTATTAAAAATTTTGAAGGATAATTTATTTTACGATATAAATGAATTCTTAGAACATGATTTTATGGTACCTGATATTAGTTAATAAAATTTTCTTAATTTTTAATTTTAAGAAACCTAATATTGTACGCCTAAGGGGCAAATTATAGCGGTTCTTTCAATATGTTTTTCCAACTACACATGTACCTATAATTAACAATAAATTATTTGAATTTGAAGGTAGTGGAAGGAAGGAGTTTCTAACTTTCAAAGGACCTTTTACAAGAACTGTGAACTCAATTCTATATCATGTCTGGAAAAAAAAATGTTTTCTATTTGGCCAAAAACAGATCACCATCATCATCATTCCAGCCTATAATAAATCTCACTTCTGCGCACATCCCTCCTCTCAATGATACGAGTATGAGTCTCAATGTTGATGATGGAGCTGGAATGTGGCCAGAGGAGCTCTGTAATTAAACGACATAACCCCATCGAAATTGGACTCGTTTGATTTGTCTAGACGAGTACTTTGGTCCTAGATGGCCAGGGGAAAAAAGTATGGTTAGGAAAAAGCTTGTTTTAAAAATGGAATTTTTAGCAAAAACTTATTTATTTATTGTACTAGCTATTTCGGGAGCTGGCGGCCATGAATCATTAATTATTTTACTGTGCATTATTTATTGTTTGAGCTTTCAGTAGTCGCCATACTTTTCGCGTACTATCTTATTTTTTATGTTTTGTACATTTGTGACGCCATATTTTCCTTCCAAGCCGAACCACCTGTCACTTCTACTTTCCTTTTTATTTCCAAAAACTTTTTACCATACAGTCCACTTTCGTATACACTCGTCAATCTGTAATTATTATTTGAAATAACCGAACCCATTCAGTATTTTGAGATAACACGTTCATACACATTATAAGGCGGTTACCGGGGCGCTGTTTGATTGTTTACTCTGTTTGCATATTCGGCAACACAAACAATTCAGTTCGCCCTCACCTAATGAAGGACAAACACCGTGGTAACTGCTCCGTGAGTACATCAAAACTTTGCATGTTCTGTTTAGGCCTTGAAGTTTTCAGAGTAAAATTAGTTAAGAAAAGAAGGCGTACTATTTGTTTGAACACAAACAATCATACATAGCTCATTAACAATACTCAAGTGTGCTATATCATTGACAGAACAGTATTCAGACTAGCAATATTTAATCATCCAAACTGTTAAACCTTAACAAGTTAAGTATGAAGTATCTTTTTCTATTTTTTTTTTTTTCAACTTCATTTTTTTTTATTACTTTTACGGTCATCCCGTGAAACCATATATTTCAAACTAAATACAAACTGAAATATAGATGCACAGAAAAAACCCCAGAAAAAAGACCAATGCTGGGAATCGAACCCAGGTCCTCAGCGTTCCGTGCTGCGTGCTTACCCCTACACCATCACTGGTCTAGAAGTTAGCGACGAATTTTTCCCATACATCGTACACTTCAGGCTGTTATAATCACATTATGCAGTGTTAAACCTTCTTGTACAGTTGAGGTTAAGGATCTCCTTACACTTTACCACCTTGTCACTGTAACTTTGTGTTTGAAATGTTGTATAAAACTGTCAGAAGGCATCTCAACACTGTACATATTTTACATTAAACAACCTGGCCATTATTGATACTGTGTTATGTATTTATGATTTTTTTTGAATTTTCTGTCGTCGCACCCACAGGTCGCATCATTCATAAACTCGCACTGTTGTACATTAAAATTCGTATTTTCACTGCAAAACTCTCTAATTTCATGCTTATTTTAGTCCGTTACATTTTTATTTCATAATTTTTTTTGGGTGTTTTTGAAAGCGGTTTTAATTTTATTGAAAAATTAGATTTTGATCTCAAAATATTGAGCTCGCAAAGTAGGGGAGACCGGGGACAAAACTAACATTTTGCACTTTTACCTCATTATCTGGTTAAGCGTAATATTTTTGATGAAATTAATATAGCTATCTATAAATTTCGTTCATGCTCTTCAAATTGATGTCTTTATTTACCTAATTATTACTTATTTTGTGTGAAAAACAGGGACTTAAAAAAAAATCGCCTGTTGTTACTTTCGCCCCGATACGTTGCCGAAAGTAACAGGATAAAGAAGTATTTTTAAATATGAGATGAAGTATTAAATTAATAAGTTATATATCAGAAAACATTGAATGAGCAAAAAAAAATATTGGCACTTTATAAGTATATGAAAATATTGAAAAAGTATTTTTTTATGAAAATATTCAAAAAAATAACATTTTGTTAGCATTTATTGGCAGTCTAGGAAATGCCATGTTTTTTTGGCGTAACAATTATTTTTTCTATTCAAACTAAGTATTTGGTAACAGTGTTTGTTTCGGACACACACAGTTTCATCATCATGTCTGTCTATGTTACTTTTGTACCATGCCACATTTTTGTCAAAAAATTAAAGCAAGCCTTGAAGTGGAACGTGATTGACACAAATGAACTCAAACACCGTGTAATCCATTTAATCAAGAATGACTATACAAATATTCATATAAAAATCATTCTTTTAATAATATGAAAACGTGACATGAATGAAAGTCAAGAAAGTTATTTTTAGTTCGTGAAATCACGTTTTGTCCTCTAGCTCAAAGTAGCAGCGCGGAGCACCGACAGCGGCTGGATGCAAGTAAGAGGGGTGGAATCGACTGTCATATGACTGTAGCGAAGAGGTGTTTCGACTATTGGATAAAACTACAGAGCCTTTGCTACTTTCGACCCGCTGTTACTTTTGTACCCGGTCTCCCCTACTATAACTTTTCATTTCATTCAATAGTACATTACTGCAGCGGCCGCGAAATAGGGGATTGCCGGCCGAGTAGTTATAGATGGCCGAGTGTTAACGAGGCCATCTAGAGATACGAGGCCGGCAATCCCTGTTCGTGGCCAAGGCTTGTATAGAGTTTTTCTCAAACATGCATCATCATCATCATCATCATCGTCATCGTCGTCGTCGTCGTCACCATCATCATCACCATCACCATCACCATCACCACCATCATCATCTTATCAACACCATCATCATCACCATCATCATCATCACCATCATCATCACCATCATCATCATCATCATCACCATCACCCATCATCACCATCATCTCATCATCACCATCATCATCATCATCATCATCACCCATCATCACCATCATCATCATCATCATCATCACCCATCATCACCATCATCATCATCATCATCATCATCATCATCATCATCATCATCATCATCATCATCATCATCATCATCATCTCATCATCACCATCATCATCATCTCGTTATCACCATCATCATCACCATCATCACCCATCATCACCATCATCAACACCATCACCATCATCATCACCGCCATCATCGACACCATCAACATCACCATCATCATCACCAACATCATCATCATCTTACCTTACCTTAAATAAACGTAGTGGCAGAATGTCTTAATGAACCAAAACGCAAAATATTGCTTATAGTTTTTTTTTTTAATGGCTAAATGCTATGATGCCATAGACCTATAAACGTCATAGTATGAAACAATAGACGATCACTTTGCTGGCCAAGGCCAGCAATGTTGTATGACATTCCATTATTGACCTCTCGTCTAGCCCGCACCTTCAACGTGACACTTCGTGGCGTATTATAAGGAACATAACGTCAATATTTCATAGTATGTTTGAGAAAATATATTTTTTTCACTGCCGTAATTCGTGAAGACTAACTTTCAAACAAATGTAACTCAAAAAGTTGCATACCTAGGTGATGTTCTTTCCTTGTAACTGCCCTTCATTTGTTTCCATTCTCTACCCTGAATGAACTTCCTTAGTACGTAGTTATTGAATCGTGTCAATGTAAACGTCGCCTAGCTAATCATAGCAAAGCACCAGCCACTTTCAGGCTCTGAATCGAGCAGTAAATTACGATCGCGGCGAGTCCCTCTGAATGCCTTCGTTCGCTCGAAAAGATCGCCGTTTAGTTACATTTAACTTCAGTCAAGAAGACTTGTAAAGGGCTTTCTCTTGGCGTGCAAATAGTGAGTGATAGCGGGTTTTGGTCGGAAAAGTAAAACGCGTTTTAAAATCTTCAACCCCATTTTTTTGCTTTACCTTACCTAAAAAAGATTTCTTTACCTGAAATTTATCTATGTTTAACGGCTGTTTTAAAGCGTTGTCGTTCCTTACCTTAGACTGTGATTATGGCATTTTTACTTTAAATAGATAAATTTTGGTGTTTTCCTACTCAGAATTAAGAGAGCTATTGATTTTGATAATAAAAAAAGTGCCCCTAATTTCCCATACAATTTTTTTTCGTCCGTTTCGTAACGAGCTATGCAAACTATATGAAAAAAAGTCACAATAGGAATACACATCTATATAATACTGGCTGATCCAGCAAACGTTGTTTTGCCATATAAATTATATAGCCTTGACCTATTTTCAGACCTAAAAAATATAGGGCAATAATTTGATAAAAATCGGTCAAGCTGATTAGAAGGAGTTCGATAACAAACACCGTGCCACGAGATTTTTATATATTAGAAGAAGAAAAAGATATTAAAAATCGTACTTAGTTAATTTTTTAGGAACGAAATTTTTAATTTTAGAAGTCGCGGCTCGTCTGTCGCTTGGAAGTTTTCTATGAACCAGCCTATTACGCAAAATTGCTAGCAATTGAAAAGTTGGCGGAAAGGTCTGAGACAAAGGGCTGCTGTAGACAGGTGCAGCTTTATGCCCAATCAACTGACGATAAAGTCGAAACAGTCGACAGCATGAATGCTGGCGAGTTTGTACGTGAACTGTTTTATTAAAGTTGATTTTTTAGGGTTCCCTCAAAGGTTAAAAACGGGACCTTATATTAAGACTCCACTGCCCGTCTGTCAATTAGGTACTAAAAATAAAATAACTCGCTAGGGAAATCACAAGGCCGCCACGGCTTTTTTTCCTAATTGGTTAAAATTAGTTAATACTCGTACATATACAAGCTAGATCGATTGTTCGGCCCCGAAAACTCCCACATAGCATATTTCTTCGAAATCTTTAGAGCCATTTCCAGGATCTCCTAAATAAATAATTATACAAGAATTTCTCGTCTAAAGGTATTAGATAGATCTACATTATCTGTAGCTATCATATAGCTAAATCACACTTACATAGCAACAAAGTCTAGTACCCTCCCTGGCGTGTACAGGTTAACGACCCAGTACCTATAAACAGAAGGGCGTGTGATTATGTGTTTACGAGCGGTACCAGCGTAAACCATGCTTTAGTTAAGGTGCGTGTGTTGTATAAAACCAGTAACTAATCAGGAATGGATCTATATGAGGCGATTCATAATAAATACTGACTGGGAAAAGCTGGCGGAAAACTGCGCTGTTTGGCGCGAACGTGTTTTGGAGGGTCGCAAGTATTGCGACGAGGCCTGGTTCAAGGCACTTGCTGACAAGAGACAGAAGCGACATCGAGGCAGCTCTGCATGTACCTCCGCAAACTTCTCTTGTCAGGCCTGTTGAACATGTCGCTCTCGCATCGGGCTAATCAGCCACGAAAACCGTTGTGCACAGGCAATACGCCATAATTCGTCTGAAACAGACGTATAGGCCTAATCATGATGATGATAATAATAAATACGGAATATTATAATTGACTAGGAAATCATTGCCCAGGTTGCCTGGCTCAAGAACTATTCTATTGTTCCCCCGGACGGATTCAGAAGAATAGCGGCTCTTGGGCACATGAGGAGGTTACTCGTAACTTATCCAACCATCCGTGTTTGACATCGGTCGATGTGATCAATTCTATTTTATTATCTAGGTTAGTACCGCTGCAATGCTGTGATATTGCGAGTGTCCATGGGAGGTATAGCTAGTGCCATTCACGAAGACGTGTGGATTTGTCAAAATTAGAAATTAATGACATTGCAATAAGAACCACGGCACGCGTCATCATGAATGACTCGATCTATACTTGCTACCCGGAAACCTACTTGCTTGTTTGATCCTAATAAAATTTCAAATTACGCAACTTCAGCATGTTTCAAGCTCCGAATTGATCTTTACTCGATTTGGTGCTTGCGAGCAGCGCGTGCTTGTGCGAGTAGGTATAGTTTCAGCGCGTTGTACGTAGATTACTTACTGGTTTTACACTATATCCAGGGTGTCTAGAGGTTTTGAATTACACGGTAACTACGGGGGGTGGTTCTTCAATCTACTAAGACGGCACTGAGAAGGCCTTCATTCGACGTTCGGTAACGAGGTGCAATAACAATCTGGGAACCTCTTAGCTGGTTATACTGACAGGTAATTTGGTGAGGCTGTGGAATACCATTTTGCGTTATAGTTGTCGGTTTACAGTGATATCTGAATGCTGGTAACTCAATTTCTTACTTTGATTAACGGCCCAGCCCCGACTACGCGCCGCGCGGCCGAGCGGCGAGCATTTTTTGTATTCAATGCTTTTGCTTGGGCAGGTGAGGCGATTTGTGCATGCGTAAAAAGTCGTGGTGGCCTATTGGTTTGACCTATGGCCTCTTAAGGGTATGTATTACAATACCGAAGTACGAAAGACCGAATGTATTAAAACATCGAATGGGTCAAAAGACCGACACGATTTTTTTCTGGAACCGTAAACTTTTCAAAATTTATTAAAACGGCATCATACAGAACCCATTAGGTTGGGTTAGGTTTGTTTTATAACAATACAAGTTAAGTATGAAGTATCTTTTTCTATTTATTTTTTATTTTCTTCAACTTCATTTTTTTATTACTTTTACGGTCATCCCGTGAAACCATATATTTCAAACTAAATACAAACTGAAATATAGATGCACAGAAAAAACCCCAGAAAAAAGACCAATGCTGGGAATCGAACCCAGGTCCTCAGCGTTCCGTGCTGCGTGCTTACCCCTACACCATCACTGGTCTAGAAGTTAGCGACGAATCTTTCCCATACATCGTACACTTCAGTCTGTTATAATCACATTTAGGCAGTGATAAAGCGCATCTATGTTATGCCCTCTACCGAGAGACTTCAACACTCCTTCGGAGCTACCCGCTCACCTGGACCAAGAGATGGCGCTACTAGGCCAACTTTTACAAGTTAAGTATGAAGTATCTTTTTCTATTTATTTTTTATTTTCTTCAACTTCATTTTTTTATTACTTTTACGGTCATCCCGTGAAACCATATATTTCAAACTAAATACAAACTGAAATATAGATGCACAGAAAAAACCCCAGAAAAAAGACCAATGCTGGGAATCGAACCCAGGTCCTCAGCGTTCCGTGCTGCGTGCTTACCCCTACACCATCACTGGTCTAGAAGTTAGCGACGAATCTTTCCCATACATCGTACACTTCAGTCTGTTATAATCACATTTAGGCAGTGATAAAGTGCATCTATGTTATGCCCTCTACCGAGAGACTTCAACACTCCTTCGGAGCTACCCGCTCACCTGGACCAAGAGATGGCGCTACTAGGCCAACTTTTACAAGTTAAGTGTGAAGTATCTTTTTCTATTTATTTTTTATTTTCTTCAACTTCATTTTTTTATTACTTTTACGGTCATCCCGTGAAACCATATATTTCAAACTAAATACAAACTGAAATATAGATGCACAGAAAAAACCCCAGAAAAAAGACCAATGCTGGGAATCGAACCCAGGTCCTCAGCGTTCCATGCTGCGTGCTTACCCCTACACCATCACTGGTCTAGAAGTTAGCGACGAATCTTTCCCATACATCGTACACTTCAGTCTGTTATAATCACATTTAGGCAGTGATAAAGCGCATCTATGTTATGCCCTCTACCGACAGACTTCAACACTCCTTCGGAGCTACCCGCTCACCTGGACCAAGAGATGGCGCTACTAGGCCAACTTTTACAAGTTAAGTATGAAGTATCTTTTTCTATTTATTTTTTATTTTCTTCAACTTCATTTTTTTATTACTTTTACGGTCATCCCGTGAAACCATACTTAACTTGTAAAAGTTGGCCTAGTAGCGCCATCTCTTGGTCCAGGTGAGCGGGTAGCTCCGAAGGAGTGTTGAAGTCTCTCGGTAGAGGGCATAACATAGATGCGCTTTATCACTGCCTAAATGTGATTATAACAGACTGAAGTGTACGATGTATGGGAAAGATTCGTCGCTAACTTCTAGACCAGTGATGGTGTAGGGGTAAGCACGCAGCACGGAACGCTGAGGACCTGGGTTCGATTCCCAGCATTGGTCTTTTTTCTGGGGTTTTTTCTGTGCATCTATATTTCAGTTTGTATTTAGTTTGAAATATATGGTTTCACGGGATGACCGTAAAAGTAATAAAAAAATGAAGTTGAAGAAAATAAAAAATAAATAGAAAAAGATACTTCATACTTAACTTGTAAAAGTTGGCCTAGTAGCGCCATCTCTTGGTCCAGGTGAGCGGGCAGCTCCGAAGGAGTGTTGAAGTCTCTCGGTAGAGGGCATAACATAGATGCGCTTTATCACTGCCTAAATGTGATTATAACAGACTGAAGTGTACGATGTATGGGAAAGATTCGTCGCTAACTTCTAGACCAGTGATGGTGTAGGGGTAAGCACGCAGCACGGAACGCTGAGGACCTGGGTTCGATTCCCAGCATTGGTCTTTTTTCTGGGGTTTTTTCTGTGCATCTATATTTCAGTTTGTATTTAGTTTGAAATATATGGTTTCACGGGATGACCGTAAAAGTAATAAAAAAATGAAGTTGAAGAAAATAAAAAATAAATAGAAAAAGATACTTCATACTTAACTTGTAAAAGTTGGCCTAGTAGCGCCATCTCTTGGTCCAGGTGAGCGGGTAGCTCCGAAGGAGTGTTGAAGTCTCTCGGTAGAGGGCATAACATAGATGCGCTTTATCACTGCCTAAATGTGATTATAACAGACTGAAGTGTACGATGTATGGGAAAGATTCGTCGCTAACTTCTAGACCAGTGATGGTGTAGGGGTAAGCACGAAGCACGGAACGCTGAGGACCTGGGTTCGATTCCCAGCATTGGTCTTTTTTCTGGGGTTTTTTCTGTGCATCTATATTTCAGTTTGTATTTAGTTTTTTTTATAACAATCTTAAAAAGTTAACAATTTCAGAAAAAAATCGTGGCGGTCGTTATATACCCCCTCTTAAGCAGAGGGTAGTGGGTTCGAGCCTCGCACCTCTGACTTTTTTGGAAGTTATGTGTGAAATTACTTTTGAAATTCACCAGAGATTTCCGGTGAAGGACAACATCATGAGGTAATAAGTGTAAGTACTTGCGAAGAAATTAAATGTTGTGTATAAAGTTCTCAAGCCTTCTAATTCAAATAGGAAGCCTGTGACCAGCAGCGGGACGCATAAAGAATCCAAAAATCATATCTTAGAAATGTTTAATTACCTAGATTAAAGTCGTCAAATTATATACAAATTACTTTTTTTTCGTACAGCCTATTGAGTCCCACAGCTCGGCAAAGGCCTCCCATTCCTTCCGCCAATAGCATAAAAAATATATCAAAAAATGAAACTTCTCGTCCCAAAATGGATGCAGTTATTTAGAACTGTGCCAAACCTTAACCAAAAGGAGTCCGGTAATTAAGAGCCGCCATTACTTTTAAGGGCGTGCTCGAGATGGCTCATTGTTCCTGCCCATTGGGCCCGGATTTTTCAGTTCCCTTTAACATGCAAATGTTAAAAGCAAATCTAATCTCTTACAGCGTGAAGCTATTTTACTTCTATGATCAAAGTTAACAAGTAAAGGCGGAAAAAGCGATTTTTTTTCACATCAGAAATTTACTTTGAGTCTTTCTGTTGCAAATTATTCTTTAAGAGCTGTTGCGTGACGTCGTCTGCGAAAAATTCGTTTTCGTATAAGAAGTATCCAATATTTGTTATTCAGATTATAAATTATCTGTGTGTCCATTAGAATCCGTCAAATTGTTTTAGCCTGAAAGAGTACCTAACCTAACACTCGTATCAATGAACTAAAACAATTACTTTGCTCACCCGCGACCAAAGTAGGTAATTGTTTCAGTTCATTGATATAAAGTAACGCCTGATTCAATAAATTATTTAGAGCGCGCGCAGACAGAGAGCGGTCTGGAGTTCTACGTTCCGAGTTCAGAGTTCTGCGTCCTTTCGAATGTACTGAGTTCCTTACGATAACGCACACAGCAGGCGGTCGGAACTCTCGAGCGGTCAAAACACAGAACTCTGAACGCGGAACTCGGAACTCCAGACCTCTCTCTGTCTGCGCGTGCTCTTAAAACATTCATATAATTATCCATCCATACAAACTTTTGGGTTCATAATATTAGTAGGTATGATTTTTTTTATTGCTGTTTATTTGTCAATCTTACTTTAAACTTACCTATTTCATATTTTGTTTTTGACCGATAGTTAGTGGCCCTGACTATGAAGTTAGAACTCCCGAGTTCGGATCTAATCTGTAAAACCTAAAAGTACTATAGAATCCTAACCTCTTATACCGCTAATACATCCTGCCAAAGTCAACTGACCCCTGACTTTAATAACTTAAGGTTTATTTTCTTTTTCGCGTTTAACCTCTTTGGGTCCCAGAGCTGTATTTTTGCCAGTTTTTTGCAGAAATTGGCTTTTAGAGTGTTTATTAAGGAACGGCTGAAAGCGGTATTTAACGAGTAATAGTTTTGGTGGCAGGAAATTTCTGAACGAAATTGCTTTTGTACAATAGTTTGTTTGGTTATTGTTTTAATTTGGGACTATAGCTAAACCGTTGAAATGAGTCCTCGTCTGCGCGGTACAGGGGCTGGGGGGTATGACGACAAAGGGGGCGAGGGCTCAGTTAAATAGTTTAGCTATAGTAGTCTAGCGGTTATTAGTTTTGTTATAAAATATTCATACTTATTAAAAAAAAGAAGAGTTTTATGAAATAGCAAAAAGATGATTTCTAATAATATTAATTTAGCGGAACCAAACCAACCAACAAAATGGAGAGGTGTCATTTATAGAACACCAGAAAACTAATAACATTCATTCATACCTGCGTGTGACATTATGCGTGTATTTGAACGCGAATACGCTGAGCTTTACGGTGAAAGAAATCATCGTGAGGAAACCGGTATACACCTGCGAAGAAATTCAATGGTGTGTGCAAAGTTCCCAATCCACGCTGGGCCCGCGTGGGAACTACGGCCCAAGGCCTCTCATTCCGAGAGGAGGCATGTGCCCTGCAGTGCAACGTATAGGCTGGTATGATGAACCTGATAATTATTGGTTAGCTATCAATGAACACACTTATCTCAATAATTTCCAACCGTGTTGTTACGTACTGTGTAAATCACCGAGAAAAGTTTCTACTGCGGCTTACAAATTGCTAAACTGTACTGCTTCACGGTGAGTAGACAAACAAGCAAACTCGGCCGAGGCCGCAGATGCTCAGAGCTTTGATAAAAGTTCCGCCGTGAACTTAAATCAAGCTAACTTTAGATATAAACGTTATAATATAGGAGCACAACAGTTAAAAACGCAATAACTATTCAAACTTTATTTTATTGTTTACTAGCTGTTGCCCGGGACTGGCCGCAACTCCGTCTGCGAAGAATAGGGGTATAAAAGTATCTTTCGACCTATACTCAGACCTACCGAATATAGACAAAAATGTTTCATAAAAATCGGTCAAGCCGTTTCGGAGGAGTTCGATAACAAACACCGTGACACGAGATTTTTATATATTAGAAGATTAATAACTCCCATGGATTAGCGAGTGGTCAAGGGCAGAGGATATTGCTTACTGTCAGGTGACCCGCATACTCAATTGTGCAACTAACTAGCACTTGGTCGATCGACCTAGGCTCGAGTTAAAACTCGAATACACGTGTTTTCCCAGATATATGCAAGACTTTATATATTAGAAGATTGTTTATAACTCTCACAGATTGGCGAGTGATCATGGGCGGAGGATATTGCTTTCTGTCAGGTGAGCCTCATACTCATTTGTCTAACTAGTACATGGGCGATAGACCTACGCTCGAGATAAAACTCGAATGCACGCGTTTTCCCGGAAACAAGAAACAGCTAGATCTATTGTATGCCCCCAAAAACTCCCACATACCAAATTTCATCGAAATGTTAGAGCGGTTTCCGAGATCCCCGAAATTGATAACCATCAAAGAATTGCCTGTTTATAGGTTGATTGTTAAAAACCTCGATTTCTAATTATATAAGAGATACTAGACGCAATACAAAATCGGGATTCTATGCAATAGGTACATTTTATTCGTTCCCTGCAGTCGGTTAACCAAATTACACGCAGACAATGTCATAGGGACAGCTAGAATTAATAATGTTCGAGCAACTTTGGCAAGCTCTGTAAAACTGAAATAATAATCTAGAAACAATTATCCTGAACCATCTAACTTTTGCTGGTAAATTTTAATTGAACGTCGCCTGGTGTCTTTAAAGCTAGGTTCACATGAACGCGCGTCAACGCGCAATGACGCGCGGTTGACGCGCGGTTGGCGACTTGCGTGCGGCGGCAGTCTGGCTTCGACATTCAGAGAGAATGGACTGTAAGAGGCACTTTGCTTGTGAGTTTTATACCGCAACCTGAGACGTCGTTGAAAGCGAAGACAATACTAAGTATTTTGACTCAAAGCTTTTTTATAAACCTGGGATGGTATTGTTTAACACGCGAGCGTTCGTGATAGGATTCACCGACTCTTTCTATGTTTAACATATACCGTATCAGAGAAAAAAATGGTGAAAATGATTGTGCTTCTAAGTGCATTAAACAATAAGGCCACTGGTCGATAAGGGATTGTAGAACTTAAACAGCGTGTCAACGCGCAGTTAACGACCGCTTTAGCCTAGTTGGTAGTGACCCTGCCTACGAAGCGAGAGGTCATGGGTTCAAATCCCGGTAAGGGCATTTATTTGTGTGATGAGCACGAATATTTGTTCCTGAGTTATGGATGTTTTCTATGTATTTAAGTATTTATTTATCTATATAAGTATGTTTATTCGTTGCTTAGTACCCATAACACAAGCTTTGCTAAGCTTACTTTGGGACTAGGTCAATTGGTGTGAATTGTCCCGTGATATTTATTTATTATTTATTTATTTAGTTACGCGCGTCAACTCGCGGTACATAACTGCATCGTATAAGTACATACAATAACACTACTTTGTTATAATTTTGTACCGCTCGCCCAGCTAACCGCGATTTGACACGCGTCCATGTGAGTCTACCCTAAGTTGAAACAGTTTTGAAAACTCAACCTAAAAGTTTTCTGGTTTCATTAAACAAATGGAAATTTCTTCAACTACTAACGCTTTGTTCAAAAGCTGTTTAAATAACTACTGCCTGATTTAGCGGTAAAAAAAAAGAATGCTTCAGGGCATTTGCGCCAATTGTAACAACCTTATACTAACTTCACTTGTATTTAACAATTTTTTCGGGTAGGACCTTTGGCAAGGTCCGTCCGGGTCGCCATTACTGTCTGAAGCCCGTTTAGATTTGCTAGAAAACTCGTACAAGCTGTATTTCATTGCGCGGCCATAAAGCAAACGAGTTTGAAATGATCAATCGAACACCGCAATGTTACGCAACTTGCACGTTTTTTCTTGCAGATTTAATCTAAGCTTTAAGCTCTAATCCTGCGACAAAGTAGAGAGCTACTATATTCCGGCGTGTATAGTTAACGTTAAGTTTATACTTGCAGGAAAAATAATGTTAATTGTATTACATTACGGCACTCAATTGACCACTTCAAACTCGCAACGTAATGCAACTTGCACTATTTTTCTTGCAAGTCTGAACTTGCCTGATTACCAGGCACTTCTCGTATTCTATCTTATCTCTCTAAGTTTACAACGCATCTACAATCTGCTGTTGCAGGCATCCAGAGTTGGTGGTGCTTACACACCGTAGGTATGGCTATAATGCGCAAGTCTTTTAAAACAGATTCCTGAGCCCTGAGAAATAAAAAACGTAATTAATGAATCTGGGGACTAATCAGCAATTATATAACTTACTTTTTTTCAAATTAAAATAAAATTAACAATGGCGAAGTTCAGAGCAACAAGGCCTAAGAGAACGAGATGGTAACGTATTCTAATTTTTTTTTTCAAAATTCTTTTTACAGGAAATTAAATATCATCCAAATTAAGCCAAATTGACCTGATTTTACACTTAATTTTTGGCTTTAAATAACCTGAGGAAACTATTTTTTTTAAATCTGTCGGGTAGTCGTTAGCCACGGTGAACAGTCAACCAACCTTATCATACTAAATAATTTTATTTGTCAATAACAATGCTTATCGAATGACGTAAAATGTCACAACGACAAAGTTCTGTGGTGGCCTAGTAATCAAATTGGTTGTCTGTACATGGGTGGTGGTAAAAGACTGTTGGTTTGTTTGTTTAAGCTACTCTGCTTCTGCTGATCTACGGAACAGTAGAACGATGTAATCGCACTATACAAAACATCTCAAAAACATTTCAAGTTATTACGAAAGTTAAATTTGGGCCAGTTTAAAATAAACTCTTTGATTATCAATTTGTGAAGTTAATCCCGAGTTTCCTTCTCATTTTCCTGCAGCAGTAACGGAGTTTGAAGCCCAACTCAGAGTGTTAAAGTACTACGTGAGTTATTTCTGTATTTATGGCTGTTCTACGGCTATTGTTGGAACAATGAACATAATAGGGTGTTCTTCAGTTTTCTTATCTGTCATTATTGAGCGTATCATTAAATTCTAGGCTATTTTTCATGGACTAGTGGTTTAAGTTATTTTTAAGGTTCAGTACCAGAAGGATTACAAATGTAAACCTATAAATGCCGCTACATTTTCCGTCTATCTGTCACAGGGCTATAATATCAAGAACCGTAATAGGTAGACTGATGAAATGTACATGTATTTTTATTGCCGCTACTACCACTAAAAGTTAAAGACCTCTTAAGACTCCTAACCGAACAATACTTGCATATTCTTCGTTCCAATCGGTGATTTTAGTTCTTCTATTTCTAATTCCCGTATTCCAGATTCTATCACGCAAAGAAACTTCGAACATAGCGCTCTCCAACTCGTTACACAAATTATAAACCTACTTAATTCAAATATAAAATATTTATACCCATGATTCGCATCGTAATTTTCACAATAAAACAAAAATTAACGTAAGTAATTGTTATTTTATAATTTATCTACCAATGTCACAAGGACGCCGGCCAAATATGGCTTGATTAACAAAAAGATAACTTGTGTACCACTTTTACGGTTGTTATTTGGTTGTCTTGAAGCATAATAGCTCTCGCATATAGCTACGACATTATAACATGCTGACTATAGGCGACAGCTGTGCAAATTGCTATTGTTTCTGTAGACAAACAGATATAAAATAACCACTAAATATTTAAACCGCAATTTAATGGTCTATCCAGTAATCTATCAAGGTATTCAAACAAACAGGTCAGTAAAGTAAGTTTAAAAACTATGGGGAAAAGCCTATGACAGTTTTGGGCTCAGTACCTAATTTTGAACATAAAAAAACTATGTTCTGATGTTTTTGTGGTTTAATTAATGGATAGAATAAATTTAAATGTGTCTCAAAATTTATTCGGTATACATAATAATATGACTAAACACAGCATGTAAGTTTTTCCGCATTTTTAATTGTTTATTTAAATAAATGTCTTGATTATGCCTGGACTTAGGGCTCACCCGTAAATTGCATCTTGCTCAATTCCTGCATTAGCACGCTGAAGTGGCAATGAATACTAGTAGGTATTAGTATAGTAGGTATATTAAAATGAGATTTTCATTACCACAGTTCAAAGTCTTCGTGGTAGCAATTCCCAGTAAGGTTGTAGATTCATCGTATTTGCTCTGTCAGACGACAGTGCGCAAGAGTTGGGGTCGCACTTGGCAGCGTGACATCAGTAATGATGCGTGTTTTTCTGCTTTTGTTGTGCGCAAGCAAGTGGGTGTGCCAGGCGAAAGAGTTCCAGGATAAGACAGGTAAACTTTACACAATAAATCGTATGAAAAATCTAAATCAAGAATTTATTTCTGTAATTACAGTCGCGGAATAAAAAAGTTCGTCACTTTTCGACTCTATGTCAACGAGTTAAGGTAGAAAATTGACGAACCTTTTCATTCCGTTACTATACTTAGGCCGGTAAGGGCTCTTTCATATGTCTATTTTTTAAGTCTACCAGCGTTTAAATAAATAAATATTACGGGACAATTCACACCAATTGACCTAGTCCCAAAGTAAGCTAAGCATAGCTTGTGTTATGGGTTATGGGTACAAGGCAACGGATAAACATACTTATATAGATAGATACATACTTAAATACATATTAAACACCCAAGACCCGAGAACAAATATTCGTATTATTCATACAAATATCTGCCCCGACGCGGGAATCGAACCCGGGACCTCAAGCTTCGTAGTCAGGTTCTCTACCTACTAGGCCATCTGGTCGTCTGGTCGTTTTCGGAAAGACCATGAAGAATGCGCCGCCAGAAACTTGACACTAAGTCATATTTTCTAAAAACAGATTACAATTTCATCATTATGCATTACAGAATACATTTCATGCATTTTACTCACAAAGAAAACTCATTAAACAGTTACAATACAGCAATAAGTGGTTCCCTAACTGGGTAAGTTAACTATGCTTACATTCTTCTTACCATTGGGTTTCCGTAGATATAACATTAACCTGGTACCAAGAGGTCAAGTCAAGAGTTATAATATATATATAACAAGAAGGGCTAAAGATTAGCCCGAAACATGTCAAGTTAAACTCGTTTTAAGACTGATGTTTAAAGCCACGACCCTCTGTTCGAGAGACCATAGGTCAAACCACTAGGCCACCACGGCTTTCTGGACATATAATATCAATTCCTGGACCCCGGAAACTTACATTTCGGGATAATCCCGGTGTGTCCTGGTAATAACAGCTAGAACGCATGCTATCCTGTTACAGTAAGATTATTTCCACTTTAGCCTAGTTGGTAGTGACCCGGCCTACGAAGCAAGAGGTCCTGGGTTCGAATCCCGGTAAGGGCATTTATTTGTGTGATGGGCACGAATATTTGTTCCTGAGTTATATATATATATATATATATATATTTTTTTTTTTTTTATTTTTTTTTTAAATCGAACTAGTCCCAAACTAAGCAAAGCTTGTACTATGGGTACTAGACGACGATAAACATACTTATATAGATAAATAAATACTTAAATACATAGAAAACATCCATAACTCAGGAACAAATATTCGTGCTCATCACACAAATAAATGCCCTTATCGGGATTCGAACCCAGGACCTCTTACTTCGTAGGCAGGGTCACTACCAACTAGGCTAAAGCGGTCGTTATGGATGTTTTATATGTATTTAAGTATTTATTTATCTATATAAGTATGTTTATCGTCGTCTTGTACCCATAGTACAAGCTTTGCTTAGTTTGGGACTAGGTCGATTTGTGTAAGATTGTCCCCTAATATTT
Source organism: Archips crataeganus (assembly GCA_947859365.1). NCBI lineage: Eukaryota > Metazoa > Arthropoda > Insecta > Lepidoptera > Tortricidae > Archips > Archips crataeganus. The sequence continues at coordinate 1,694,952 of OX402056.1, forward strand.
ATTTATTTATTTATTTTACTTTGACACTCGGCAATTCTCGACATACATCGAGAGAGATCGGAAGTGCAATACTTAGGCTGAGGTTTTATTATTAATAATATTAAATAGGTTTGGATATTTTATGTGATTAAATACTAGCAGGCTCACCTCGTACAGCAGAATCTATTTTAAAATTAATAACCCGGACCTCTAATATTCACCGTAGACGAGGGTACAGTATGAATATTGCATGCGGGCCTTGCCGTCAAAGACTTTCAATAAACGCATTTTCTGCTAAAACTGCCTTATGACCCCTTTAGTCGGGTGTCGTGACGGCGGGATGAAGTTAAAGGACGTCTAGGATATGTTCTCATTTTACTTAAGCCCCGTAGCCAAAAGGTGGAAAATTCAAGTTATCCAAATTTTGCAGACATAGACTTCAGTCAGTAGGGATCGGATGATCGAGTGCAATGGTTTCTATTCCCTTTTTTGGTGTAAGAAATACTTATACGCAGCTGCAAAAGCAAGTCCTGTGAAAAAAAAGATTAAAAATTTAAAAGCAATTAATATTTATGAGTAAGCAAGCTCGAGGGCTGAATAACAGGTACTTAATGAAGGCATTAATGAGTTCATTTGCGCGTTAAAAGTTTTATTAAACGACCATCCCCTGTGGCTCTGCTTCAAAATTGACGAAACAGCTTTAAATTTTCGTAGGTAATTTAAAAATACAAATCATTTGTATGTTAAATTTATCTTTTTTAGGGTTCCCTAGTTAACTAGGAACCCTTATAGTTTCGCCATGTCTGTCCGTCTGTCTGTCTGTCTGTCTGTCTGTCTGTCTGTCTGTCCGCGGCTAAGCTCAGAGACTGTTAGTACTAGAAAGCTGTAATTTGGGATGAATATATATATCAGTCACGCCGACAAAGTGATTACATAAAAAAACTAAAACAATTTTTTTTAGGGTACCTCCCATAGACGTGAAGTGGGAGGTGATTTTTTTTTCTCGACTAACCCTATAGTGTGGGGTATCATAGGATAGGTATTTGAAAATAAATAGGGGTTTTCTAAAACCATTTTTGGATAAGGTGAATATTTCAGGAGATATTCACTCCGAAAGTTCAAAATAATGTGTCCCCCCTCTAACTTTTGAACCGCACGTCTAAAAAATATGAAAAAAATCACGTAAGTTAAACTCAATAAAAACTTTCTAGGAAAATTATTTTTAACTTAATCAGTTGAGCAGTTTATAAGTTTTTAAAAAAAAATATATTTCTTAATTAAGATTGTAATTTAACCGCCATTGCAAGCATTTTTTTTTCTTTAAGTACCTATACGATCACGCTAACAGTATCTTCTTTCAGATAAAAAAATATATATTACATCTGAAAAACAATCAACATACATACTAGTTCTTAGTTAGTAGTTACCCAATTCGCCGATAGATGGCGCTGTACCGCCGACGTTGGGACCAAAACAACCACATTAATAAAATATGCAAAGATTTTTTTCGTACCTGCTAGGAAACCCTATCTTGGGCGTGTCCGACACGCTCTTGGCCGGTTTTTTATAAAATATTTCTACGAGTACTAACATAATCATGCGTCTGCAGTGCGCGCAAGCGCGATTAAATCCAGAGGAAGCCAAAAATCAAAATGGTGGATTATTCTGAGTTAATTGGCTCTTGATTCAGGAGTGCAACATATCATCATCCCAACCTATATACGTCCCACTGCAGGTCACAGGCCTCCTCTTAGAATAAGAAGGCTTGGGCCTTAGTTCCCACGCGGGCCCAGTGCGGATTGGGAACTTCACACACACCATTGAATTTCTTCTCAGGTTTGTGCAGGTTTCCTCACAATGTTTTCCTTTACCCTAAAGCTCATAGTAAATTACAAACGTAATTTCGTACATAAATTCCGAAAAACTCAGAGGTGCGAGCCCGGACTCGAACCTACGACCCTCTGCTTGAGAGACCATAGGTCAAACCACTAGGCCACCCCGGGTTTTTAAATATACGGTTTTCTAGTAGATTTTCTAGGCTTAAGACGAAATATTTGTTTACACAGATCGCTACGTAATAGCATGTCACACAACAGACTTCGAATGCTTCAAGCGACAGTACTCTTCCCTAAGAGACCACGTCCTGCTTGGCAACAGTCGATTGGCTATTGAGGAGTTCCAGCCTTTCCTCGTGCAATACGGTAGCAGCTGCGTGAGACTCACGGGCTGGAGGGAGAGTGAGCTCGCGGCGATTGAGTGAGTGGAGATAGCGGATCCCTTTAGCTAACTCAAGCAGCAATTCATGGCGTAAGTTAAGTATAGAAACTGACTTTGGCTACAAGCGTCAGTGCTCCGCCCAAAAAGATGGCGTAATGCTTGCCGACAGTCGACTGGCTATTGAGGATTTCCAGCCTATCATGGTGTAGTATGGTAGCAGCTGCGTGAGACTCACGGGCTGGAGGGAGAGTGAGCTCGCGGCGATTGGGTGAGTGGAGATAACGGATCCCTTTAGCTAGCTCAAGCAGCAATTCATGGCGTAAGTTAAGTATAGAAACTGACTTTGGCTACAAGCGTCAGTGCTCCGCCCTAAGAGATGACGTAATGCTTGCCGACAGTCAATTGGCTATTGAGGATTTACAGCCTTTCATGGTGTAGTATGGTAGCAGCTGCGTGAGACTCACGGGCTGGAGGGAGAGTGAGCTCGTGGGGATTGGGTGAGTGGAGATAACGGATCCCTTTAGCTAACTCAAGCAGCAATTCATGGCGTAAGTTAAGTATAGAAACTGAGGCCCTACCACGAAGTGCATAATTCGAACTTCGTTTTGTGCAGTCCCGCTCACGCTAATATGATTTGACACGAGAGTGAGAGGGATAATACGATACGAACTTCGATTTTCGAATTTCGTAGTAGCGCCTCAGACTTTGGCTACAAGCGTCAGTGCTCCGCCCTAAGAGATGACGTAATGCTTGCCGACAGTCGATTGGCTATTGAGGATTTCTAGCCTTTCATGGTGTAGTATGGTAGCAGCTGCGTGAGACTCACGGGCTGGAGGGAGAGTAAGCTAATGGGGATTGGGTGAGTGGAGATAACAGATCCCTTTAGCTAGCTCAAACAACAATTCGTGGTGTCAGTTTTGGTTGTCTAACGCGTGGGCGTTTGCTATGGCAATCACTATTTCCTTCTGTCAAACGGCGTAAGATGGCGTACAGAAAAGATGGTAGAATGTGTTTATGAGATGCTGTACGTTAGAAAATATGGCCTCTGTACATGATAATCGATATAGCTCAAAGAATAGCCAGACTCAAGTGGCAGTGGGCAGGGCACATCGCTCGTAGAACTGATCAAACTGAACTGGCTAAAAGTTCATCGAATGATGTCTACGGTCCGCAAGACAAAGTGTAAATCCAACAACAGGAAGCGCCGGCTTATTTAAGGTTGCTGGAATGCGTTGGGTGCGGATTGTACAAGAGGGACATTATTCGAGAGTTTGTTCTGAATCACTTTCGTGGACACATGTTTGTAGAAATGACAGAAAATTCTGATACAGTTTCATAGTTGTAGAACCTCTAAGAAATAACCGAAAATGCTATCAAAATATAGAACCGATTTGTAGAAAATGTGACTATGAAAGTGAGCGGAGCCAGTTGAAATGCTCGAATAATGACCCAGGACTGGTCTGCTTGGCGAATCTTGAGGGCGCCCTTTGTTCAGCAGTGGACATCTTTCGGCTGAAATAATGATGATGACATGATCATCATCATCATCATCATTTCAGCCGAAAGACGTCCACTGCTGAACAAAGGCCTCCCCCAAGGCTCGCCAAACAGATCGGTTCCGTGCCATCCATCCAACACGATCCCGCAACCTTAACCAGGTCGTCGTTTAATTTTGTTGGAGGCCTACCTACACCGCGTTTTCCGATCTGTGGACGCCATGCGCCACTCGAGAACCTTTTTGCCCCATCGACCATCAGTTCTACGAGCAATGTGCCTTGCCCACTGCCACTTGAGTCTGGCGATTCTTCGAGCTGAGTCGGTGACTTTAGTTCTTGCGCGGATTTCATCATTTCTAATGCGATCCTGCAGAGAAAATCCGAGCATAGGCAGCATAGCCCTCTCCATCGCCCTCTGAGTGACTTTGAGCTTTCTTAGGAGGCCCATCGTATGACATTGACATGATAATTCAAAGTACCTATTTTCCCACTCTTACAGAATGGACAGCACCAACAAGGAACTGACCATGGCTCTGGAACTCCCCGTATACATTCAACAAGTGAAAAACGAGACCAACTGCGCAAAACCCGGGAGAGGTACTACATAAAAATGATATTAAACGCCGGGACAAACTTGTTTACTGCCCAAAGCGAGCCGAAACATGAGTTTAACATTTATGAATGAAACTTTTGGTTTCTTTACAACTTTTTTTACATTTACTGCGATGTTACCGTTCCAATTGTACTTGAAGGGTCCACGGAAAGAACATGTCTAGTAACCTTTTTGAAAAATTTAGAAGTTAATCTCAAAATGTAGAGCTCGTAAAATACTATTACGTAATGACGTATAAGTATTTTAAACGAAAGTCCTTACCAAAGGGTTTAAAGGAATAAAGAACTAGCTTCTTCAGGTCGGGAGACGGGATTGTGACATTTATTGAAATAACTCGGGGTTACTACGAGTAAAAAACAAAAGAATAAGCCTATTGCATTTTAGACTAAGAACTTGAGCTGTATTGAATATCATAATACGGCCCAGGCGCTGTCTTAACATCTCACTATAACGTACAGGACTCACAGAGTGAGAGAGCTTGTGCCGTACCTAATTCTCACGCGTGCCTAGTGCGGATTGGGAACTTCACACATACAGGTGTGCACATCCTCGCGATGTTTGCCTTCACCGTAAAGCTCATGGTAAACTTCAAATGTAAAGTCACACTTAAATTTCAAAAAACTCAAGAGGTGTGAGAGTGGGCTTGAACCTACAATCATGTACAATTCTCTGCTTGAGAGACTACCTCAAACTACTGACCACTTTGTAGATACAAGATACTATTAACATGATGTACTTAAAGGGAAAAATCAAATGATGATAATGTAACGAATGTTGCGAGTATGATTAAAATTATGAATTTAGTAAGTATATTATAGGATATTGTAATTTAATTAACCGTATGTGTAAATGCTATGGATGTAATTTAAATGAATCACTAATATCGTATCTGTAATAATAACTCATATTTTTGAATAATTATATTTAATAGTTAATAATCAATATATTTAATGTACTTAAGGCACTGACATAACTCGCAATATAAATGTATCTCGGCGAGCTTCATCTATTATTAAATATTGTATGCCAAAACTGGCTGATTGTGGCGGAACGTCTCTAATAAGTTTAACAACTGCTGTATATTATGTACCCACAGTCTAAAATAAAAAGATTTGAATTTGACTTTAAGATACTACCTACTTTTTTTTTTAATACACGAAATATTTAAATTCTATTCTAATTTCAAGTACCTATGTTTTTGCGCTAACTAAGGAAAGTCCCAGACCGTACCTAATTAAAAGTTTAATTAATGATTTCTAGAGTTCACCGGGATCGCCAAGTATAATGCTGAAAACGCCACCCTCATGGAATTCACTGCTAATGGTAAGCAATAGAATATTCATATTTACGTTGTCAGTATTCCCAAAATCTGCACAAAGCGTTTTCGCTCTTCCTTCATCAACAACACAGCTAAGGAGTGGAATTCCCTGCCTGCGACTGTGTTCCCTAGACACTACAATTTGGCCGCTTTCAAGTCGAAGGAAGTCAAGGTTAATGAGCATTGACTAGGCAAGCGTGCTCCATCGTAGGCCTCATCATCGCTTTCCATCAGGCGTGATTGTGGTCAAACGCAAGCCTATATTGTATAAAAAAAATTACTCGTATTGTTATACATGATAATATTAATCTATGTTTACTGATGGTCTGTCTGTTTGGACCGTCATACTACACTACCACTACACTATATTACATTGACCAGATAATCTACCTATAAAATAAACATAGGTAACCAATAGGTGTCTAGTTTTCATGGAGTTTGCTAACACATTATGCACTCTTTTATGAAAGGCTTAAACGAGCTAGCGGGTCATCTGATGGGAAATTAAATATTTATAAATAGTCTGAAACACGTCGACATGTGTATCCTGCCCGTCCTAACCTACTGTGCCCAAATATGGTCTCTGACCGAAAGTCAAAAGTCCAAGCCAAAGAGTGATAGAGCGCAGCATATTATAGGTTTGAAAAGGATAGATAAAATCCGGATCACCACGCTGCGCTCAAAAACACGCATAGTCGACGTTGGGGAAAAGACTGCGAAGCTAAAATGGGACTGGGCTGGACACGTCTGTCGCATGCACCCACAAAGGTGGACTCACACATATACTTGGTGGGTGCCGGAGAACGGCCAGCGACGACGAGGCAGACCAAAAAGGAGATGGCGAGACGATTTGGACGTGCACGCAAAGGACTGGTCTAACATTGCGCCAGACCGGGAGTTGTGGAAGTCGAGAGGGGAGCCCTTTGCCCAGCAGTGGGACACTACAGCAGGCTAATAAAAATAAAAAAAGTCTGAAATAAATATTCATAAACACTAATTTTGTATCACGTTTAAAACAAGTTGAAACCGAGTTGGATTCATCGCGGGTGCGGCCAGGTAATCACTGTGTATGGAGCGTCTTGGCCGCTCAATGGATACAGAAAACGCTCCGCACGTGGTCGTGCGCGGACCGTAACATAAAGTACTCGTGCTTGAAGGTCAGCGCGCAAATTGTGCCGCCTGAACGGAACCCAATGAACCCTCTCGACGCGCCACCGTTTCAACCTAACCTTTGAAGGCTACATATTTTATAATGAGGAAGGAAATTAAAAACTGAATATAAAGTAATGTCTAATTATGTAACTAATAATTAATAATAATCCTCGCTAATATTATAATCCGTCCTATTATTATAAATGCGAAACTGTGTATGTCTGTCTGTTACCTCTTCACGCATAAACCGCGGAACCGCGATTTAGATGAAATTTGGTATGGAGTTAGTTTGAGACCCTGGAAAGGACATTAGGATAGTATTTATCCAGGAAAATTGCATAGTTCCCGCGGGATAGCGATAAACGTTTTCTTTGCAGACGGAGTCGCGGGCAACAGCTAGTTATAAATAAATGTGAATTTGAGTTTGTTTGTTTTTATATATGTAATAAGATCGTGTTAAAAAACAGCATTTATCCTGTTTTTATTAATTTTTATTTAAAAACCCGTCGCGTAGACAAGGTGCTCAGACTTTGTTGACTTGTTATACGAAAGCTTAAGCACAACCTTAAAGAAACTTTACTAAACCAAATTATCAAAGTTCTTCTTTTACAAGGTGCCGCTTCAGTGCTTACTTATTATTTTTAATAATAATATTACTTCGACGGCGAAGTACAAGTTTATTCGCACTTGAACAAGTAAGAAAGATCTCTCATTAGATTACAGTACGCTTAGTATAAGTTTTCCTTCACTTCAATACTTCTCGATCGCGTTTACGTAAAAATTTCAATTCTATGGAAACATGGACGCGCGGCCGCGAAGGCGCTGTCCATGTTTCCCTAGTAATTGATTTTTTTACGTAAACGCGATCGAGAAGTATTTTGGTGAAGTAAAACTTATACTAAGCGTACAGTACTTTTTTCTCGAAAACTTTGGCGTCAATATTTTAAACCTAGACATAAGGAGAGGTCAATGCTGAATAAATGAAACGTTAAAACAGCAACACACATCAGTTCGGTTTGCTCTTACTTACCCTGGCGAGAATGTGTTAGAAGTAGTTTGAAATAAAAAACCGGCCAAGTGCGAGTCGGACTCGCGCACGAAGGGTTCCGTACCATTATGTATAAAAAATTGCGGTTTACGATTTATGACGTATTAAAAAAAACTACTCACTATATCTCGTTCAAACCAATTTTCGGTGGAAGTTTACATGGTAATGTACATCATATATTTTTTTCTCTCGCGCAAACTATGCAGTTTAGAAAAAAATGATATTAGAAACCTCAATATCATTTTTGAAGACCTTCCATAGATACCCCACACGTATGGATTTAATGAAAAAAAAAATGTTGAGTTTCAGTTCTAAGGTTCTAAGTATGGGGAACCGCCAAAATTTATTGTTTTTTTTTCTATTTTTGTGTTAAAATCTTAATGCGGTTCACAGAATACATCTACTTACCAAGTTTCAACAGCATAGTTTTTATAGTTTCGGAAAAAAGTGGTTGTGACATACGGACGGACGGACAGACAGACATGACAAATCCATAAGGGTTCCGTATTTTGCCATTTAACTTACATCTAAGCTGAAGACGTGTCATGGGAAGGCCCTAACACGACGGACCGATAATCTGGTAATGGTCGCTGGAACGATTTGGGCGTGGGCAGCGGATCGTTGTGGAACCTTTAGGTCTTATACGTCTTTTGACTGATATGGGTGATGAGAATTTAAATTTTCTTCCACTGAGTTCGATCCTAGAACCGTGGTAGCTTATTGGTCTATTCTATCAGCTATTAAAAGCAAATTTTGTCCTGTGTTACAGCTACCGTAACGCTGGTGTTCCCGTATTCCTTGTTGAAGCGTAAGGGTGACGTGTTCATGATCCTGGACGAGGAAGACGTGGACGCTCTTCTTGACGTCCCGGTCTTTTTGATGGAGGAAACTGAGGCTGAAGGTACGCTATATATGAGGAGCTGATCACACTACATGTCTCACCTTGGGAAAAGCCTTGATGTTACGGGTGTTGAGGAATGTAACCACGCCAAATGTGTTCATGACAAATTTAACACTTGGGTTCTCTTTAGCAAGAGAGCGGTGAGAGATGTATGAGCACACACTTGGTATAATTATGATTGATGCTATTGCATTTGACATTGTACAATCTGACGTTGAAGAAAAAGAAAGAAGATCATTTTATACGTGAGATTTTTAAGGTTTAAAAGAAAAAACGGAATTAGACACAGATTGTCACGAAATGGTCCCAACTCAACATGATGCCTTGCAGCCGACGCTGGTTTCCCATTCGAACCATTTTACATAGAAGATTTGGATCTTGTCCAAGGTCTACCAGATCGCTACTCTCGTCTTATTCGCTAATTTTCCGCCAAACAGCAATGCCTAGGCTGCTTTACTGGGTAAGACAGCCGATGAATTACTGGCACAAGATGTATTCTGTGTAGTGGACTTTGTTACAAAAAAAAACAGCCACAACACCAAAAATAAAGCTTTTCATGGAATTCATAAAAAGTCGATGCTTCTTTGTCTCTGGCAACGTCCTTGTTGTGATAGAATAATTAAATTAGCTTTTTACCTACTCACAATTGCTTGCCAGCATGCATCCAAAATTTTTAGGATATACATATTTTATCGTAGCATGTGAGTTAATCCCACTAAGTTTGTGTTTTTTTTTGTCACAGCCGAATTGAACAAGGCTTCGGAATGGGCATACGACGTCATCCAACATATCGAGACCGCACAGGACTTTGCCGTGCCTTTTACCAGCCGCCTGCGCGATGCCATGGAGAGGATCCCATTCAGGAGGTAAATGGCTGAACAAGACTAGACTGTACGACGTCATCTAACACATGTACCTATACCGCGGAGGAATTTAGTATTTTTCTGCATTATTTATTATGAGGTTTGTGTTCAACAAAGAAGGTTATGAGTTATGATACGACCTGTACTGGTCGAAAAGGAATGTACGTTATTTGATAATAGTGATAATTTGCCTTCTCAGGCGCTGGTCCCACCGCCAGCGAGTAAGCGATGAGCTATCGGCGATTTTCTCGCCCAAGAAACGAACAAAAGATAATCACTCCCGTGTAAATAAAAGAGAGAGATATATATTTACAGTTCATCGCTGGCTGTTCACACTGCCGGCGAGGACTCTCTCTTCACTATTTGATCGCAGTGATAAAAGCAAACAACGATAAAACTCGCTCAGCGGTACTCGGCAATGAACGCTTGGCGATCAGAGCGATCATTCTACCGTACGACCAGATGGCCTAGTAGGTAGAGAACCTGACTACGAAGCTTGAGGTCCCGGGTTCGATTCCCGCGTCGGGGCAGATATTTGTATGAATAATACGAATATTTGTTCTCGGGTCTTGGGTGTTTAATATGTATTTAAGTATGTATCTATCTATATAAGTATGTTTATCCGTTGCCTGTACACATAACACAAGCTATGCTTAGCTTACTTTGGAACTAGGTCAATTGGTGTGAATTGTCCCGTGATATTTGTTTATTTATTTAATCGCCTGTCGTACTTGAACACTCGCTTATAGCAGAGCGACAAAACTATCGAAACTACACACTCGCTTCTCGCCGCTCGCCCACTCGTTTCTAGTTTCTAGTTCCACTCGTTTATCGCTCGTCACCGACGGTGGGGCCAGTGCCTCATGGCAAATTAAAATAAAGTGTCACTGTATTGCATTATACCTGTAAATTACACTTACACTTACAACTTCATATTATGGCAGTCCATGAAATGCCCTATTAGCTCTCATCGTTTCGCCTATGGTTTGCGGGCCACTGTATAAACACAGCCATTTAATTTAAATATCATTTATTTACATTAAATATATTACTTAACTTAATCTTTGCCTTTCTCAGATTGATGCTCCTGTACCCGGAAGAAGAATATTCAAATCTACAATTTGCGTTCATGGATTCTCTTATTTAAGCAAATCATTTTAAATTTTTCATTGAAGTATAAAATGTGAAGTTTAAAACATTTTCCTATTTTCATAAGGAAGAAAATAAAAAAAAACACTAAAGAATAATTGTTTTGTTATTTATTCAGTTTAGGTATTTATAATTCACGATACGTTCCCGACACGACTTATGCTGGACTTTCTTGGCTTTGAAATGTCTCAAATAAAAACTTCTAATATGATACATATATTGCTTCTCAAGTACCTACTTATACTTATTCAGGTAAATTACTGCAGATAAAAATTCATGCCTAGTTAGTTAGCCGTGCGTGATATGATAACCTAGTAGTTTAACTTATGGCCTTTCAAGTCAGAGAGTCGTGGGTTCATATCCCGGGCTCGGCCCTCTGAGTTTTTCAGAACTCTTAACGTGCAAAATTTTATTTCAAAGAAAGAAGAATCTCATCCCTCCAATATAAAATGATCCCACACTGCTTACATCTTGCTTAAAAGCAGGGCTCCGCTAGCACTAGCTAAGGTATACATACCAACCTAATGCCACTTATAGCATACATGATTACTTATACTATACTAAGCACTACCAACAAACTGGCACGTAAACCGCGGTGCGCGAGTCTGGCACTAGCTAGCCCGATTTTTTTTAAATTCTTCGGCCAATGTAAAGTCTTTTCAAAACGCCCCATTAGCGAATTTAATGGACCGAAAGGGCTATTAGTTCCGGAAAATAATTAAAAATGTGCCCGGCAAATGAAATATGTCTAAGAATTAAGGGGTTCATTGAGATATTATTATAGTTCTGAGTTCCGTTTCTAAATTCATCCTAAATCGACCCTCAACTTATTGTTTAAAGTTCAATTTGGGGTGACAAAAATGCAGCATAGGACTTTGTAGCAAGGAAGACTCTCCGTATTGTTAAAGAATAGACTTGTCCTGCCTGAAAATGTCTAGTCATGTTATTATTATATTAGCCCTAAGAAGATTATTCTAGAAGGTCTTAATTTACAGAGTGACTTTGCAAATATAGGTAGATACAATTAATTTGCTAAAATGACATTGTATTTGATCAGATTTTTCCAAGCGAACTGTTGATCCCGCATTCTATTAAATTTTTATGCTACCGTAAGACGAGCTACTTTGACTCAATATGTACATTGGCCCGTATGGAAATCACATAATAGAAACATAGAAACGTGAGCTACAAACAAATTGCATAATTCCAATGTAACAATAAATTCTGGAGCGAGTTAGTTTAAGTTTTTACTTTCCTTTCTCTTTTACAAATCTTTTTTTTTCTGTATATTTTGCGTGTGAAAAAATATTTTCTTACTATTTCTTACTTTTAGTGCAAATTTTAACTTTTTCTTGATATTTTCACGGATGTGATTTTCAAAATCTGCCTCTAACCTTAATCACCAACTTGACACAAATACACTTTTCAAAAGAAGAAAAGGTTGTTATTTTATTTCAAAAACTAGTAATTTTAGCTCTCAACTGTGAAAAAGTGAGCCGTGAAAAGGCCAATTTGTGTCAAATGGAATGCAGAAATAGGAAAGCTTTCAAAGTTTATTCCAGAGTCCGCTGCAGGCTCGTGAAAAAGTATAAAGTTTGAAAAATAGGGTCGCGAGCTCGCGCGTTAAAGTTTTTCAAACAGCATTTTGTGTGGATTTATGAATTTTCTAGTTTCATAAAAAAAAGACTGCCCTGCGTGAAAGAAAGCTAGGAAAATTTCACAGGGTGCAAATGGTGACTTTTTGAACTGAGAAAATAAAAAGAATCGGAAAAAAGAAGCTGGAGAAAAAATGCTTTTTAAAAACTAAGTAAGTCGACAAGGATAATAATTAATATGGAAAATTGGATACTTAAGTTCAAGCACTACTTAAAATAAAATTGACAAAAAATAAGTTCCAGTGCATTTTTGTCTTAAAATGAACGAACGAACCTTATGTTACTAGAAGCATGAGCAGTTCAACTGCCACATAACAATCTATTATGAATAAGGAGTAAACCAATAAGCCAATAACATAACTTAACTCAACCCGTTGTAGTTCAAATAAATGATTTCAAGTTTTAAATTTTGTAAATCAATTGACTATCCAACAAATATTATAAATGAAAGAGAAAAATAGAAGCTTTAAGAGGACGAGAGAGAAAGAAGAGAGAGAAAGTCGAATAGCCATCTAGTCATCACATAAGAAACTTATTACTACAATCCTGAATCGCACTATCGAAGTATCTCAACTCAGCTGCATAAATACAACTTCCAACTTACATCCATTGGGCTTCGGTCCCCAGGCATAACATCTGCCTGGAGAGAGACCTCTCTATTGCAACTACCCCCAAAATTTCTTTGGCAGATGTATGGAATGTCAGCATGACATTTGCAATGAAAAGGGTTCACCTTGGTACCTACTTGATTCAGTTTCCTTAACTGTACATACATACACACACTGTGATGACACGAATGCCGGCGGAAAGCGCAGTACTTAGGTATAAAACGCTTTTGTGTTCGGATCTAATTACTCAATCTCCTTGTTGAGTCAACTTGAGTCTCTTGCCAGATTCTTCTCAACAGGCTTTTTCCGTACCGCAGGAAGATTCTTTGAATTTCATAAGTGCGTGGATGACCAAATTAAATAAAGATATTTTTAGTTTGACTCTGACGCAAATACAGCTCAACGGGTGGATCAAATTTGGCACACAGATAGTTATTTACCTGGGTTAACAGAAAAGGAACTTTAATCCGTGATAGTGACAAACGTCTTCACAGACGAAGTCGCGAGCAACAGCTAGTTGGACCATAAAATTGTACAAAATTCAAATTCAATGCTTCCCAAATTCCTTTCAAAAACTCTATTAAAACAAAATTCAAGTTGATCCTTTCCGATTGTCATTCCATCTCCGCCGTTGAAATAAAACCACAATTTCATGGAGGCTTTAATTTATAGCTCTGAATTCCCTTCGTTAGGCCTTTGTGCCCTTTATGGCACTGCGGAGTGACGGATCTGTCCCGCGGGTGTGAGGGACATCATAAAACGGATTCATGTTCAGTGTTATGGGACGCGCGGTTGAACGAAATAGGTAAGTGTATTTTGGGTTGTTTAGTTCACTGTATATTCGGAAACACACGCAGTTTTAAAGTCTCCGACATAGCTCGGAGTATAGCCAGACTTAAGTGACAGTGGGCAGGGCACACTGCTTGAAGAACCGATGGCCGATGGGAGAATAAGGCCATGGCTTCTCTGACCATCTGGCGGTGACCGACACGTATCTGCGACCGACGACGTTCGAATGTTTTGTTCGGGAATGTTTGAGGGTGGTTTCTCTGAAATGTCACCGGCGGCGGGTGGGTCGACGTGTGGCACAGCGTGCGACGCCCATCCAGACACCGCTGGTCGCGTGTACGAGCCAGAGAAACCAGGGCCTAAGGTTCTTGAGCGGCGGCTGCGAACCGGGACGTGGCGTGGGAAGGCTCCCAACAAGATGGGCCGACGACCTGGTAAACCACTTAGATGCAGGCAGCGCAGGACCAATCGTGTGGATTTACAATATATTTTATAGGCTTCATACTTTTGACTGGTATTCCATGACATTTATTTTGTATATTAACCGTAACGGTGAAATGTTTTAAAAAAAATAATGAGTCATATTCTGCACTGAAATTTTTTAGTCAACCCACTTGCAAATATTTATTAACATATTTAATCTATACTAATCTATACTAATATATAAAGCTGAAGAGTTTGTTTGTTTGTTTGTTTGTTTGTTTGAACGCGCTAATCTCAGGAACTACTGCTCCGATTTGAAAAATTATTTAAGTGTTAGATAGCCTATCTATCGAGGAAGGCTATAGGCTATATATTATCACGCTAACACCAATAGGAGCGGAGCGGAGCGGAAGAATGTTTCAAAATCGGGGGTTTTTGAAGTAAAACTTCTATAGGCGCTAATCTCAGGAACTACTGTTCCGATTTGAAAAATTCTTTCAGTGTTAGATAGCCCATTTATCGAGGAAGGCTATAGGTTATAAATCATCACGCTAACACCAATAGGAGCGGAGCGGAGCGGAAGAATGTTTCCAAATCGGGGGTTTTTGAAGTAAAACTTATATCTCGGGAACTACTGCTCCGATTTGGAAAATTCTTTCAGTGTTAGACAGCCCAGTTAGGGGTGGGTTGGGAGCGGGTGGGGGGGCGGGTTGAGAGCGGGTTGGGGGCGGGTTGGGAGCGGGTTGAGGGCGGGTTGGGAGCGGATTGGGGCGGGTTAGGAGCGGGTTGGGGGCGGGTTGAGAGCTGGTTGGGAGCGGGTTGGGGGCAGGTTGAGAGCGAGTTGGGGGCGGGTTGGGGGCGGGTTAGGAGCGGGTTGGGGGCGGGTTTAGAGCGAGTTGGGGGCGGGTTGGGAGCAGATTGGGGGCGGGTTAGGAGCAGGTTTGGGGCGGGTTGAGAGCGAGTTGGGGGCGGGTTGAGAGCTAGTTGGAGGCGGGTTGGGGGCGGGTTAGGTGCGGGTTGGGGGCGGGTTGAGAGCGAGTTGGGGGCGGGTTGGGAGCGGATTGGGGGCGGGTTAGGAGCGGGTTGGGGGCGGGTTGAGAGCGAGTTGGGGGCGGGTTGGGGGCGGGTTGGGAGCGGGTTGGGGGCGGGTTAGGAGCGGGTTGGGGGCGGGTTGGGAGCGGGTTAGTTTATTATGAAGTTTCACTTCTTCCGGAAGGATCTAAGGAGTTTAAGATATAAATTAAACATTTTAAAAACCTCCAACGCAATTATGTCAATCGTATGTTTGGACATTAAGTCAATGCCCGTTATGCGTCTAAGATCCCTTCTGCAGCTAACAAAAGAGCTGATAACTTTGAAACGGCTGAACCGATTTTGATAAAACATATCTTGAAACCATCGCCAAGAAACCTGCTTTCTGTTAAAAAAAACCTCATCCAAATCGGTGCACCCGTTTAAGAGCTATGATGCCACAGACAGGACACACACACACATAGCGGTCAAACTTATAACACCCCTCTTTTTGTGTCGGGGGTTAAAAATACTTTTCATCCATTAACCAGGGGCTAAATTCAGGAACTGGCCTTCACTTAAGGAATTAAGGGTGCTTCACTCAGCAAGGTAACGTAAGCTCTTTATTTAATGTCTATAATTCCAACCGTGACTTTGTGTTGCCATATTCATAAATAATTCATGAAATGTCCCGACAGCCATTCAATTGATTATGGGTGTTACGTTTTTCAGTGATAAATGGTAACAATAACATTTATGAAGTACTCCACTTTATAGGGTTGTTATGTGACCGGCATTAACGGATATTTATGTAGGCCGGCGTTTTAATGTGTTGTCCGCTACAAGTAGGTACTAAAGGACTAAGTACAGGGTTATTTTTAATTCACTGACATCCTCTTAACCCTGAACTCCTATCACTCAAACAAATGTTTTTTGTTCTACGACTTTTTAAAATGAAGCACTTTTTTTCCCATACAAATACACAGAGTATCGTAAAAATAAGAGGTAATCTCAAATTTTCAAAACGTTATTACATCAAAAATATTGTGTTATGACAAAAGCCGTAAAACAAAAAACATTTATTTAAGTGGTAGGAGTTTAGGGTTAAAAGGATGCTAGTGAATTACAAATAACCCTGTATACTTTACCTTTCACGGTAATTTCGCTCTTGTGAAAAGACAAAACTAATCTAATCATTAGCCTGTATATATCATTAGTATGTATAATTGGGTGTCTGGAAGAGATCGCTTTTTAGCGATAAGACCGCCTATTTTCTGCCTGAATATTTATTTTTGTAATGTCACTGGTGTTCAATAAAGAATAATAAATAAATAAATAAATAAATATTAGGGGACAATCTTACACAAATCGACCTAGTCCCAAACTAAGCAAAGCTTGTACTATGGGTACTAGACGACGATAAACATACTTATACTAATAGATAAATAAATACTTAAATACATAGAAAACATCCATAACTCAGGAACAAATATTCGTGCTCATCACACAAATAAATGCCCTTACCGGGATTCGAACCCAGGACCTCTTGCTTCGTAGGCAGGGTCTCTACCAACTAGGCTAAAGCGGTCGTTAAAATAAAAAATATTTGTATTTTGCATTGCATTGCATTGCATTGCAGTGCATTGTATTGCAATGCAATGCAACATTACAACCGTCACCCCCACGCCTCCGCTGTCTGTGCGTTTGGAGCTTAAGAGGGTACGATGGCTGAGAGACTTTTGAGAAATAGGTATTTTAATGAAATGTCGCTGTCTCGCCCAAACCCCTTCGTGTCAGTACAGCGAGAGCGGGACAACTGCAGCTCAGACCGTTAATAGGCGCGTAAAATTGATCAAAACAGCATTTCGTAATCCCCTGTTTTCTTCTCGAAAACTGGACCAATAAAATTATTTTTTTCAAAAATAATTAGAAGACAGATTTAGCTATGCCCCTATGTTTTCTTTTTTTTGTTTATATGAGGGATTCTTTTCTGATGAGTGTCTGAAAATGACGTTGAAATTGGGCAATTTTTTCAGTTTTTGAAAGCTTATATTTCTTATGTTAATTGAAATATGGAAAAAAACGAAACATAGGGGCATAGCTGTGGTAGATAGATACAGATTACACAGTAAAAAAAATTGGCTCTAAAGCCATTATTATCCAGGGAGGAAACTGGGGATTACGTTTATATGGAGAAATGGTGCGCATCGTATCCTCTTAATGAGATACGAATCTCGTCCTGTCGCTGTCAAAGTATGTACAGGAACGGTATCGAATAGAGACCCCGATTTAGTCATTGGTCTAAAAATACGCGAATGGCTGTGATACCTGTCGACCCTTCTCAATCAGGGGGAATGCCTGGAAAAATCACTGTAGTGCTGTGTTGTACTGTACAGTCGGTAGCAAAAGTGGATGAGGGTGGTTGAGCTCATAATGGCCTACACACCACCTTATTATCTTAGCAATTGTCGTTTGTAGATCATTTTGAGCTCCACATACCACATACTACATTTTCATCATTATCATCTACATTTAGTCAGTTCATATTTATTAATTTCTGAGTAATTGGTTGGCTGGAATAGATCGCTTTTTAGCGGTAAGACCGCCTATTGTCTGCCTGAAATTTTATTTTTGTAACTGTACTGTTTTTGGTGTTTAATAGAATATTTGTATTGTATTGTATTGTAATTACAACACCAATGCGCTGTAAAATTCAAAAATACAAATAAAAGACAAGAAAACTTGAATAATACAACTATTTAGGGATTTTTGAAAGACGTCTTCGTCGCTTCCCTAAAACGACGGAACACCACACCCTCTGGTGCAGTTTTACATCATAGTAAGAGAGGTGACAGATGGGTGTCATCTACTGGGCGTTGAGGTGTTGAGCATTGGTACGTTTACCATCGTGTTTTTTACTAGTAAGTAGGTTAGAATTAGATTTTATTAACCTCCCTTCTCTTAGCTGTAAATACATCAAACAAACAAATAAACAAACTCAAACCCAATCAATCAGTTTTTGCAACACGAAAATTACTAACTTTCGAGCGAACGTCTACTTGAATTTAATTTCGCAACTGCGAGCAAAAGTGGCTGGAAAGCAAATCCAGCTGACTGTAGCTATACTCGTAGGCTAAGCCACCAGCTCTCAAACTATGAACCATGACACAAAGATCTTGCCAAGTATCCACAGAGGCGCTTAATGCATCTTCAATTTAAAATGTACATGCTACTTTTTTTTGAGAATTAACTATGTAGTTTTGGTTAGTATTGTATATTTGTAAACATTGATCTATTCATGACCATTGAAGTACAATATTGTTACTGTCGTGGCGTTTTGGTCGTTACTGTAAGCCTGTTATTGTGTTGAATCTGTATGTTGAATAAAGAAATAGTTAAAAACCGTAGCACCGCTCACACCAGGGCCCTGTACCACAAAAGATACAAGTGCTACAATTCGACAAAATTGTCAAGTTTCTCATAATAAAATGTTACAATTTTGTTGATTTGTAGCACTTGTAACTTTTGTGGTACAGGGGGCAGGATGAAGCGGCAGTGCGGTAAGGTAAAACGGCTTTAAAGACTGCCTCAAGGCCGTACCGATACCGAGCTTTTGGCGCATTTATTGCATTCATATAATCCCTTGCTGTGTCATTATTAGCAAAGCTTTACTTCTGAAATTCATTTGTAAGATATTTGTGATTTGCTCTTTTTGAAACTTCGAAAAAATCCAAAGTCGAAAATAAATCCTTAGTAAGGCGTAAATAGGTACTGCACGGTAGGTAATTACTTTTTGAATTTTAATAAAACAAGACGTTTTCTAGAGCCTAGTAATACTACATTTTTAAAATATGTATATGTTTTAGTAATACCAGGGCTTATGCATACCATGTACTTACGCACGAAATTTACCTACCGCGGGGACGATCTCCTGCGATCGAAATTCCAGTAGGTTGTCACAAGCGCGCGCCGACGCACGTTCATTCGTGTTCCACGGAAAAAATTTGCCGCCTGGACTTTTATAAGTGAATAGTGAAACAGGGGGCAAATTTTAATATGACTATGCTAGAAATAATAGCTAATATAACAATTTGGAAGTTCGTATCGTGCTGTCCCCTTACTCTTCTATAAAAAGCTATAAGCGTGAGCGGGATGGCACGACGCGAAGTTCGCGGTAAGTACCAAGATTTTGTACGGGATGCAGCATCTGTTACGAAATAACTATTAAGTAATCTGTGGTAATACGATGAAAATACCTAAAGACACGCGCGGGGTGACCAACCTATCTTGAGCCGTCGTGCTTCCCCTTGTCCGTATAGTTAGTTGCGTTAATTCTCCTTCGGCCATCGGATGGGGAACTTGGGTCGCTTGCGCTTACGCACGGCTTTTCTAGCCGCTCTCACGCACACATATACGAGTGCACAGAATACCTAAAATCGATTAGCGCAAGAAGCTCAGTGCGGCCTTCAAGAATGCGAGCTGGAAAAGTTTAGGAACCCCTGCGTTATGTTATAGACGCAGTGCTTGAAGCGATAAGTTACCAACCACCGGATCTGAGGCTCGCTCGCTGCTCTAACTGCTCTAGAGCTGGGATAGTATCGACAAACTAGGCTCGATCTGGTGTAGGTTTTCAAATGGAAAGCCGATTGATGAAGTGTGTGTACTATGATTGTAAGAGCACTCTCCGTAAGATGAGAAGCCCGCCAAAAGCAAGGACCCAGGGCTGGCTGCATAGCACTTCGCTAAGAGTTTCTATTCTAACAACTAGAGTCCCCCCCAGTTATTATTATAATGTTAGTGGAATTAATGAAGTGCAAAAGCGTCTGGTCGACACCACTAGAGACCAAAGGGCTGGCAGCTCCATCGCCATTCAACGAGGGAATGCTGCTAGCCTTTTGGGTACGATGCCACGGGGGCCTTTTTTAGACTTAGTCTAGTAGTTTTTAAGTTAGATATTTAGTTCATAGTTAAGTTTTATTAATTGTTATTGTTTCTTAATATTTCAAACTTTAGTAAATTTAATACTAACGCGCAAGGATAACGTACCAATGTTCGACACCTCAAAGCCCAGTAGATGACACCCATCAATCACCTCTCTTACTATGACATAAGATTGAAATTGCCATTAACCTTTTCGACGCCAACGGCACATTTATATCAGCACCGCAGGTTCTACGCCAACGACTTATATATCAGTCACGGCGTGCAGAGCGATATCTACCTACACGCATTTCTGTAGGGTTCAACTTCGCGTTTGACATTCCGATGCCTTGGCGTATGAGTGAGAGCTGTTGTATTTGACAGAGCGTCGAAAAGGTTAATTGGGTCAGTATCGAGCACAGGGTCGTTTACCTTATTTCACCAAAACTGCCATTATCCGATAGAAAGGTACAGTAACATGTAAATAAACAAGCTGGAATACTTTATTACAACGTTTTAGGTTAATTAAACCCATCCGCTTGGAGTCCGGGGTAATTATAATTACGAAAATAAACAAAGAAAACATAAATGAGTTAAGTAACATCAATTACGTAAAGCTAAAATTAAAAATAAAAGAATAACTAAATAATAAGTAAGTTAATATTTTAATATATAACCATGCCATCGTATTCCGATTGAGATCCGAGTTTTCCCGATGGAAAATCATTTTGCACCATTTTGCACTAAATCTGTAGCAGTTCAGGCGCTCTCGTTCCTTTACATACGTTTGATTCGATCGGCCGAGTTCGGACGACGACGCCCGAACATACTCCGGCCGGCAACGGATTAGGTGGACACGTGCCTTTAGAAAGGCAAGGGCTACGCCACTGAATGTCATCTAGTTTCTGCATAATTTGAAAAAGAAAAATCAATCGTTAAATGCCGATATCCAATGGCACATCACTAGCTGCTGCCAGCGTGGCTTTGGAAAAGTTTAGCAGAAACAAAATCGGCTGCGTGCACCCGCCGACTGTAGACGGAATACATTAAATTCGCTTCTAGGATTGACATTATTATGTATATAAACGCTTATATTTACTAAGGGATCACTGAACTGAGCTTTGAATGAATGAATGAATGGACCAAATGTGCCCAATGCATATTTCAGTGGTCTAAAACTATCTTCGCTTTCAAATAAAACCAGTTTTAGTCACATCGGTTGGGGTTTCAAAATCTATGGCAGTCATAGTTAAATCCACTTTTGCATTTTATTTATACATAGATAGTAGATGCCGTGGCCGTGGCCGTGGTGGCCTAGTGGTTTGACCGATGGCCTCTCAAGCAGAGGGTCGTGGGTTAAAATCCCGGCTCGCACCATACCATGAATACCATGAATTTTACCGTAAAGGAAAACATCGTGAGAAAAACTGGCTACACCTACAAAGAAATTAAATGGTGTATGAGAAGTTCCCAATGCGCACTGGGCCCGCGTGGGAACTAACTCCTCTCATTCTGAGATGAGGCCTGTGCCGTGCAGTGGGACGTATATAGGCTGGGATGATGACGATGATGATGATGATGAGTAGATGTAAGTTTTAGTGATTATATACATTACAATGAATATTTAACAATTTTAGGAATAAACATCTCACTAACTACCGCTTACCCTCGGATGCAAGATTGTCAAAAAATATATATGTCACACAAACCCAATTTTTACAAACACTACACACAGACAACACACGACACACTGTCACAATGCAATTGGGACAATATCATTCTTTGGTTTGTTTTTGGACGTAATTACCGATATCCTTAGCGAAGTTACACACACACACACACACACACACACACACACACAAACACAGACGTCTATATGTCATACAGACGCAGCTGGCTTGTACGTGCGTTAGCGGAACAGGAAGGTAAAATAATAATGGCTTATATATCCACTCAGAACTGAATGATATGTACTAAGCAGTCATTAAAATCCAAACAAGAGATGTTTGGACTCGTTATCGCAACTCTTCACACGTTGGCTAACACGTGGGGCAAGAAGACTGGCCAACGCGAATAATTAAACTCACACGATTACAGAAACGTTGGTCAACTTTGGGAACGGCTGTACAATACGTTTACTTTTAGTTTACCACTGACAGATTGAAAGAAAGAAAGAAAATACATTTATTTACAAAATCACAAGACACATCTATATCTATACATATAATAAATCTGTAACAAGTCGGTGTCTGTACATTGAAGATATTTGAGAAAAACTGACACTAGGGCTATTTATTAGCGCAATAGACCCCAAAACAATGATTTTTAGAATTATTGTCTGTTTGTCTGTTTGTCTGTTTGTCTGTGCGTTTGTGCGCGCTAATCTCAGAAACGGCTTAACCTAGAAGGATGCGGTTTTCACTAATATGTTGGTATTTTCTTGGATTAACATTTAGTGTTTGTTTCATTTGAATCGGTTCACTAATAAGAAAGATACGTTTATTTTAAGAATTTATCGAACTGTTTTTATAAGAGTTGATATTATGAACGCGCTAATCTCAGGAACTACTGCTCCGATTTGAAAAATTCTTTCAGTGTTAGATAGCTCATTTATCGAGGAAGGCTATAGGCTATATATATATCATCACGCTAACACCAATAGGAGCGGAGCGGAGCGGAAGAATGTTTCCAAATTGGGGGTTTTTGAAGTGAAACTTATATATCTCGGGAACTACTGATACGATTTGAAAAATTCTTTCAGTGTCAGTTAGATAGGGCGGGTCGGGAGCGGGTGGGGGGCGAGCTGGGAGCGGATTGGGGGCGGTTTGAGAGCGGGTTGGGGGCGGGTTGGGAGCGGGTGGGGGAGCGAGTTGGGAGCGGGTTGGGGGCGGGTTGGGGGTGGGTTGGGAGCGGGTTGGGAGCGGGATGGGGTGGGTTGGGAGTGAGTTGGTGGCGGTTTAGGAGCGGGTTGGGGGCGGGTTAAGAGCGAGTTGGGGGCGGGTTGGGGGCGGGTTGGGAGTGGGTTGGGGGCGGGTTGGAGGCGGGGTGAGAGCGAGTTGGGGGCGGGTTGGGGGCGGGTTGGGAGCGGGTTGGGGCGGGTTGGGAGCTGTTTGGGGTCGGATTGGGAGCGGGTTGGTTTATTATGAAGTTTCACTTCTTCCGGAAGGATCTAAGGAGAGCCATAATTGATGAAAAAGCGAATTGGATAAAAAATAAGCTGCCCAAATTACTAATTCCACGCGGACGGAGTCGCGGGCAAAAGCTAGTCATCAATATTTTACAAAACAAAAGGCAACACTAAAGCTAAAGATAGAATGTGTCATTGCGGTTGCAAATCGGACACTGGCTCAGCATAATGCTGAGGCGTTTAAAGCACCCCAGCGCTGATTTTCAGCCAGTACCGTTGGTGACACCCAGATCGCTGTTTAGATAGATAAATAAATAAACTGCACACTAATAGCTACATACATACATAAGATTACATGCGAAAATAAATAATAATTTAATAATTAAGTAGTAAGTAATAATTTGTAATTATTAATTGCTTGCCTTCATTTAATTTCCAACTCTAACACCATACAAATGAAGTAGTTATTACAAAATCTGCAAACGTGGGTAACAGTATTCTAAAATTGGCTTTATTTATAGGTCGTTACAGTTGAATATGAAATGAAGGCAAACCATCTGTCAGTGGTAAACTTTATGTAATTTTACTGTACCATCCTTTTCTCAAATACATTTACAGTAAGATTATTTCCACTTTGGCACTCGGCAATTCTCGACGTGCATCGAGAGAGATCGGAAGTGCAATACTTAGGCTGAAATTTTGTTATTAATTACATTAAACAGGTTTGGATAATTTATGTGATTAAATTCTAGGATTTTATATAAGTACCAGAGATCGGAATTTTCACGGCTAAATATAAGACTCGCAATCAAGCTAGTGTTAGAACCAATTTTTTATCGATATCGATAGTTGTGCAAATAGAAGATAAAAACGGTCCACTAAATAAAAAAACATAATAATATTTCATACAGAATTTTAGGTTCTAAAAGTTCTTCCAGGTCCCCTTGGGACATACTCTCAGCTTTCCTGGTTCGCGCAGGCGCGTGTCATAGCGCCACGGGCGATATAATTCCCACCATTGTTTTGTCGGATCGGCCCGCCCGACAAATTGACAAAGATAAGGGTCGCACTCAAATATCATTCAATTTGCGAACAGACGAGGGGTTGGGAGCCCCTGGCTTTTTGCATATGGGGTTTTCATTTTTCCTTTTTTGTTTTACAGCGCTTATATGAAGGACAATCTGATTACAGTGTCTTGAACGAATTCTTCCTCATTCATCATGTAGTAAGTAGACTAATTAGTAGGCATAAGTTGTGAGAGAGCCATTCAAGCATTCATCATCATCATCATCATTCCAGCCAATATACGTCCCACTGCAGGGCACAGGCCTCCTCTCAGAATGAGAGGGCATGGGCTGTAGTTCCCACGCGGGCCCAATGCGGATTGGGAACTTCACACACACCATTGAATTTCTTCGTAGGTGTATGCAGGTTTCCTCGCCGTTTTCCTTCGCCGTTAAAGCTCATGGTAAATTGCAAATGTAATTTCGCATATAATTTTTTTTTTTTTTTTTTTAATTCCGAAAAACTCAGAGGTGCAAGCCCGCACTCGTACCCACGATCCTCTGCTTGAGAGACCATAGGTCAAACTAGGCCACCACGGTTTTCTTTACGAGATAAATATCATGGGACAATTTGACACCAATTGACCTATAGTTCCAAGTTCCAAAGTAACTAAAACTTGTGTTATGGGTAGGTACTAAGTAGGCAACGAATAGACATAGGTACTTAAGTAAAAGAAAGAAAGAAAGAAAGAAAAAACATTTATTCGTGACAGTTAACAACAGGCATACGAGATAACAATTATGTAAGACAACTACAACTATCACAAAACGGACCCACCTCAGCATAATGCCGGCTCGAGAGCCAGCGCTGGTCTTCCGGTGGGACCGTGAGGCCGCCATTTGCTCGCTGCACGTACGACCGGACCGTGTCTAAAGTAGATGTTAGCCACCGAATTAACTCGAGATAAACATTCGCATTTCTCAGACTTAATGTCTGTCCCGGCCGGGAATCTAACCCGGGACTTCAAGCTTTGTAGTCAGGTACTGTGCCCACTCAGCTTTTTCGCGGGGCCAGCTATAACAGATTAGGGGTGCTCTGTCAAAATATATGCTGAAATATTGCAGTTTAATTTAAAAACACCTTTTATAGTTAAAACAATATATCTACACCGTGAAATATTAGTGGTTGTTTTCCCGAAACGAGGTGTTTTAGTTTCGATTGTACAATCGATTTATAATTACTATTTTGACTAGAGTCAAAAATCCAATTGTACCTAACCTATCGTACGATCGTACGCTACTTGTACCAACGAAGCGTTACTATTGCTTTGCGGTCATTTTCGACTTTCGTTTTTCACAATTGGATTTTTGACACTAGTCAAAATAGTAATTATAAATCGATTGTACAATCGATACTAAATCGCCTCGTTTCGGGAAAACAACCACTAAAATTTCACGGTGTATACTTATACTTCAGAAATTATGATCCTGGCGCTGAGAAGAGCAACTTACCTGAAACAAAACAAGTTTTTGTTAAAAATTATATTTTTAATGCAAGCTTTTTTTGCTGACTGTACTTTTTGCCCCTGTTTACCAAAGTACTCGTCAAGACGAATCAAACGAGCCCAAACTTGATGCGGTCGTGTCGTTTCATTACAGTACGCTTAGTATAAGTTTTACCTCACCAAAATATTTCTCGATCGCGTTTACGTAAAAAAATCAATTACTAGGGAAACATGGACATGGACAGCGCCTCCGCGCGCGCGCTTCCATGTTTCCATAGAATTGAAATTTTTATGTAAACGCGATCGAGAAGTATTTTGGTGAGGTAAAACTTATACTAAGCGTACTGTACGCTTAGTATAAGTTTCACTTCACTTCAATACTTCTCGATCGCGTTTACGTAAAAAAATCAATTACTAGGGAAACACGGACAGCGCAACCGCGGCCGCGCGTCCATGTTTCCATAGAATTGAAATTTTTACGTAAACGCGATCCAGAAGTATTTTGGTGAAGAAAAAGTTATACTAAGCGTACAGAGTTCCTATGGCCACCTTCCAGCTTCATCATCGGATTTGCACATGCATGCAAAATTTCAGCTCAATCGGCTCAAATCTACTTCAAATTTGAATTCAAAGATTCCACCCGAACAAACAAACATTACAATTTAATAAAAAGTTTGTAGAAAATAGATAAGTTAAACTATCGTCAGACCGGTTGTCTGACGATAGTTTAACGTGACAACCTCATAACTAGGGGGTGTACTGAAAATCAGCGCTGTGCCAGTCAGGGCCTCCTGTGGATACCTGACACACAGCATACGCTGAGTGCATCCCCTTTGCCACAACTAATGGCACAGTGTTAATTTTAGTTTAGTTTTTTTAAATATTAATTAATTATGTAATAATTTTTCTGTATTTTACTTTATGTTGTGGCAACATTCGAAAAATAAAAATGAAACCAGGTGAACCGGTGTTTTGACATACATCTTGAAAACGGTGCATCCTACGGCAAAATCAATGAAATTTTCATACCCCCTTTAATACCTACGCCCCTCCCCCCCCACCGAGCGCTAGTACTAAGATTGGACATCCTGGCGCGCGCTGCTCTGTTGTACATCCTGGCGTTCACTGCTCTTGTACGGGACAATATGTACGTACATGCCCGTTACATTACGTCATCCTTTTTCGTGCATGC
Source organism: Archips crataeganus (assembly GCA_947859365.1). NCBI lineage: Eukaryota > Metazoa > Arthropoda > Insecta > Lepidoptera > Tortricidae > Archips > Archips crataeganus. The sequence goes on from OX402056.1 coordinate 1,721,922, forward strand.
AGCCGGCGTTCATCGATTTATTTGACGTTGTCACGTCAAAAAATCTGCTCCCTTAACCCAACTAGAAGAGCAAACGCTCGTAGTTTCTATCTAGTAAAGGCCACAATACAATACAATACAATACAATGACTCTTTATTGTACACCAGGAATAGTAAGCAATACAGAAAACAGGTACACAGAGAGTTAGTTACAAGGTAAGCAATAGGCGGCCACGTGCACAATCTAGGGTTGAAAATTTAAGTCGCTAACCCTGAGTTAAGATTTAACCCGGGGTTATTATAATTAACTCGGGTCTGTGCAAGACAGACTTATGGCCAATTGCACAGTCTAGGGTTAAAAAATTAATCGATAACCCTGGGTTAGAATGACAGTTCCAAGCATTTTGATTATCAACCCTGCGTTAGCAGTTAACTCTGAGTTAAGTAGCTAACCCAGGTCCGCGCAAGCCCGCCTAAGTAATTTTACTCAAAATTCCGGGTATTTTCTCAAGTTCCAAATTCAAATTGTCACAGAGGAAAACAACCGTAAACCTTCGGCCTAACCCCCTGCCCTATTGGCCGCTAATCGCATCGATAACATCCCTATTTGGTATTACAATCCGAAATCGCCCGACAACCGCCGACGACGCCCGATCTAATCGACGAGGACGGTAAGGATAACGTCACAACAATATCGGCAAGCTAGGGCACGTTTTAAAAAAACCGGCCAAGTGCGAGTCGGACTCGCGCACGAAGGGTTCCGTACAATTATCTATAAAAATCACGTTTGTTGTATGGGAGCCCCCTTAAATATTTATTTTATTCCATTTTTAGTATTTGTTGTTATAGCGGCAACCGAAATACATCATCTGTGAAAATTTCAATTCTCTAGCTATCACGGTTCCCGTGATACAGCCTGGTGACAGACGGACAGACGGACAGACGGACAACGGAGCCTCAGTAATAGGGTCCCGTTTTTATCCTCTGGGTACGGAACCCTAAAAAGTCGAAAAAACACGTTTCTTTTATGGGAACCCCGTGAAATATTTTTAACTTTTTAACTTTTTAACTTTTTAACTTTAATTCAATACAACAAACGTGATTTTTGCTCGTTTTTGCTCGATATTGATAACGGCAACAGGTAGACGCTTGAAATATTCTGTTATATATTCACTTTAAAAATAAATGATTAAATTGAAATAAAACAAATGTTTAAGGGGGGCTCCCATACAAAAAACGTGTTTTTTTTTGCCGTTTTTATTGATAATGGTCAGGAACCCTTCGTGCTCGATTTCGACTCGCACTTGTCCTTTTTTTAGGGTTCCGCACCTCGAAAGGAAAAAGCGGAACCCTTATAGGATCACTTTGTTGTCCGTCCGTCCGTCCGTCCGTCCGTCTGTCTGTCAAGACCCCTTTTCTCAGGAACGCGTGGAGGTATCAAGCTGAAATTTATATCAAATACTCAGGTCTACAGTCCCTTGGAGCTGTGAAAAAATCAAACTTCTAAGCCAACGCAATCAAAAGATACAGCCGTTTATGACGCAAATTTCCGCATATTTTCGAAACTCACAAGGGAATCAAAACCTACAGGGTACTTCCCGTGAACTCAGAATCTTGAAATATGGTACAAAGCAACGTATTATAGCACAGATAAAGGAAAAATTGCGAAAAGCATAAATTTTTAACGCAATCAAAAGATAAAGCCTTTTATGCCGCAAATTTCCGCAAATTGTCGACACTCGCAAGGGAATCAAAACCTACAGGGTACTTCCCGTGAACTCAGAATCTTGAAATTTGGTACGAAGCAAGGTCTTATAGCACAGATAAAGGAAAAATTGCGAAAAGCATAAATTTTTTGTCTGTCTGTCTATATCAGTAACCAATCTACAATGATCCCACACTGCGCACATTTTGCTTAGGAGCAGGGGTCTGCTTAGACTGGATGTCGTAGATACATATAAATTTGTACGGAACCCTCGGTGCGCGAGTCCGACTCGCACTTGGCCGGTTTTTTTTTTAATTTTCTGCGCCTTTCTTGCCTGAGGACTGACTGGCCAGAGTTATAAGATAAATAGAACGGCGTTAGTACTCAATATTGCTTGGAAACTTTACGCCGCGGCAGTCAACGAAAAAACTCAAAACTCTGTGTAAATCTGAGGTTAATTAATATAGTGGATTGCGAGGAAAGCCGTAGCTATGTTGATTTTAATCCCCTGCGGGCTCTTGTCGAATAATTCCAATCAGTGGCCACAGTACACATTACTTTATTCTGTAACTAACCTTTAGATCCTGCCTTCGAACTGGATTTTTTTTTATGTTAGACAGGCCAGACAAACGAACTAGTGGGTCACCTGATGTTAAATTAACACCACTGTCCATAGACACTCGCAGCGCTTTACGCGATACCAGTGCGTTGTAGGCCCTACAGAAAATTGTACAATCGCCTCTTAAAGGCACCCAGGTCGTAACTCGATGGGAAGACCCTAGCGGGAAGCTCGTTCCAGATTTTGCAAGTTCGTGGCAAAAAAGACCGCTTAAAACGCACCGTCGAAGACTGCCATTCATCAACATGATGACGATGAAATGAACGCTTACGACGGGTGGATCTGTAATGGAACCCCGCAGCTGGAATGAGGTCAAAGAGTTCCTCAGAGCATTCCCCGTTGTAGATCTTATAGAAATCGCAAAGGGAGCTAACGTCTCTGCGGAGAGCAAGAGGATGGAGTTTATCGGAGAGTGAGGGGTTGCCGTCGACTCGGGACGCCCTGCGCTGTATGCGATCAAGTGAAAGCAACTGATATTGAATTCTGGGATTTCGCAAAAATTTCGTGGGCATTGCAAAACTTACATGGCTCTTAATGACTATACTAAACGGGACTTATCACGCAATTAATATTTCTATTTACCTCGACGTTTTGGCCACATTGCATTATTAATTGCGTTGTAGGTAAGTCCCGTTTAGTATAGTCATTATGAGTGAAAATCACGAAAGTTTAAAACAGTATATTAGATATGGCTCTTCACTATAATTCCTACAGTATATTAGTGCATACTAAGTAGAATACAATTTATAACTAGCTAGCAATATTTTCCCTTCCTC